>JAHXMU010000234.1:79243-143432 GCA_019455685.1 Philornis downsi
TTCACATTGCTTTCTCGTAAAATCCCTTTTTCAAGACTTCTTCCAAGTAGCTCTTCACTTAACAATTCGATTCAATTCCATTTTTTACTGAACTAGTTGAATCAACTTCCCAATCGAAACCTGGTTTTTCACGATTCGATTTTTACATTTTTGGAAAATAAAACGGGGTTATGTTACTATCGTAAAATAACTTGTACTTATAACCAAGAGGAAGCGATTCGATCACGGAGTGTTGTTATAAATCCGGCGATTGCGCTTTTGCTACTCGTTGGTAATGTTGGTATTTGTAGCGAATACTTTGACTACTCTTTACTAATTCTAAACTTTTTGGCCTACAAACCTAAAAAAAAACTTTTGTTGTTGGACTTCACATAATGTCTCAAATGTGGGCACCCAAATGAGAGAAAATGTATTAAGAAAAATACTCCGTGAAGTATATGGACCCACCATCGTTACCGGGGAACATCGTCGTCGCATGAGCTGTACACCTAAGTGGAAAGTTTTTCGTTTAATTTTTGATTTGTAATTTTATTTAAATACGTCAGAATATAGATTCTGATTCATTCATAGAAACTAATATTGATTCAGTTTCTCCATCAAAACCTAATAAAATAGATAATATCTAAATTCCGCAATCAAAACTAAAAGCTGATGCTGTTTTCTTTCTTGACAGGGAAAGCAAATTGCCCCAAATACCTTTTCCCCGACATAAGATGCCAAGCATTCAGAAATTCGCACAGCTACTTAATTTTTTTGTTTTTTGAATTGAAAATTTCCAAATGTAATCAAATTAAACATTTCGTAAACTTAACACGAAACATAATTGTTTATGGATTCGTTTCAGGTGTCTTAATCAAAATCAAATTGCACTAAATAGTTTTCCCCGATATCAGATGCCGAGCTCTCAGAAATTCGCACAGCTACTTAATTTTTTGTTTTTTGAATTGAAAATTCCCAAATGAAATCAAATTAAACATTTCATAAAGTGAATCCGAATCATAATTGTTTATGGCTTCAGTCAGGTGTCTGAATAAAAATTTAATTTCTGTTGACGCAACCAGAATCAAATTTGAATCGGAAACCAGAAACTTAAGGAAATTGAAACTATTCTAAGGCTTGACGAATATACTTCGTTTCGTTGTCTAGGTCTTATCCCTAAACAAGCGCTTGAATTTCAGTTGGTGCTCTTTTAAACAATTTACTTTAACCAGAATACTTTTCCAATACCTTTATTTACATTTCAGCAAAGAAACTGGTGGCCAAATTACAATCATCCTCATCATCACTTCTCGGTAAATCCTCATTAAATTCTTTGAAAAATTTACCAGTTGTATTGGAGTTCCATGTGGTCGATAGAGCAGCTTCTACATTGGTTAGCGGAATATCTGGTGTAAAGTTGTCGTATGAACATAAAGTATAGGCCAAAGGGTTATCAAAACTTTCTGCTCTCGGCCTAATGTTGTGTTTTTCTTTAAAGAATTCAAAAATCTGTTGTTTTGTTGTCAGCGCGTTGAACTCTAGTCTAAGTCTACGTTTCAAGTGGGCACTCCACATAAACGTTAGATGATGATGAAAGCACATAAATTGCAAATTATCACCAGCTTGTGTTGCAATATCCAACCAATCCTGTACACATTCTAAAGGCGTCGTTTCGGCATTTAGGTAGCGTGGATTGAAGAGGGCGGGATTGGAGAGTAGACCTCTGGCTGCCATTATTCCATCGGCTTGAGTTTGCTCATGTAACTCGCACGCTTGTTGCCACGTCCTCACGTTGCCATTTGCTATTAATGGTATACGCAGGGAGCTTTTTACATCACGGATAGCTGATACATTTAAGGGTTCCGAGGTTTTTTGCCACATGGTCCTACCATGTAGAGTAAGAAAACTCGCACCGCACATTTCCAATTGGCGGGCAAGGTCAACTGTGGATTTATTGCACTCATGCTGGAGCAGCCGTATCTTCAGTGAAACACTGAACTTCTCACTTATCGTCCTCCTAACTGTCTTAATAATGTCCATTACCAACTCTGGTTGTTTAAGCAGACCGCATCCGTACCCTTTGGCAATGGCCCATGACTGTGGACAGCCACAATTGAGATCGACCCCATCCACATAGGGATACACCAGTTGTGCGGCATTTGCAAATTCCTGTGCATCTTTGGCGGCGAATTGTGCTATAACTGGATGGTCATCCGCATTTGTTGTGAATTCATTTTGTCTTGCCTTCTCACTTCTTGTAAACGAATCCGCTATAATCATGGGAGTAAAACACAATTTCACGCCATGCTTCATTAACAGCCGCCGGAATTCCAATTTGCTATAACGCACCATTGGAGCAGCAACACGAAGGAAACCATGTTGTTCCCGGTCTTGTTTAAAGACTTCTAGAATGTCGTGATGCGTTCGATGTGCTGAGATTTCCATTTTTATTAAATATTAATTGAATTTACGATTTAACTAAAAGACGAACAATTGTTGATTTCTGCGGATTTTTGTTTTGATTGGCATTTTCGCATTTTAACGTGGTTTCTTATTCATCGGGTTCTAAAGGCACGTTCCGGCAAAGTAGATTCGTCAACACACAGGAAATGACACACTAACAGGTTAGTCTTACAAACTTACCTTTGTTTGCGGACAATTTTCTTAAATATTAGATACTAGTTTAAACATAAATGTAAACATTTATTTTAAAAGATTTAACCTGTTAGACTACCTGTTAGTGCGGCATTCTCCTAACGGATTCAGCCGTATTCATGAATAATGTTGTTAAATTCAAATTTATTTATTGTGATTCACTTAATAGTTTCGAACTGTAAGATTGTAATATGATTTAATTGTAATGCTTTAACTACAAAACTTGAATTTGACTGGCTTCTGTCATTCAATATTTAGTTTTTGCATTATTTTTATTTTCCGTCATTTCGTATATATTTTGTACACATTAATTTGAGCGTTGTAATTGATGTTGTACTTATTTTATGTATTTTGTAATTTAGTATTGGCCAAGAGGCTTTAAATTACAAGATTGTTAAACAAATAAACAAACAAAAAATTTTGTTGGCAATTTCAAAACAACAGCAACTTTTGTTGGAAACTCTACCAATGAAAATTGCGATAACAATTAATAAAATAAAGCCAGTAATAAAAATAATTAATTTAAATTGGGGGTCTCTTTTACGAAATTTTTTCGGTGCAGTTGGAAGAAGAAGAACTAGAAGTATCTTTAAAAACTCCTTGCACTCGAACATTGAAGAACTCGGTGGGAACCCATTGGAACTCGATGATTTGAACTCGATTTTCTAAATAATATAGACATCTTAAATTTGCACTCCTAAAAATCAACAAGGAGATCATGTTAACTCCTGACATGAAAAAATGTCATATAAAAGAATTCGAAGAGATTTTAGATATTTTTGCGGAAACTACGATTTACATGTAGGGTCAATATTATGCTACAATCCTACACTACCATTTATTTTTGTGAAAGCGTATGTATATTCAAGACATGAAAAAAACCAGCATATGTATGTCTGAACTTAATATTATCATACAAACGACGTAGTATACGTCGTTGCAGCATTAATTGACCCTTGCCAGAAAAATTAGACAACTTTTCTAGCTTTTCGGGCCGAGCTGACAATGTTATAGATGTTCAAAATCCAGTCAGAAGGAAACGCTTTAATATGAAGAAATAAAAAGGCACAATATAGTGGAGATACCATCTACCAGCAGGTCATTTGGCGATCTTTCTCCAAAAAAGATGTAAGATGTTATTTCCAATAATGAACAGGTCAGTTAATTTCCGCTTTTTCTAATTCTTAATCTTTCCCTCAAGGATATTTCCCAGAGCTGCAGATTTGTCAAATGTATTCTTCGGCATTCCAGCCACCTCAGTTTCATCCGAAGTTTCGGAAAAAAATCAAGGCTGAACCCTGCCACTGTTACGAAACAAATATTTGTCCACGACATTTATAAAGCTGTCAAAAACAGTAAGAAATTAAATTTTTGCGTGAGAACTTTCATTTATTTATACATCTGAAGACTACACTACGACTACTTTAAGCAGAGATGATTTCTGCTTTACAACCAAACATTGAAAACATTGGAGCGTCGCAGATGTTCCCTTGAAATTGATTCTCATGATGAGAATATCTGATATTTCTATAAATTAGTTTTGTAAAGGAGTTCAATCTAGTCCCCATAGAATTTAAATTAGTTTTTCAGGTATCAAACTTATATTTAAAAAAAAAAAATAATTTAAATTGACATACAAATGTTATAAAAATCTATGCACAATCACATTTAGGTATTATATTTAAAAAATATATTTAAAATATCCAAAAAAATTAAAACGACTAATTTAAATTGACAGCGGAATTTTTAAAAAACGAATTTGTAAACAAATTTGAATTGACAAATAGAATACATAAAGGATTATCCATTTGGTGGTTTTAAAACCGCTGGTCTGGCAAGAATGTCAGCTGTTAACTACCTGTCATCTGAAGTGTTGTTATTTAGTGAAAAGTTTACGATTTACGAATGTAGGCTTTCAATCGAACATTTTCTTCAGCGCTTAAACTCAGTTTCCACATAGTGGTTATGTCAACATTGTATTTCGTACATAATAGCAAGGTCCAGCATTATAATGAACTAAAAGTTTCATCGAAATCATAGCTTTATGTGTGTTTTATTTAATTTTACTTGAAAACGAAAAATGTATGAATCTTATATTTGAAAACAATGTAATAATGTAAAATTACAGTGACTTTTGGGAAAAATAAGAATGTAAATTATTTTACATGACTCATACACTATATATACAAGCGCAGTTGAATAATATATTTTATATCAAGGAAATGGTTAGAAAAATTATAAATTTCAAAAAATCAATAAAAAATGTATCGGATATATATATATATATATATATATATATGTGTCTATATATATATATGTCTTAAAAGTCTGTAACGTGAAAACCAATGTTTCTCCAAAGTAAGGCGAAAATGACATCAAAACGTGTAAATTTGTTCCCAAATGTACATTCAACAGACATAGGGTCGCATTAATTCATTTTTATTGAAGGTTTACAAATCAAATTTGCCCAGAAAAAAACCTTCAAGTATTTAGTAAAGTATTATACATAATTTATAGAATATACTTACATACGAATGAATTTCAATTATATATAAATAAATGTATCCTTTTGGACAACTCAAATATAAAAAAATCAAATTGTGTAAATTAATCGAAGATACTATTACAAATTACAAACTACTTTCAAAATCAAAATGTATTTTTGGTGGAAATTGAAAGCGGCCGTGCAATTTTTCTACATTTTGCAAAGATATAATAAATGGCTAAGAGATAGTAAAATGCCGTTTCGTACTTAAAGTCGCTTCATATTTTATATAAAACCAACATTTAGATTTGCGCCGAGTTAGCAGTTGACGCCGATTGAAATTGAGAAATGTCGCCGCCAATAGCCCAAAAAGATTTTCATTTCCGCCGCCACTAGTTTTTGGCCTCGGCTTGGTTTTCTGGAGGCACTGCCTTTACCGGGGAATGACGTCTTTATGCCAACCGATAGCCGTGACGAATTGGTGATTGCTATTGACTTACGTTGGTTTCTGATTTGGCGACCATGGGTTCTCAAAGTAACTTGTGTCGACTGTGTGTAACAAGCTGTGAAGACTACAAAAGTCTGTATACAGCAAATGGACAAGCTGATGAGGCATATCATCTCATGCTCAAGTATTTCGATATAAAGGTAAGTGATAAATTTAACACTTTGCTTCCAATAATTGCATCTCGTTATTTTAATACACTCTTCCAGCCTTTGAACAAGGACAAAGGAAAACTTGATGTCTTGTGCATGTTATGCTGGGGTCAAATTTTGAATTTTTACAACTTCCAACAGTTTGTTTATGAGGCTCAAAAAAAACTTCAAAAGGATCATGTCGACCATGTAGACGTTGTTGTTAAAAAAGAGTTTGATGTGGAGGAAAGTGCTGGAGACCCTAACGAATTTCCAACAGCTAGTTCTGTTAATGTTAGTACCCATCAAAATAAATCATATGACAATGTCGTCCAAGGTGAAGATGAAAATGTTCTCTGTGTGCCCAAACTGGAAATTATGGATGTTTTTCCCGGCGAAGGCAGTGATGAAGACACTCTACCAGATTTGGGCGATGATTACACAGAAAATGTCCAGGATGATAAATTGAACGATTTGGATGATACTATGGGTGGCATGGATGTGTTGAATGAGATATTGAGTTCAGAAAATGAAACTGAAATTGATAACAAAAACACAATTTCCACATCAGAGAGCAAAGCAGAACCAAACGTTCCGCTTGACTACGATGAGGATGACGATGTACTTATTGCCCGTTGGAAACCATTAATTGAATGTGCGGTATGCCTCAAAGCATATCCCAGTTTTATGGATCTGGAACAACATTTCCTTAATGATCATCCCTTTGTAGAACTTTACGTGATGTGTTGCCGGCGAAGATTGAACACTAAAAGCGCATTAGTGGAACATATTCGACGCCACATATTTCCAGATCCTTACAGATGTAGGCTGTGTGGCAAAAGATTTAGGAACAAACGCAGTTATGTCAGACATATGTACAGCCATCCTTCCAACGAATCGACAAAAAATGGTTACGCAGAAATAGATAATCTAATTGCTCAATGGAAAGGGAGTTTGAAATGCGCTCTTTGTAGTCAGGCATATCCAGCATTTCAATTTCTTCAGCACCATTTTCGAACCAGTCATCCTGGAAAGAAATTTCACATAGATTGCTGTGGGCGAAAATTGAGGTGCCGGACTGACATAGAAAGCCACTTAAGTATTCACATAGATCCTGACATGTTTAAGTGCGAAATTTGCTATAAACGTTACACTTCACAAAAGAATTTGGATACACATAAACTCCTTAGACACAAAGACATGACAAAGGAATTTAATGATAGTGACCCACTCGCTAATTTAGAGACAACACTCGATGGTATTATTGCTCAATGGAAACCAAAATTAGAGTGTGAATTATGCAACGTGTCTTGTGATACTTTTACGACCTTACAAGAGCACTTCAGTCAGCAGCATCCCCAAGAGACCTGTTACTTTGAGTGCTGTCAGCGTAAGCTGTCAGAGCCTTTAGAAATTAAGGATCACATGCACTTACACAGCAATCCTGAGGCATACAAGTGTACACTGTGTGATAAATGCTTTGAGAATCAAGATGATTTAATTCGTCATGCCCATGGTCATCAGAGGAGAACACCGAGGCAAGTAACAGATCAAGATATTGAAGAATTAGCAGCTCAAGCGAAAATTCATCTTAAGTGTCCGGTATGCATGATGGCATTCACATCAATGACGTTGTTGCGTACGCACTTCGCTGAGTTACATCCTGAGGACGGCTTTCAAGTATTATGTTGCGATCTAAAAATAAAGGAGCGCCCCTGGTTGGAAGAGCATTTGCGATGGCATATTGATCCAAATGTTTTTAAATGTGAATTTTGTGAAAAGCGGTTTGGAAGACGTCTATATTTAGACACACATCAGAGCAAATATCACAATAAGGAAGGTCCTCATACGTCTACCAACAGTGAGGGAAAAGGGCCAAAACAATTGTCAGATATAGAACTTGACGAATTTGTATTTCAGCTCAAAACAGAATTACAATGTGGAGTATGCTGCGAGATGATCAAATCAGTAACATTGTTGCGGCAACATTTCGGTGACGTCCATCCACAAGATGGATTTCACGTATATTGCTGCAAACGTAAAATGTCCGCACCGCATGTAATAAAAGAACATTTTGTCTACCACTTAAATCCGAATATATTTAAATGTGAGCTATGTGATAAAAGTTTTCGGAGACAGTCCTATTTAAAGCAACATCAAGGCTCTCACAATCCCAAAAAGAGTGATAAGAAAAAAGAGCCTACCAAAATTGTGAAATCCAAAGAGGAGCTTGATGAATTTGTGGCTAAATGGAAAACTGATTTGGAATGTGTGGTATGCAAAGGGTCTTATTCAACATATTCCTTGTTACGACAACATTTCCGCCAGATGCATCCATTTAAGATGTTTTACATACCCTGTTGTGGACGTAAGATAAAAACGCGATACACTTTAAACGAGCACATACGATACCATTTGGATCCGGATATCTTTAAGTGTAAAGTATGTGGCAAGAATCATAGCAATCGATACCTTTTCCTTCTACATAAACGCAAACATCCCCTTTGCGGAGCTCAACAGTAATACAATAAAATTGCTTACAAATTGCGGGATTGATGCGCCTATTTGAAAAAAATATTATAGAATTGGTTGAAGTATTTCTTATTGCTTGTTAGAAATAAAACTAAATTAGATTTGGGACCTCTAATGATAATTAATTGGCCTCTTATACCTTTTGAAATCTTTATTGCGCTAAAACTTAGCACAAGTAGGCATATCTAAGTTTGATGTAAGACGGTAAGACAAGGGGGATTAAATTTTGCTTAAAACAGACAACGGATTAAAGAAGTGAGAAGAAACAAGTAAACAAGGGCGGCGGTGACGCTTTTTTTACGAATTTTCTACCCCACAAAGTTCAAAAATGAGCACAAGTGGACCCAACTTGATTCCTCAAAGGAACTGAAATTAAAAAAATTTTTATCAGTTTATGACTTTTTTGAACCCAATTTCCTCATAATACTATGAATCAATAAATAAATATATATTCTTAACAAATTGAAGAGCTATTTTTAAAAGTCGTGGGGTTTTTTAGTGTAGGTACTGGACTGATTGGGTAGTCCAATATTGTGTGGATTCATTTGTGAGGCAGAGGGTTAACTCAGGCTCTTTTACTAGAGCACCTACACTTGAGGGGGCCAGTTATTTTGTAAATATACAGGGTGACACAACAAATGTACTACAATAAGAAATTCAAATAATTTTTTTTAATCAATGTACTTCATTTATTTTTTTTATTGTGTGGAAAATTCAATTTTATTTTATATAACTTATTGCTTTTGAAGATGATAGACCGTAAATGGCATCCATGCTTATTCACGCATATGCGACACTTGATCAGAAAATTATTCAATTTTTGTTTTAATGGATTGCTTCAATTCAGTTAAATTCCTTGGTTTCAATTTGTACACCTCTTGCTTAACATAACCTTATAAAAAATCTGGTGGTCAGGTGACCTTGGGGACAGCGGAAAGTGAAATCTCTGGATATTAATTTGTTTGGGAATTTTCGTTGAAGCTCCGGCATAACCGGTCTGGCTATGTGTACGGTTGCTTCATCCTGCTGGAGCCAAATGTTGTTGAAACGGAAACGCCTTCGCTGCATTTCGGGGTAAAAAACTCCTTCAACATCTTTAAATAACGGTTTCAATTGGCAATTGACAGTATAACGGTTTGTGCACCATCCTATAGAACATACAGTTTTTTTTTAACTTTTTTGTTCCATAGCTAGGAAAACATTTTTGTCTTTTTGAAATATTTTTTTCTTTATTCGGTAAAAACGGATGAATTTTTTGAAAAGAAAATTATATTTAAGTTCAATAACACTAATACATGATTGTTTGATGTAAACACAGAAGATATTTTCCGTTAAACCTTTGAACTGGAGTTTTAATTACACAAAAACAAATTATTTTGCCAAAAACCTAAAATTAGTCTGAGCTCCTCCAATGAAGTCACTGTTTAAATGAGCGAAATGGCAACTTATTAATTATAGCAAAGACATGATCCACATTCAAATATTGTTTACTGTTGGGGCAAAGCTTAGAAGTTGTGTGGCATAAACTAGTCGCGGTTTTACAAATAATGTTATTGATTTTTTCAGTGTGCTACAAAACAGGGAGACGCCAAAACCTTAAGCTTGGAACAAATACGAGTTTTTTGTATAAAAACCCCAGTAATTTTCGTCAAAAGCTCACAATTTATCCAAATTCCTCCACTGAAGAATGAAATGAAAGTATAATAGTATAGTATAAATATAATAGCAACAAATAATAATAATAGCAACATGATTTATCAGGCAAAGATTGACCATTATTGGGGCAAAATGTAAAAGTTGAGCGCAGTATAAACTGGGCATCATTTTAATGGCACATCTTTGAATGTGGCAACGATAGAATACCTAACATATGGAAGTGAAAGACGATAACAAAGAAGAAATAGGCAAAAATCAACAATATAAGAAATGTAATTTTCATACGTTTTTATGTTTAATTAATTGCAATACAAAAAAGTCAATAGAAAAAAAAACGTAATAATACTTAAATAGTAAATGACCAAATTGGTGACTAATTTGGATGTAACATTTGGATTGTGAACCCGTTTACCAAAATCAAGGAAAATGTACTGAAACAAAAAGATAAAACAAAGACATTTTACTAAACTGAATTCTTTTGGCATTATCAATAACCACAAGTAATTAAATTAGTAGTTGAGTGAGTGGTGAGTGGAATCAATTACAGTGGGACTTCACAATGCATTTCTCAATACCGGATACTCAGGAGTTATACGCCGAGACAACGGGCACCACCTACACGGGCTACAACATCTACATCAATGGCAGCTTTCATTCGTGCTTACGCTATAAACAACTTCATGCCCTAAATGAACAATTGCGTAGGCATTGCCTGCCTATGGGCGTTGTTATGCCTGAATTTCCGCCGAAAAAGTTCTTGCCTTTAACTAATACCCAAGTGGAGAGTAGACGCCAGGGACTGGAGCATTACCTGCAACTGATCGGGCAGGATGCGAGGATATCGAAGCTGCATATATTTCAGCAGTTCTTTTTAAATTCCCAACTGGAAACCGCCTTAGCTGATGGTGTTTTCGAAGAATACTTTGGCTATGGCGCAGAGGAGAATGGCTCGTCCTCTACCAAAGTGGAAGAATTTATGCGGTATGTGTGCTTGGAAGTCATATTACCCAATGGCTATCAATTGAAAGTCGCCAGTTGCGTCTCCGACAATTCTTCTACGTTATTACAAAAATCATTAGCGTCCGTCCAATTACCGGAGGATATTATGCCCTACTTCTGCTTATACCTAGTGCGAAGGGAGTCAAAAGACTGTTTGGTATTGCTGCGTAAATTAATGGATTTTGAAACTCCCTTTGTGTCTCGTCTATACAATCAACCTTGCCAAATACAAGTACGCAAAAGTTATTGGAATCCCAGTTACGATTTGGTGCTAATGAGGAATTCCATTGCCTGCAATCTTCTGTTTATGCAAACAGCTGCTGAGATCGAAAGAGCGTGGATTATAACCACGCCGGAGATGTTAAAGAAGTTGAAATCTCTACAAGAATATGGCATGCATAAAGAATACGTGGATATGGCTCGACAATTGCCTTTGTACGGCTGCCAGCAGTTTCTCACTTCCACTGTGGATTATCCCGAACCAGAGACTACAGCTTTAATAGCCATCGGTAACAAGGAATTAAGTATGCGCACCATGCAGCAAGATAAAATATTAGAGACCAAGTTTAGAGTAACCCGAATGCGAGTTTGGCGTGTCACTGCCCTACATAACACACAAGAGGGTAAGGATAAAACGTCGAATCTGCAGCTATCCTTTGAGTATTTAATGTCGAAACAAAATCTCAGATGGATAACAATAAATAGTCCACAGGCTATGCTAATGTCAGTGTGTTTGCAAGAAATGGTTAACGAATTACTAAACTATAAAAATAATGAAGAATTAAAGACTCCTTGCAATAATATTGTTAATTCGAACACCTTTTCGTCCTCTCACTCGTCTTCCTCATCGTCTACTTCGTCCTTTACCTATCCAACACCCACCTCTTCGTGTTCGTCTTCATCCGCGACACCCACTTCTAACCAAGTCCTCAATTCACATAATAATGATACACCTTCCACTTTTGCTGCCACCGCCACCACAACTTGTGATAATTTGTCCTCCTCAGAGGCTCCCGTTAAATTTCTAGCCCAGAGGATTTTAAGTAAGCAAAATCCTCGAATATCAAAGCAACATTCCTATGGTGCGGTGTTTTATCGTAATAACACATTGACCCGGGAAGATTCCGTGCAAAATGAAGCTTTTGAGGGCATAGGCGATGATGATTTATAAAATGAACGTAAGGATGATATGAAATTAAATCTTTTCTTTAACTATAAAACCAAATATTTTATAAAATTTTATCAAGTTACAACTCCGCGGTGTCATTTGTACTACCACTATTTAATGGGTCATCAGAAAAGCAAAGCTTAAGTGTAAACGAAATTGGCAAAAAAAAATTGGCGGCACAACTAGTCCTATCGGATTTTAATTACCAATGAAAATTCACACTTACAATTTACACTATGGTTGAATTCCGTTAGGATTTAAAAAAAAAACATATGCTAATTTTCGCAACCGTTTAATCCAGGTTTTGTCGTGGAAATTCAAATGAAAGGAAATTGTTATAGGATGGAGTAAAATTGAAATTCCCAAGGCCATTTCTTTTACATTTTTGAAGTGTGTGTATTGATTTGAACAAAGGCTTTTTACTATATGACAGGAATTTTCTTCTAAAATATATATTTCATATATGTCGTGCTATTTTTTTCTCCTCGCCCCAGGTATATATACTTTTTTTTTTTTGATGTTTGCATTATTTTTTCTGCAAATAATTTTGTCGATAAGGTAGTTTAAAAAAAGATGCTTTGTTTTTCTGTTTAATGATAAATTTTGTCTACTCAAATTCCAAATTATTTACTGGGCAGCTAACTACAAGAATTTTAAAATCCAGCCTTTGTCAGCAAAATTGATTTTTGTATTAATCAAATTTCGGCTATTAAAAGCAAAAGTTTATATATATTTTAATAAAAAAAAATAATTTTTGTTTGCTTAATGGAAACAATAACCATATAATGGTTATTTTAGGCTAAAATACTTTTAGTAGTTTTGGTTTTGTCAGTGTTCTGTTTTATTGCAAAAACAATTTCTGTAATTTTTACTACATTTCTTCGATGAGAATTGATTAGTATTGGGGGAAACATTCTTGAATTCTGTATCTTGAAGAACATATTTAAAAAGCCGTCATTTTTAATCGATTCTAAATTATCTATAGTGGTAACAACAACGGCAACCCAATAACATTATCTCTAAATTGTCTTATCGCGAATGAATTTTCTGTGTACGAAAGCATTGGAAACAGGGCTTTAGGAAACATGTAAAAGTTTCCGTCAACAATCTATGTCAATCTATATCAAAAAACAATGATGCCATTATTTATTTTTCCAAAATTTCTCTCGATTTTGATTTATACAGATATAACTGTTTCACTGTTTCAGAACGAAAATCTATTCGAATTACAGAGAAGGAAGTAAATAGTTGTTCGTTTTACGGAAATGGCGATTATTCCAATAATTTGATATACTTTGCCATTTAACAATTTTCAATTTAAACCCGAATTATTTGAGAAAAGTCTAAGCAAACTATTATAAAAAGTTATTTAAAAGTTTGCCATCTCTTCATTAGGAACTTTTTGATATAACCATTTGCATTTAATCGAAAAAGGAGAGCAATTGTTAAAAATAATTATAGAAAAAAACACATTAAAAATCTATGTACATTTTTATGAAATATTAGGTATAGAAACGAATATACAAAATAAAGGTGCAGTAAATAATATCCCTAATAATTTATCATTACCCTTCCAACAAAAGCCCTCGTCAAATTACATAAGGTTCAACAATATAAAATTGTAATAAAATATATTTACATTAAAACATACATACATATAAAGTAAAAGTAAATATTAGCATGGGCAAATCCGAACCGAACTGAAAATTAATTAAAATGTTATGGTAGTGTGGACTGCAAATTCCCATAAAGAAGAACGAAGAACAGTAGGGCCACGGGAATTACAAAAATTATAGTGTAACTTATAACGTTTACTATTTTCGATTTTCATAACGAAAAGATTAACAGAGATATGTTATTAAAAAGCAAGTTCTTAAGGAAATTCAATTCTACATAAAGAAATATTTCGCTTTCAAGCGTCAGCTGAATTTGTACAAAAACAACTGCTGGCGAAAATTGCGTTTAACATAACAATAAGGATCAATTTGGAGGTTAATATAAATGGCGACTTTAATTAATTGAATTTGCATATTTTCCCATTTAATGAGAATGTGTCACTTACAAATCAGCTATTGCTGTTCCAAGAAAAAAAAACGCCGATGTGGCATGATAAATGTGGACTATAAACTCTGTTTAAGACTACGAAAAAAATCACGTTCATTTAACCCCAAAAGTTGGCTCTTATAATCAAGTGTAATATTAACATTTAATATTGTAAAAAACAAAATTATATTAATATCCAAATAATGTGCAAAACCGTAATCCCTAAAACACATAGCACATAATATAAATGATAAATTAATTTAATGTTTATGCCTATGGCAAGCTCATTGCAAAAATTTTACATCTAGTTTATCAAAAGAAATTACCTGAATGAACAAATTTTTCTGTTATTTTTCGTGTTTAATTTATTGCTTTTGAAAACAACGAATTTTTCTCTAAAATCTCATTTGTTTGTTTTTTCTGTGTTTTAATCCAAATTTAATTGCCAAGAATGTAGCTATTTAACATTTTAATGTTGGAAAAAATGTTAATTTAGAAGAAACTAAAACTAAAAAATGTTGTTATCCAATTTTTGTTTTCTACTCCTTGTGTTATTTTCATGTTTGGAGCGAAATTTTTTATATATACATATATACGAGTTTTTATACATATATATGTATGTCTTATTTAAAATACTATCTTTTGTAAATGCATTTAATACATTTTTTATATATACAAACAAACACCTACATATATAAATATAAACTATACTATAACATAAATATTTACCTAAAGTTAGTTTCAAATATTCGATATTTACTATTTTTACTATACAACTAAAAAATGATATGTAAGAATATTGAACAAATGTGTTATAAAAGTTTTTATTTAATAAAACTAAACCACAAATTAACGCAAGTATCGTCTTATTTCACAATTACTTTCGCAGTTGTAATTTCAAGACAATACAAAAAACTGTCATCATTAAAGCTTGAACAGTAAAATTTTGATTTGGTTGGGCAAAGAAACATTTAAATTGTGTAATTTTTTTAGAAATGAACCAAGAAGAACCAGAACCAAGCCATTCGAAAGGTAATGTATTGGGAGTGCATAGAATTTCGTTCACACAAATTTTCGAGCCTTTGCAAAATGTGTTACATTTGCGTATATATTTAATATATCATATTTAAAATCCAATTTCAATGGTTTTGACCTTATTCCAATAATTTACAAAGTTATTGCACTACTTTTTTATAAAAAGTGACTTCAATGATAATACATTCCATGCCATCTATCCTTGTATTGTAATTTTAATCAAATTGTAATATAACACCAGTTCAGCAAAAACCACTCTGAAATACGTCAATATTAATATGACGAAATTATTGATATAAAAAAATATAAATACAAATTAAAGATTATTAACTCGTGAATGCAAGAGTTTTATTTTTAAACAGATGTTTGTAAATGGTGGAAATGCAATATTAAGACGTATTGAACTCGCTTAAAAGTGCGTTATGTTTCTACATATGTGAAATGTGTCTTTCAAGACACTTCTATATGAAAAGTATCTTTCCCCGTGATATGAATATAAGCTACAAAGCTTTCTTAGCACACACTTTTTGTGCAGATATTTCTTTTTATTGACGAAATTATATTCTATAATTATTATTTAACCGGAAATAGTCCTTTCTCTTTTTGTTAAATAAACCCTTGATGTAGGAAGGAGTATAATTGTTTATTTTAGGTATACATCTATACAAAATCGCATTGTAACGAATTATTTATTTAGTGGTTTCAGAAACCGCCGGTCTGGCAAGGCTGTTAAATACTTATAATATAATCTGAAGTGTTATCTATTTAGTGAAAAGGAAGGACGGGTAAAAATAGTTAAAACTTACTACAAAAGTGGTAATTCAAACGTGGGCTTTCAATCAAACAAAATTTTCTTAGCATATGGGGCTCGGAGCACCCAGAAATAATTGTGGAAAATTCTTTGCATTTAGAAAAGGTGTCTGTTTGGTGCGTATTATGGCCTGGAGGTGTCATTGGGCCGTATTTTGTCGAAAGCTTTCTCAAAAAGATCCACTGCTGCAACTAATCCAGAGGCGGTCATTTAAATGACATTATATTCCGTAAATAAAGGAAAGCTCCAAGCGTTATAACGGTATAAAAGTTTAATAGAAATCATAGCTTTATGTGTGTTTTTATTTAATTTTACTTTTGAAACCGAAAAATAGATAACCCGGTACAAAGTATGCTCTATGGCTATACGTTTTAAACAATTACTTGGAATTTTGTTTAATAATCCAAATATATAATAAAAAAAGCATCCACATATATCGGAGACAGAAAAGAATTGGTTGTTATTTACTAATAAATGATTGATGTGAAATATGGACTGTCACAAGATCGTCTATACCAATTAGGCTACAAATTGGTATAGACGATATAAAATAAATATTATGTATTTTGTGGACAATTAGTTAATACAAACCTTTCCGTATTATCAGTGCTTTAGTTAGGGGTGCATCATCTATGGCATAACATATATCAACTATATGATTTTTTCTGTGTTTTCATGAAAACACACAAAAAACGGCAGCAAAATGCAGATATTATTTATTTTCTTCCTGAAAAACATCACTCACATTATGATGACAATTTTGCACTTCAAAAACTTAACGAAAGTAGTATCAGATCAGTAAAATAGTAGAAGTTATTTGTGTCTTGCAAGTAGAATCAGACTTCAAGAGTTAAAAACAGTAGCTCTGTGTTAAAAATGGGACAAAAATTAAAAATGTGTAAACCAAATTATTATTTCAAATTCAGACACTTCGTAAACATTTTTTACTTGGCTAATGAGATATTATGTTAAAAACAAATTAAGCGTTAAAAGTTATAGCATTTGTTACTATAGCATTACGCGCTCTGTTATAAGAAAGTGACAAGTCTTCAGAATTGGCTATAGTACAGACATCAGACATCGTGTGAGCCAATATTTAATTTAGGTTAACAAGCTATTTCTCTTCACTTTCAAAGTGTATAGCATTTTCAATAAATGCAACCCTGTGAGCAAGGCGACACGCCAATTACCAAAAGTAACCATTGTATTCATTACGTACAGTATGACAAATAACCATACAGCACCAAGCTGGCAGCAAAGCTAAAAACCGACGGAAAGTGAGACTTAGTGGACTTTTTTTGCTATTTGTATAACCATCAGCTGCGTTTTCTTGTGTATACATAACGTTCGCGTTTTAATAAGTAACTTCTGAGCAAAGTTTACAACTATCGGTAAAGGAGTTATAAAGAATTTCAGGGAAAATTCTTGGGCAATTTCACTGAAAAAATAGTGCAGATCTGCCGTCACTTTCTAACCAAATACATACAACAGCACACTCTCACGCGCACGTACATAAACGTGTAAGAAGAAATAAAAGCAGGAAAAGAAAACGAAGACAACAATATAGAAAAATACGACTGATTGAAGTGGAGAAAAAACACAGAGAAAGAAGAAAACACCACAACATAAGAGCAGTCGCAGTTAAGCAAGCAAAAAGAAAACAACGCAGCAACCTCAGCAGCGGCAGCAGCAGATAACAAAGAAGGAAGAAATATTCTCAATAAACAAAAAAAAAGAGGAAGCAGACAGACGGAGAAATCTTTTCAAGTTGCATTTTTTTCACAGAATTAAATTTGTCTGAGTGCTGAAGAAGGCAACACAGAAAATAAGGGAAACAAGTTGAAAATATTAAAAAATAATCATAGGAAATACATATTTAGAGAAAGCGGAAATACTTGACAAACAAGAAAGATTGCGTGTCTTTTCGTAAAAACAGAGTTCATTAATAATTAAACAACAACAAAATTTACACAACAAAAATGGATCGTGGGTAAGTGAAACGAAAAAATTTGCAGATTCCCGCATAAATATTAAAATTGTGAGATAGATATTCCACGGCTAGTCTTTTTAATAAATTGTATTAATTCCTGATGTGATACACGAAATTGTGCCAAGGTCTTCTTACAATTTTTTCTATTATGGTCGTCCTAAAAAAGTATATAAAAAATTAGGGCCTTTTTGAGGTATTCGAAATGCATCACCACGCTACCAATACACAGGGGATTCATTTACTCGCACTTTGTTTTCTTTTTTTTTTGGGAGCGGAGAACGCTTCTGTCAATGGTTAGTTTTGGCCGTTGTTGAAACTATTTAAGTGCTATA
Organism: Philornis downsi; assembly: GCA_019455685.1. Lineage (NCBI taxonomy): Eukaryota > Metazoa > Arthropoda > Insecta > Diptera > Muscidae > Philornis > Philornis downsi. The sequence continues at coordinate 97,565 of JAHXMU010000234.1, forward strand.
ATCAAAGTATTGCGATGATGTACGACGCTCACTGTCTTTTTATAAATCTGCATTGGACCTTGTAATGATTTCCCATTACGCATTTTTCGTATTATGCTTTTACCATACAAACAGTTTTTCGTTCATTTTGGTATCTTTTTGTTGATACTATTTTGTTTTACTTTTTCATACAACAAAAATGCAGAAAGATATGAGTTAGTTTTTGTTTGTGCAATTGTATTGATTACACTCATGTAGCAGGGATGGTAAATAATGTTTAGTATACAGAAGCGTACCATTTTTGTGCCTTTATTTCCGTACGTTAATTTTTGCTTTGTTCTATTTATGAAATCCTACATATGTGGCCAATTATGTTGTGCTAAAGCTGGCTCAGCGCCATTTTAACTCCAAGGTAAAAGTATGAAAAAATTTGCTTGGATTCAACAATAATTTTTACAGAAAGAACCTTTTATTCGAAGACTAACAAATTTTTTCTTTGCAAAAATAAAAGACTTCCCAAAATTCCTATATGAAAATTGTTAATAAAAAGTATCTACATATACCTATAAGGAAACATCAATAGGGAGAGTTTTCTATATGAAGAGTGTCAATAAATATAGTTTCCTATAAAAAAAAGTATGCGAAATGTATCGGTTGATAAATATATAATTTCATGTACGAAAAGTGCCCGTGAACACGGTTTTCTGTACATATGTATGTACGTAATCATTTAAGTTATTTGATCACATAAAAAACTATATATAGGAAAATTTGCTAATATATACAACATTTTTATATAGATAAGACATGTTTTTCATAAATATTTGGACTTCCCCATGAAGTAACGTTACTTCAAAAGGAAAAGTCGTTCTTAGCGGCGATATAGGCAAAATGTTAAAATATGTCTCTGTAAACCGTTCTGGCTACTATTAGTGACTTTTATGCATTCTTTCTTGTTCATTCTCGGCATTTTTGTAGAAGAAGTTTTACAAAGCAAAAAGAAAAGCGAGAACTGTTTTTGGACAGCACCTGTCATATCAATATAACCCTGATAGTGACACCCTAAATAGTCATATTCTAATTTAAATCTAACCAACGATATATGTATAAGGACTGGAGAGCCCAACGCTTTGAAAACCTGGCGTATAATATGTTTTGATGATCATGGTTGCAATGTGTTCATTAAAGTTAACTTTCCTGTCCATCTACATAGAAAAAGTCCAATATCGACGAAAAAACAACCAAACTCAAATCCGTAATACAATCACATTCACTTGAATCTTAGGATCATCGGACTCCTCATACTCAGTGAGCATACACGCATTCTACTTATAGCGTCAATTATCTCAGTTAAACGACGATTCCGAATGTCAGAGTTTGGGAAGAATTTATTAGACTTTTCGAATACTCGATTGCTTGTAGTGTTTTTCGGACATATCGGTGTTCGAACCCACGATCATAGGCATGATCATCATTTGTTCTAACCATAACACATAACAGCCGATCACCAAATCAGGTTACCCAAAGTAAATCTTGATAGAATTGGTTCAGATATAAAATAAACTGCAATTAACCGAACAATGGATATATCTATGTCCTCCTGTTATCTACTGGATTCTTGTGACAACTATAACTAAAAAATATCTTAGTATCATCGGCCAAGAATTGATAATAACAGCCAGTAAGTCATTAATGATTAGTAATATTTAGTCTGTGTATTATTTCCAATTATTAAATCTAATCATATAAAGACTTGAATGTAGCAGTTATGGATCACCCTATCAAAAGCCCTACCAAAGTCGGTGTCAAACGGGATTTATGTCCTTACCAAGATCTAATTCCTTAACCACAATTGAAGAAAATTCAACTGGATTGGTAACGGAACTGATACGGTAATACTCTCAGGTAATGCTAAGGAATCAATCCTGTCATCCCCGAAGACTCTAGGAAAAGAATTCCATTGTTTATTGTTCGAGTTAACGCTAGTGTTTATTTGATGAAAATTCGGATTACCAATTAATTTCATAATCGGACAAAGTAAGTGGAGTCGACAATGTTGTATCAAGCAGACTTAACCATGTCAATGAGTGTAAATTTGTTTTGGTTCGATTTTGGAATCAATTGCATTGTATCGATCTTGTCTGGATGTCATTAAAGTGATAATCTATTACACCGATATTTGCAATTCGAACGGGTAGACGTTCTTATGAATTCTTTCCGCCAAAAACACTGTCCAGACGGCGCCGGCAATATTTGTTTATTTTGGTTTTTGCATTGTTAGTAAACATTTTTCTTTTCGCTTGGCCCCTGTGTTAATTTGAGAGCAGTACTCAGGCTATGAATCGAGCTTTGAATCGTCGAATGTATAATATGCGCTATCTCCATTAAGCTATTGTTTGGGCTGGTTTCATCTTGATATGACGTGAGAAAAATTACCATGAAATCTGAAAGTAAATTTGGAAATAGGAAATATATTGCTGGACAGGGTTTGAACCATCACAATCTTTTGTAGATTACAGTAATGCAGGGAATAAAGACGTGTGGCTGAGTGCCTACAATAAAGAATTTACTGATAACCAAAAGTTAGATATCGGTTAATTTTAAGATTCTACAAAATGGAGCGCATACAAAAATACTTTGAAGATTTCTGGGCAAGTTCAAAGAATCCAAAGTCAATATGTACCGGGTTGCCTTCCACCATTCAAAGTTCTGAAAGGGCCCAGGGTTGATGGACAGTTTGAGGTATTTTATTGTTGAATGGACACCGAGAATGCTATGTTTGTCTCTCCTTCATATCTACGATATGGCCACAAATCAATTGTACAAGCAACTGTTCCTTCCATTTACGCTTTGTTCATTGCCTAGTACTTCTATTAGCTTTATAAATCTTTCAACGTTACCATACCCCAATCAAAATTATTAACATTTGACTTATATACTACTACAAAATGTAATACCATTAGTCCCTGAAACATACTCGTACGAGTTATTAGCATTACGTGTTATAGCATCTGTTACATTCAAACTTCGACCAAACTTTGCCTATATCAGATATGCTCAGCAAGTTTCTGTTTGCGTCTCATTAGAAAGTTGAGCTGATCACTCCCTCAAACAGATTTCATTATCCACTTTCGAGTTTTTATTTCGTTCAACTATTTTATGTCAGTGAAATTATTCGGCTCATTTACAATTGTATTTTCTATTTTCAATATTTTATACAGCCCCAAATTTGTAAAAGTAAATCGAAATTAGTTGAATATAATTTTTCAAAATTGTTTCGACTAGATTATATAGAATTTCAAGCAATCACATCCACCAAAAAATTGGATTATATATTCAGGGGTTCAGTAATTATTGATCACAGATAATAAGATAATAGATAATAAGATAACTTCTAGTACAAAAGCTTTAAAGGTTCAATAATTTTTTTGGCTATGGAAAAGTTGACAAAATACAATCTTGTTTCGATATCCTATTTCTAAATTTATTACAAAATAATAAATAATAAGAATAGGGAGAAAGATGTGAAACAACAGAGGAAATTCTTCTTCAATGCTTTATCTTGTGATTTAAATATGCTGCCACCGCCCAAGATCACATTTTGAATACTACTTCCAGATCTAGATCTAGTATGTGAACACCAGTATAGTTCTTCTTTTCAATATAGTCCTTCTTTGATTTAACATTACACGACCATTACGTTCCGGAAAGTCATCATCGAAATTATTTGTCGAAAACTTTTTTGAAATTGTACTTTTATTATCTTCTTGAAACTATTTTATCATCACCGTGATATATACAAACTTGTAAAGTATAGATATTGTGCAAACTGGTTTTGTTTATTTTTTTGTTGGTGCTGTTATTGTTGCTTTATGCGGGTGTTTATGTTAAATTTTCTTTGTTTATCTATTTACTAGACTTTTGGCGAGGGCTTTATAGAGCTCCAGGGAATAATGGTGGATGATACTTAAGACAAACTAGTTTTCCTTGCACAGCAGTGTGGAAATAAAGAAGCTATTTGAAGATGGCGTATGGAAAATATTTAAATCTTGAAAGAGAAAAACAAATTTATACATGTGGAAATCTTCAATGTACATGTGCATGATTTCAAAAAAGAAACAGATTTGTAAACAGATATATTTTATCCAGTTGGCTTTAAGGTCTAAATGATAAGTTTGATTAATTTTCCTTCTTATTTATTGCAACCTGCCGACAGTATAGTGTACTAGGTTCCCAACTTTGAGACTATTCTTCATAATACTTTTTCCAAACTAAAAAACAAATTCGCTAGAATTCCCTTAAACCCGCAATGATGTGAATGTTAGTCGCGTATGCTAATCATCGCGTCACGGTCGCTAACTTTTTTCAAACTATATTCTCGAAATTTTAAATTTAAGGAAAGTACTATGCGGATAGAGCTAACATATATATTTCATTACGCATTCCGGAAGTTGACACAATTTGTTTTTTCGTTTATTAATGTTCCTGAACTTATAGAGCCTTGTAGACGTCTTTGTTTTTTCTGTTTTTCTAGTTTTATGTTATGGCATAATTATAACCTACTATTGGCGTATTTATCTAAATGATTTGTTGTAATTTGATGTTATATTAAAATTTTTTTGGCTTCTCATATCTTTTTGTTTTCAGTTCTGGACGCTATTCGTACAATAATCGCCGTGAGGGCGGCGGACAACGCGGCGGAAATAACGGTGGTGGTCACAGTCAACACCACAATAATCACTCAAATTCGTCATTATCATCATCGTCGTCCTCATCACTTTCATCGTCTTCGAATAATCATAATAATAATCATTATGATAATCATAATTCGTATAATTCACATCGTAATTCAACAAATAATTCCACGTCACATTATTCCAATAATTCACAACAGAACTCTGCATCATCAATGTATTCAAATACAACACACATAAGCAATAATATATCGACAACATCCCGCGAACCGATAACACAGCATGATGAACTTATACGTTATATTAAAGAAGCATGGACAAAAGTAAGTAGAGTATGCCATAGATATTTAGCTAATGGTTAATAATAAATACCACATCATTAGTAGAAACATGTTTCAAACGAAAAGATACAAATTTTCCATAATGACATTTATTCCTCTCCCAACGAACAGAGATTTTGCATATGCAAATAGAGCATTTTGATGCCAAAAATGGAGTTTTTAGAGAAAGTCAATATTTTACTTTGTGCAGGATTCTTATATACAATGGAAAGTCTCTTTATAATATCATAAATATTACATCTACTACAAAAAAAATATTCTATTGTAAAACGTAGTGAATACAGTGCGAAATACTATTAGAACATTGCATATCCTCCTGAGACTAAAGATGATGATAACCCCCACAGTAGCGATTGTACAAATGATAGAAATGCTATAAGTAAATTTTTTATAAAATCAACTTTTGTTCCTAGTGGTATGGTATTACTATAAGCTACTTTGTTTTAAAGGAAAGGATATAGAAAATGAAAGGTTCAAAAGATCACAAAATACAAAAAGACAAAATACCAACGATGCAATGCTGGTGCAGTACTGCAATGTATATTAAAGTAACAGTGTAGTTCCGAGTGCATTCTGGAAATTTAAATTGATCATTCATTAACCCAAAATATATATTATTCATTTAAATTTATTGTATAGGTTTTTGCCAATGAATAATTTAATCATCAAAATATGTATATTTCAAACAAATTTTCACAAAAAGGCTTCAGTATCCACTTCGAATTCTCTTTTATGTCTGATATCGTAGGAAGACAAGTACTTCTAAGAACTAATTTGAGTTTTGGAAAGAGGAAAAAAGTCATTTGGAACCATATCAGGTGAATACGGTGGTTCTTGGATGATGTTTGTTGAATTTTCAACAAATTTACTCTCTCGAATGCTACATAATGCCCAGATAATTTTTTTGACAAGAATTTCGGGCGCACAACACCGCGAGAATTGGAGAAAACGACTAACATTATTTTGACTTTGAGGTTGTTCTGTCAGTTGGTCATTTTGAAGTTTGTTGTTTGTTTCTTTTTCAATGTGGGTTCGAAATTGACTCGTTCTAGCACTTTTTCAGCGACCTTTACGCGACTGAGTTTTTGAAGAAAATTTATGTTTTTCGGAACTAGTCGAGGGACAGCCCAAATCACATTCAAACAGTGGAGTAAAATCGTACGAATTGATTTCTGAAACACAAAAAGTTCAACGGGTTTATCTCTGAAGCTTAAATAATTCAGTCATAATTTCTTTTATTTTATCGACGTTAATTTCAAATCTTCCATCATATCTCTACCAATGAATGCACCGTACCATTCATATGCACGAGTATGCACATTCTGCAATATTTTCAGTGGTTCATCAAAAGAAATTCAATTTCCAAAACAAAAATGGGACAAATTCCTTTTTTTTGATATTTTTAACGATAAACTGATAAAACCGAGAACAGTAAAGAAACTAAATGAAACTCCGCGTTGGTATAGAGAACAATTGATTTAAGTTGTATACAAGATTGGTAAATAAAAGACAAAAAAAAAAAAAAGGAAATAGCAACATTACTACAAAAATATCGCATTTTCAATATAAGTTACGATCATGAAAATTATTAATCAGCATCACAAAAAAAAGTTAAAGAACCGGAACTTCAGCGAAATTTGTTAAAAAAAAATTAAGCTACGCAACTTAAATAAATAGACAAATAGACCAACCAATATTCTATTAAATAAGATGTAAATTTTTGTAGCTAAACTATGCGCTCAAATATTAGAATATTTATGGAATTCAAATAGGTTTCTCATCACAACCAAGGAATTGAAAATTTTATTTGATTTAATTTGAAGGATTATTTTATTGATATTATTACCTGAACATTACTTTGCACCAAGAAATAAAGGATTGGGATTTAGTATCAGGGAGTCTTGCATGGTTCGCAATTTTAATTAGTTAAAACATAAAATATAGAGTACTAAAAGAAATTAAACATCATAATTTTTACAAGCTCTGGACGTAAAATTTAAAGCGTAATGTGCTAACTTGTCCGTAGTTGTTGTCTACCTTCCTCGGAGGCATGCTGTGTGTGATACATAAAGAATTTGATTTGGAGCTCCATTCACTGTTTGCGGCGATAACAGCATAGTTCGCTATTTTGCAAATATTGATCCAAATGCTTCAAATAGAGAATATTGCATTTTGCAATATAACCACATATATTAAGAGGCTGATAAAGCGTAAAGCTCTTATTCAGAATGTAGCTGATGATCATAAACATAAACAAATCTCATAAACACAAAGTAGAGCCATTTTCGCCTAATATGGAAAAAACATTTCAACCAAACCGCAAACCAAAACATAATAATGTTTACTAAGCATTGACAAGTGAGATTGTAAAAGTATGGGAGTTGCTTGGAAGTAGTTTTAGATAACAAATTAAGTTGTAATTATCATCTGGATAATGTAGTCCGGCGTTTAAATTATTCACTTAGAAGTATTTATAACACTGAATTAGTGTTGCCTAGATCAATTAAGGAGAAATTGGTTCATGCTTATATCATGCTTAGTATCGTATATTGTTTAGAGCTATATAGTGGTACTAATAAACAGAATTCTTAGTACAGTCTAACCTCGATATAACGAATCTCAAGGGGATTAGAAAAAAAAAACGTTATATCGAATAATTCGTTACAATGAGGTTCGTTATATCGAGGTGAAGTTGCACTTATATTCGTTATAACGAGGTAATAGAGAATTTTTCAGCCGTTACTCTAATGCATGCTGCTTGGCGACTACGAATGTTGATTTTCTGGAGACGTAGTCGTTGCAAACACAATAATTTTGTGTGTATCTGTTTCATATTTGGATTAATTGATGGAAAACGTTATGTAAAGGTTGCAGGTCGCCAAAATTCGTTAAATAGAGGTGAATAATTTTTTCTTTCGATAGCTTGCAATGAATGAAAAAACGTTATAACGAGGTTTTTGGGAAGTGTATTCGTAATAGAGAGGTTTATTTTGTATTAGATTTTACGAAGCGTTGTAGGGGATTTAAAAAAAATCGTTAAATCGAGGAAATCGTTATATTGAGGGTCGTTATATCGAGGTTAGACTGTATTACTGTTTTTTTGGAAATAAAAAAAAATTCAAACAAATTCAGACGGCGTTTAATAGAGTTATGCGATATTTGTATTCACTGAGGCGTCGTGTTCATATAACACCGTATGTTAAGCGTTTCTTGGGTTGTAGTTTAAAAATTATATCGATTTGAGGTCTTTGTTGTTATTTTACATTATTTTACAGTTGTTCTTTTTAATTCATTTAATTGTTCACATTCCACTCGTAATAAGCAGCTTCTTATACCTAAAATAACCACACTCATGAGTCGTCCTTTTGTAGTAAGAGTAGCAGGAATTTACGATTTCCTACCAAGCCATTTAAAATGTTTTAGATTATGTCCTCCTGATTCTTCCAAAAGGCACTTTCTGCAACACTTACTTTCAGACTTTCCTGAAAAAGTTTTCCTGTGTAAAATTTTGTTTTCAATTAAATTGTGAGGAGCCGGAGCCTTTTTACATACCGATTATGTTATATTTCCAGATTTTATACCGACTAACTTCTAAATTAGCCTTTGTAAAATTTTTTTTGTCATAGTTTTTTGTCATAGTCATACCTTCTTTAAAAACATATCATATTTTTATAAATTTTATGTTTAATTTGTATTACGTGTTTCTTTTAAATTTATATTACTGAACAGATTAAATCTAATAGATGAATTGTTGCTTTTTGTAATTTACTTATAAATTAAATTACAAGCCAAATAAATAAATAAAATAAAATAAATAAATGTATCAATATATACGGACCAAGTAAGGCATACTATTTTCAACAACATGCTATTTAGTCTCTGTTATTTCCAAATTGATGGAAATATCGCTAAGATAATAATGATTTTTAAGGTAAATAAAAATCTTATAAGCCGATAAGTTCTGACAATTTTTGAAAGAATATTCTTAAAACGAATGAAAATTATTTTGCAATGGTTTAATATAATTCCGGATTATAAATTCTCTTTTCGAAGCGTATTCTGATATTTCCATCAAAACATCGCCAGATTACAGAAAAATCAAGAGAAAAAGTAAAGGCTTTCAGGCTAAAAATGATGTCAGGAACAGCGTCTATGAACTTTTTAAAGATTTTACGGATTTATTTACAATGTTTGCAAGAGTCAAGATATTTGTGTATGTGTAAAAGCAGCATTAGGATGGAGAATACACTACAAAACCTCTCCTTGATATCAGCGATTGAAAAATACCAAAAGCCAATTTAAACATATATAATCTCGGTAGAAATATCGGTCCAAGCCGATGTAAAAAACATTCAAAAACGGATGATGCCATCATTTGGAATGTAATAGCCAGATAAAAGATTTCGAAATACTAGGTGCAACGTTAGACATCTGCGTTACAAGTCTATATCTAAACAAGTCTATATCTATAAGCGAATAAAATGCCGAAAAGAACTCTAATCCAATCTAAATCATTATCACAGCAGGCCTCTATTTTGCTAGAACCACAACGCAGGTATGCAAGCCATTAAAAGCTGTTGCTTCCACATCACCATATTTATCTCTTTCTTATTTTCCCCCCGTTGCTGTTTTTACAATTTCCTAACAACATATTTTTCCAAAGTGGGTTCATGCCAAGATGACCTAAGAGAAACAAGGTCAGTTTCCTTAGAAACATCTCTTTTGATTAACATCGTTTTAAGGGGAAATAAACGTTATTTCTATCGGAAAAGATTGTTTCCATCACATGAGAGAAAAAGTTTGGAAGATCTTTACTACATGATCCTGGTTTCCATATGAAAGGAATAATTTTTCATTTCATTTATTCATGCATCGTGATGCAGGAAATCCAAAAAGACTAATTATATAACATTACAAATAAAATATAAAATTCTTTAATACAATATTAAATATCAAAAAAAAAGTAATAATAATAATAATAAAATAAAGTTAAAAACGATATAAACTCAAAAGTTAAGAGCAAAGTTTATATTACAGTTCCCCAATCAAATATAGTTATGAAGTAAATAAAAAAGAAAAACCAAGTGTCGATAATAAGTTCATAACGTAAAATAGGCTACTGAAGTTCACTTAGTGCAAATCTAATATCTAATCTAATTTCAAGCTTTGCAAACGCGCACCATAAATGATTTTAAGAATATAGAGGAGCCTGATATAAGAGGAATTACAAGTTGTGGATTTCTAGTTGATCTAGTAATCTAGATCGCAGTAAAGGTGGTAAACCAGATATTACCAATTTATGAAATGATTTAATGTTTTGAAATTCAACATAATTCTTAACGGGAACACGTAAAAAACGTATAGTATATTGTGATATATGATCATATCGACACATACCTTACTACTATATTAAAAATCCTCTCAATTTTTTTTAAGGCAACCAAGATTTGTTCCCAAAAAAAACTCGAATACCACTCTTTAATATGAATTGGAAGAAATATATTCATATTGTACAACTTCTGCAGAGTAGATAGTATCTTTGGAAATATAGAATCAATATGAGCACGAAAAGTCAAGTCGTTTATCAAATGTTATTTCGAGGAACTTAATTTCATCTACAAACTCAACACTGTTTCCATTAACGTTGATGACAAAATTCTGAAAAGATCGAAACGAGGAGACAAAAAGCATAGCTTTAGGTTGGCTACAATTAATATAAACGTTATTTTCATTTAACCAATTATTTATAGCACTCAATGTGTTATTAATACTGCATTGTAAGTTATTTACTGAACTACTCCTGAAAAAAATGTGGATATCATCAGCATATAAAAATGGATATCAACAGCTATCGCTAAACCATTAATTTACAACATAAACAGTAGTAGGCCCAGAACCGATCCCTGAGGAATACCACAGTCCACACTAAGCGTATCAGAAAAATTACCATTCATGGAAACGAATTGTGATCGACCCGGCAAATACGAACGAACCAATGTGCAAGCTGTGCTAAAAAACATAAAATTAGACATTAATTTGTAAACAAGCTTAGTATGGTCCGGTCAGTCAAAAGCCTTAGATAAGTCGAGACCTACAAGGACTCCCTAAGTTTTTCAGATGCGTCGTCGTCATATAAAAAGCATGATATTTCCTATTCACAAAGAAATGCTCAAAGTCAAGCTGGTCAAGTTATAAGAATTAAAAGAGGACATTAATTTGTAAACAAGCTTAGTATGGTCCGGTCTGTCAAAAACCTTAGATAAGTCGAGACCTACAAGCACTGCTAAGTTTTTCGGGTGCGTCGTCGTCATATAAAAAGCATGATATCTCCTATTCACAAGGAAATGCTCAAAGTCAAGCTGGTCAAGTTATAAGAATTAAAAAAGGGGTACAATTATTAGAAAATTAATATGGTCTTAATAGAAAGACACTTTACAGGCCAAAAATGTATTTACATATGAGAAAATATCAACTTTTCGTTAAGCATCTTCATATAGTCTTGCAATAGAAGAAGAAATAAATTTCATAAGATAAAAAGATAGCATAATTAATTTCTTTTCTTTTTTTTACTTTCATTACAGGTCAGTGAACAGAGTACATCTGTTCGATACAACGAATCTGATAATCAATTAAAAAACTTCAAGCCATTTGATTTGGAAGAATATTGGGGACGGCGAGTGGTCCAAAATATACATATTTCCTCTCATGGACATCAATAAGTCCCCAAGACCTACGTACATAATATATATGTATGATTTTAGACAACATTAATTCTTTTAATGGCGAAAACAGCTGATTATAAAAAAAAACAACAACATTTTGACAAAATAAACAAAAAGAAAAACAATACGTAGAAATATTTGTTGGCGAAAAGAAAACAGAAAAAAAACAAATCAAACAAAAAAAATCTTAACAATAATTACATTTAAATATTACAAAAGAAAAGAAGACAAAAAATACAAATTGCAAAAAAAATCACATCTTTGAAATTCCGTTTAAAGAACAGCATAATTGATATTTATACTCTCTTTGACAACAACAACAAAAAATACACAAAACAAACATTAAAAATTATATATAATCTTCAAGAAATTTAAATTATATACAGGGTATAAAAAAACTTAAATTTTACTGTAATTTTAGATTTTATTCTCAAAACTTAAGGGAACATTATGGTTTAAATAACATGAAAATAAAATTCATTACAAATTCAAAGATCTAACGTAAGGAAAAGCGCTATTTGCATTTGATTTTTCATGAAAACATAGCTAATTTATTAGTGTTTGTTTATTTGTTTTCTTTTTTAATCCCGAATTTAAATGACAGCTAATTTGACATGTGTTATTGACATTCAACGTCGTTATGCTTTTATTTAGATTGCGGCCTGCGAAGCATTTGTTATAAAGAACATAATAGAAGCGAGACAACTTAAACTGCCATTGAAAATGATACAATTATTTCAAATTTCAAACCATAGGAGGAGGGAGAGAATTGAAGCCAATCACTTGAGTCTTGAAGTCTTAAACCCTGTATATAATTTTTAAATCTCCATGAATGATACATAAGCAATAGTATATACATTAGTATTTAAACAACAACAAGAAGAAAAAAATACGATTCTACAAACACCAATATTTTTAATTACAACAAAATTCTTAAAATTTTGTTCTCACCACACATTGTTTCAATTTAAACGTCTTACATTTATGTGTCCCGCAAATAGGCGCTCCATCCTCCATGTTTCAAGCCATTCCCTTTTTTAGTTTATTTAAAATTATCCTGTATATGATTACTATTCCTTTTGATGTTGTAATTTTTCTTACATTATTACTATTTTTAATATTTCTTTCTTTTTGTACGTTCTTTTTTTTTTTTTTTTTTTTTTGTGTAAACGTTTTACTTTGTAAAGGACCTTTTGTATTTATTTTAAATAAGAACAAAAATAAACTGGTAAGGATATTTTTGTTTCTCTTTATCGAATGTTAATAGAGTTTCTCATATATGATGTTTCACAATTTCAAATATTTTTTCAAATAAATATAATGTATTTTAATTTTTTACATGGTGTTTTAACAATAAATCTTGGTAGGAACGGTTAGGCGGTGGCGGTGGGACAATGTAAAACTTTTAACTGGGTAAAAATAAAGATTTTGGAACAAAAAATTTATATTAAGATTTTTATCAAGTACTCGTATTTGTTTTTATTTGCCAAAGGACTTTGTACAGAAATTTATGGACAGAATGCGATTATAAAGTTTGTAGTATTATAAAATAGCTACTAGAGAAGTACGTTTCCGCAAAATTATTTGTTCCCATTATTTGTGATTAACGGGGCAGATCATTTTTGATCGCTTGTTTTTCTTATTTAATCGCTAGCTGCGTGTTGTGGGTATGACATACTAATGAGCGAACAAATACGAACTTCTGTCTTCATCACAGTGAATGCCAGACAGTTGGTTCGAATGTTTTCGTTCACCATTCTCCCTTAATTCATATATCAAATACTTGGATCGGTGAAGATGGGTAAGTAAATGTCATTAAGTTCCATCGCAAGGTGTGATTCAATCTTCGCATCTGCACTGGGACCTCCAAACATGCGATTGCTATGACCATTTAAGCTATCCCGGGCTGGTATATATAATTTCAGGAAAAGATATAACATTCGGCAGTAAGAAAATATTATATATATAGAGCACTTATATCGAAGTTTTATATATAGTTAGTGATATAAATTCTATGACCATAACTTCTCAATATAAATTTAGTCGAAACTTATATACGAGTACGTTGTCTTGCCAGTGACATTAGAAAAGCAACGATAGATTGGTGTAAATTAATTAACATGTCAATGCAGTAAATTTTCGTATGCAGAATTCAGTTTACTTAAAGTGTGGGTATCCGATTTTTTGACTTGATCCATTTTTTTCGAAATTTTATCAAGCATAACGAAATACAATTGACAAAATTGTAATTTACTGTGGTCTACCAATCAGCGATCGATTAATTTATGCGGAAGCACTAATAAGGGCGTGGCAATATCGCCCATTTTCGTGCTCACAAATAAATTTACCTCTCTCGCGATATGTGCCAAATTTGATAGAATTCAATATAATGTGTTTAAAGATGTGAATCTAAGAATATATTGATTAAAACGGTATCAGCATGATTGATTAGTTGTATCATATTTTGGTAAAAAATTGAAGTAGCTGCAATCTACAACTTAGCAGTTACAAAAAAAAAAAAAAAATGAATTTTGGAAGATCAATCAATTTGTATAGCAAGATTTTCCCGAAAATTTATATATATAATATCTCAAAAATCAGAGGCGTCTTAGAATATATATTTTCAATTTTAACAACATCGAAATCGGATTTCTTCCAAAAAAAAAAACAGAATGGTTTATGTCACAGGCCACGATTAATCAACCGCTATCCCTACTTGTCCAATATATTTTTCAAACTCACATGACACATGTCTTCCAACATAATTTTCTATAATAATGTTTTTCGAGACACTTTATTTATTTCCGAGACACTTTATTATATTTCTCCGAAATATATCTCTACATAATATAAAAATGTACATAATATAAAAATATTTGTGTATATTAAAGCGTCTTCTCTATTATAAAATGTGCCTTCCAAGACACTTCTCTACGCAAAAAATGCTTTCCATTACACTTCTCTATAGGAAAAGCGTCTTCCGTGACACTTATCGTTATGAAGTGTCGTCCAGGAGACTACTCTATATAAAAAGCGTCATTCCAGAAACCTTTTTATATGAAAAGTATCTTCCTAGACATTTTTTTTGTACAAAAACTGTTCTATGGAAAAACATTTTGATTTCCATATGAAACGTGTCTTTCAAGACTTATTAATATATGAAAATTGTCGTCCAAGATACCTTCCTATATGCAAAATGTCCCAAAGTTTCCCAAAAACCTTCTCTATATAAAAGTCTCTCAAATCATTTTTGTGTATAAAAGCGTGTTCTCTACATAAAAATCGTCTTCCAAGACACTTCTCCATTTGAAAAGTGCCTTCTACAACACCAAAACACCTCCAATACGCTTCTCTACATGAAAAGTGTCTTCCAACGCGCATTTCTGTATAAAAAGTGTGTTCCAATACACATTTCGATATAAAAATAAATTTTTCTATATAAAAAGTGTCTTCCAACACGCATTTCTATATAAAAACTGTCTTCCTAGACATTTTTCTATACAAAAAGTGTCTTTCAAGACTTATTTATATATTAAAATTGTCTTTCTAGTCACCTTTCCGTATGAAAGTTGTGTTCCGATACTCCTTTATATAAGTGAAAATTGTCTGTGTGAAAAATATTTACTAATTTACTTTGTGTATGAAAAGTGTTTTTCTTTTTATATAAAAATTGTCTTCCAAGACTCCTTTCTATATGAAAATTACCTTCCAAGACACCGTTCTATACGGATAATGCCCTCTAGGAAACATTTCCGATACACACTTCTGTATAAAATGCGACTTTCAAGACATCCTTATGTGCAGAAAACTGTTTTTTAAAACGATTTTTTGCTATATAAAAATTCAACGACACTTTTACATTGCAAATGCATTTTCAAGAAATATCGATTTCCGTTAATATAAACGAACGATTTATCATGGCGTTCAATTTTTCTGCAATTCAAATTTGTTTCATTCCATTCCATCCCTCGTTTTTTATAAACCAGAACAATCTAGAGCAAAGAACAGAGCCGAGGTTAATTGGTTTCGGCGCAAATTTGAACATGTCAGAATAAACTTTAATGATTTTTTAGTGGGAGCAGAGAACAGAGCCGAGGTTAATTAATCTTCGAGGCAAATTTGAACATGTCAAAATAAACTTCAATGAATTTGTAGTGGGTGCTTAAATGTTGATTTTATATTAAGTGCAAACCGACTTTAAGAACGTGTTCAATCAATTTCAATTTCATTATTATCAATTAATTATCAATTTCAATTAATTATCAATTTCAGATAAACTTTGCTATCTTGTTAAAAGGATGAAAATAAACTGGGGGAGTTATAATTGTTATTGGGGGACTTATAATTGTTATAAATTGTCATTGTTAGGGAGTTATTAAATTGATATTACAGAATTAATGTACAGAACAAGCGAAAGGTAGAGTAGGAGATTAACAGTTGTTCAAAACGTAAATAGCAAAAATTCATGAAAACATAGAATTAAAGAATTTTATTTTAGAAAGAGTTTAATAAATTATAGTATAATTAGTAATACAATGACATAGGTTTAATTATAAGAAGGTTGTTATGAGGCGCAAATGCACACTTTAGACCAAAAATTACTATAGAATATAAAAGATACAAATTGGAAAATGGGGAAATCACGCATACATGTCGGCGGATTTGCATGATTGTTTGAAAAATATTTTTAAAATGGAAAGTTGATTTCCATTAATAAATTCTCTTAATACGTTAAATGAAATACGTTATTTATACAGGGTTATCCATTTAGTGGTTTCAAAACCGCCGGTCTGGTAAGGCTGTCAGCTGTTAAATACCAGTCATCTGAAGTGTTATTTATTTACGAATATGGATCGTTTAACAACCGAAGAATGCATAAAATTCGTTAAAATTTACTACAAAAATTGCGATTCAAACGTGGGCTTTCAATCGAACAAAAATTTCTTCAGCAATGAACATCATTTCGCACTCAGTGGTTAGGTCAACAGGCAAAGTTGTCCCATATTGGTCTCAGAGAATCAAGAAATGATTGTAGAAAAGCCATTGCATCCGGACAAAGTGACTGTTTGACACAAAAGAATCCACTGCTGCAACCAAAACAAAGGCGGTCATTTAAATGACATTGTATTTCGAGCATAATAGTTATGTATAAGGTCATAGAGACATAAAGGCGAGATTTTTTTTTCATCTGCCATTCGCCAGTGAAAATAACTGAGCAAGAAGCAAAATTCTTTGACATCACTTCTTTTCGTCTATCAATGTTGCACATGGTAGTACTTTATTTTCTGATTGGGTAAACTAGGATAAAATTTAAAATTGGCAAAGTTGAGATATTTTTATAGCTGGCGGCTCATTTTAAGCCAATGTGGGCCGATTACATCGGTGGCGGCGCAATGTGGAAATTAGATGTGGCTGTGGCAACGACCGGCGTTAATCTCCAATCGGCTTGGTTCTCTGATCCAAAGAACGTATTTATTATTTACAGATTTGCCGAGTGCACGTGGTGTTTTGTTTATTTCGTAAAGCATTTAAAGTATAATGGATAAAATAAAATTGCAAAACGATTACGGAGACGATGACCATTATGAACCTTCTGATTCCGAAGAGGACTATAGCGAAGAAGAGCGCGAGTTGTTGCAAGAAGTTCGCAAAGGTCGTGTCAGAGATCAACCTAAACAAAACGAAGTGTTAGCGTTCACCGAATCGGACGATGAAGACGATGAGGATGCAGATGGTCAAGAGGACGTCGATAATGATGATGACGATGATATGGGTTTGGCCGATAGTGACATCGAGGGAGCCGAACAGAACGATGATGATTTGCCGGACACCAAATATTGGGGTAAAAAATCCAGTGCTTACTATAACACTGACTTTGTGGATCAGGATTATAGCACATACAATGAAAAAGAAGAAGAACTGGCAAAGCTGGAAGAGGAAGAAGCCAAAGCAATACAATTGCGCCTGGCCAAACAGCTGAAGGAAGAAGATTTTGTATTGGACTCAGCTGTAAAGAAAACAAAGAAGTCGGCAAAGACCGAGGCGCCTGTTGAAAACGAAAAAAGTACATTGCTCAAAGCCGACTTTTCGGGCCTTAGTAAGAGAGAGCGTCTGGAACTGTTTGAGAAAGACTCACCTGAATTTGCCGGTCTCATAGGTGATTTTGAGGGCTATTTGGAGGAAATACAACAATTGCATGCGCCTGTTTTGCATTATGTTCGCACTAATAATGTGCCAATGATTCCAGCATTACAGTTTGCCCAGCATTATGTAAACCTTGCTCTAACCTACTGTTACAATCTGAATTTCTATTTGCTATTGAAGGCCCAGAGGTCATCAATACAAAATCATCCCATAATCCAACGATTAACACAGTTAAAAAAGTTATTGCAGCAACTGGATGATAAACATGAAAATATCATAAAACCGCAATTGGAAGCATTGCTGGAACGCATACAAGATGGGGATAAGTTCGAGGTGCTTGAAATGACCCGCCAGCCACCACCTGCACCGGAAAAAATGGGCAGAAAGAAACAGAAACGTGCAACAAAAGCAAAACTAGGCATCCTGTCGGCCTACGATGACGACGCAGGAGAACCCAGCAAAAAGAAACGGAAATCAGCTAAAGACGAGAATAAAGGAAATGGTGAAAGCGAAGACAATGGCAAAGGCGAATCTGCACTGGCTGCGATGTATTCGGATGACAATGACGATGATTTAGACGAAATGGGCGAAGAGGAGGAAGGTGAATATGAAGGGGGCGAGGATGGTGAATCCCGTCGCGCCATTACCTATCAAATAGCCAAGAACAAAGGTCTAATGCCTCATCGCAAGAAGGAGCAACGTAATCCTCGTGTTAAACACCGTGGCAAATATCGTAAGGCTTTGATACGTCGCAAGGGTGCTGTACGTACTGTTCGTAAGGAAATATCACGATATGGTGGAGAAATTTCGGGCATTAAGGCAACAGTCAGTAAGAGCATTAAGTTTAAGTCTTAGAAAAAGTTACGTGTAATTTAACAAAATAAATTTATTTTATTTAATAATAAGTTAATAAAAAACTTGTTAAATTATGTTCTTAAATGAGTCTAAAAGCAATGTCATATCTGTAGGCTCGTTGAATGTAAGAAGATTTGCCAATTGGTTTTTGTAAATTTTTGTAATTACAAATTAATTAAATTTACAAATGAAAACTTTGTTTTATAAAAACGATAGCGATGGTTAATTCTTTTTAATATAGATAGCCTTAAGTTTTTTCAACTTTAAGTTAGTTTTATATAAATAAATAAAAACGTTCGAGGCAATTATATATCAGCCGAAGTGAAAAGTACGGCAAAAATTCATTTCACGGGCGAAAAGTTGCAAAATTCGAAATTACAGCCACAAACCGGAAACCTTTTTTTAATATTGAAGCAATGGTGTGAGTGTTTATGGAAAGCTTTGAGGGACGAAAACTGTTCTTTAGCAATCCAATACCGCATTCTCGAAACGATCTTTTACAAGTGATTTTTTCTAAAAAAAAAGTTGAAAAATGTAGGGAAAATATCTTGGAATACGCTTTCCATTTTCTATTCCAATCTCATTGTTGGTTGGCGTTATGAAAAAAGTTCAATGAATCACAAACTTTACATTTTCTGACGATATTTGCTTCACATATGCGTAATCAGCTTAAAAGTAGATATACAGAGTGACGCACGAATCATGCTACTATCAATGAGCAACGTTGTTTAAAGATATTGAAGGAGTTTTTTTTACCCAGAAGTGCGTTCGTTTCTGCAGTATTTGATTCCAGCAAGATGGACAAATAGCCAGACCAGTTATTTCTGAGCTTAAACGAAAATTCCCAACCATGTGATATCCAGAAACTCCAATTTCCTCTGGCACCTAGTCATCTGACCTGACTACACCAGACTTTTTTATGGGGTTATGTCAAGCAAGAGGTGTACAAAACGAAACCAAGGAATTTGACTAAATCGAAGTAATTTATTAAAACATTGAGGCGATACCACAATGAATAAATTTCTGATCGTATATGCGTGGATGACCATGGAGGTTACTTCTGGTTTATCATTTTCAAAACCAATCACTTGTATAAAATAAAATTGAATATTCTATGCTACAGTCTAACCTCGATATAACGACCCTCAATATAACGATTTCCTCGATTTAACGATTTTTTTTAAATCCCCTACAACGCTCCGTAAAATCTAATACAAAATAAACCTCTCTATTACGAATACATTCCCCAAAAACCTCGTTATAACGTTTTTTCATTCATTGCAAGCTATCGAAAGAAAAAATTATTCACCTCTATTTAACGAATTTTGGCGACCTGCAACCTTTACATAACGTTTTCCATCAATTAATCCAAATATGAAACAGATACACACAAAATTATTGTGTTTGCAACGACTACGTCTCCAGAAAATCAACATTCGTAGTCGCCAAGCAGCATTACCTCGTTATAACGAATATAAGTGCAACTTCACCTCCATATAACGAACCTTATTGTAACGAATTATTCGATATAACGTTTTTTTTTCTAATCCCCTTGAGAATCGTTATATCGAGGTTAGACTGTATAACAAAAATATATAAAAGGCATACATCGATTAAGTGATCTGAATTTGCTAGTGTAGTACAATTGGTGTGCCCCCCTGTATATATAAATGATGATGTATCAATTGAGTCACAAAAGGATCTGCATACTGATTACTGAATTGACTGTTACTTCAACCCAAATACTTAAAAAATATTCTCAATTTGAAAATATCTACTAGACCTCACAGGTAATTTGGTGTACATTCTTCTGTGCTCTATTTAGAAAATTGCCACTAACGTGTTCATTGTGAAAACAAAAGCACTCAGTGAATATCATTGGAATTGGCCGGCGCCAAAAATTATACAAAAGATTTGGAGTATGGTTCAGAAGACCACGAATTATCTGGAAAAAAGCTTTATGCCAAACAGCCATGAGGAAAAATGGGAATCCATTTCTTCATTGTCATTCTTCGGTTGATGAAATGGAAAAAATTCAATGAGTCAAAATCTGATCATTTTTAGCTGATATCTACTTCACATATGCATAATCAGCTTATAAGTAGATATAACTACAACTGATGATGTAGCAACAGCATCAATTCAGTCACAAAGGGACCTGAAGATGGATGGACTCGTCACAAAAATCCGAAATGCGTCATCCTTGTGGGTGATGATTGCAGAATTGAATGTTGTTGTTACTGTAACCAAATACTTAAGAACACTTTTAATTTGGAAATTGTCTACTTGACCTACCTTCACAGCTAATTTAGTGATACTAATACTAATACATTCTACTGTGAAACCAAAACGCTCTATATTCAATCCACTTTTTCTTATTCATAACTATAGAAAAGAACCTTGGGAGACTCTAGTATAACAGACAAGTTGATTTTTGGATATCGCTATTCATGTGGAAATAGTTTTACAAGATATTTCTCATTTAGAAGCGTAAGGTAATTTTTGCACACAAGTAATATATTGGAAGTCGGTTCCACATAGAATTTTTTTGGAAGCCTTTTTCTTATTTGAAACATTGTGTTTTAATACACTTTTTGTGGAAAGTTTATTCAGGAAACTTTTGCGCAATTTAAAATACAATCTTGAAGATACTTAAGCTTGAAGATATTTCTGGTGCAGGAGAGCTTATTGGAAGATATTTTGCACATGAAAGCGTCTTTCAAGATGTTTTTCAGATAGGAAAATTGTTGGCTTATTGGAGGACACTTATCGTGGGAAAAAGCATAAACAGTTTTCGAAGTCAACTTTCTTACAGAAAACGTTTTGGATGATGCTATAAAACCCCGTTTTTGAATTCAGTTTGCTTATACAGGGTGGGCCATAAGAGGGTTGGCGGTTTCAATATTCAATTAAAAAAAACTACGAAACATAAAAAAAATATATTTGTATTTTTAAAAAGTAGAAGCATGGAAATTTTTAAGACTTAAAAATAATGTTGTCCAAATGGCTTCCCTCGGCTGCTTGACACTCTTGGAACCGAAAATAATCGCATGGAGAGAGATCGGGGCTACGTGGGGGCCATTCAATATCCCCCCTTTTCGAAATGAGTTTTCCAGGAAAAACATTTTTTAGCAGCTCTATGGATACCCTAGCCGTATGACATGTGGCCCCATCCTGTTGAAACCACATCCTCGAGGTATCGCCTTGAAGTTCTTGCAAAGCTGGCACCAAAAAGTCTGCTAGCATGTTGCAATAATTGTTCGCTCTAACCGTCATCGCATGCCCTCTTTCGTCCTCAAAAAAGTATGGTCCAATAATATCGGTTGACGTTATCCCAGCCCACACGACAAGCTTAGGGCTGTGAAGTGGACGTTCATGCAAGCGTCGGGGATTAGTCTCGGACAAGAACCGACAATTTTGCTTGTTTACATGGCCATTAAGGTGAAAATTGGCCTCATCACTAAAAATCACGTTGTTGAAATTGTTGAACCGCTCTAGCATCAAATTGGCAAAGTTAAGTCGGTTATTGGCATAATCGGGTTTTAATTCTTGGACTATCTGAATCTTATAAGCCTTCAAATGCAAATCACGTTTCAAAATTCGTCGTAAAGTTGCTCTTTTGACATCCAAAGACTGACTTCTCTTACGTGTTGACTGTTGCGGATTTCGCTGAACTGAAACACGAACACGCTTCACAATGTCGGCTGATCTTGCAGAAACTGGGCGACCACGAACCGTAATTGGTACTGTTGAGCCGGTTGTTTCGAACATTCTGATCCATTTTCATATCACATTGGCGCTTGGAACTTCACTTAAATCGTGTAAACCGTGTTCATGCCGATACAAACGTCGTGCAGTATTCACTGATTTATTGTTTCCGTAATACGATCGGACACAAAATGCACGCTGCACTCCCGTGTACGGCTCCATGGCGACTAAATTTCCAGGAAGCGGCGCAGCGAACAACATATCCCCCCCGCCACGCGTTACCGAGAAATTGAATAATTAAATCGCCAACACTCATATGGGCCAAACAATTTCATATGGCCCAATGGGAAAACAATTTCTCTAAAAAAAAAATCTTAGAAAAAACTTTTTAAAAGACAACCGTGTTAGAGAATGCAGAATGTATTTTTTTGAATAGAAAAGCCTATTGCCAGAAAACTTAGCGTCAGACAGAAAAACATCTTGTCAGACACTACTCGTGCAGAAATGCGCTTTAGAACAAACAATTCGTACAGAAAAGGTCTGTAGAAAGCAACTTTTCGTACCAAAAAGCGTCATAGCAGCAGTTTTTCATACCGAATTGCGTATGGAAAAGCGTCTTGGATTGTACGTCTTGTATAGAAAATTAGCTCTAAAGTTGCTTCGTACAAAAAATGGCTTTTACTTAGAGATCAGACTATCCATATAGAAGCGCATTGAAAATGAAAGAGTATTTTTTTATGTAAAATAAATTCACAGAAAACGATTCTTACATAAGAAGGTTATTTGCAAGGCTCTATTCTACGTTTATATAGTATTTTTCAAATAAAATTTTTCTAACAATCCATTGATTTATAAAAATATATCCGTTAGCACCTTTTGTATCGAAAGCTTCTTCCAAGACACTTTTTTTTTTAAAGAAATTTCCATGATGATGATTCATTACATGAATGAAGTTGCCGGAGACAATTTAGTAACATCAGGTTTGGTTCATTCCACAGCGCCAGTTCTTTTTACCAAAATGGTATATGTGAGGAAGCGTCGTCGGTTTATTGTCTATTAATAGAAATTTCTATTTGGAAATCACTTAACGTGGAGATCGGTCAAGACAGGAAAGTAGAATATTGTAATTAGGTATGTTACCAGATACTACCGTCTGAAGTGCCTTCCAATATATTTTAATGTATAAAATGTCTTTCGTATAATCTTTTCCCTGAGATGTTCCTCCAAACCTACGTATAAAAGTTGTGTCCCAGGAAAAATTTGGTGTGCTCAAAGACAATAATTTCGTTAATGCGCAGTGTATTCCGAGACGATTTCCTTGTATGAAAATCGGTTTTCAAAATATCTTTCGACGTACTTTCAAAGAAACATCCTTCCATAACATTGTCACATGAAGTCTATTTCAAGCCAACTGTTCACAACATAAGATAGTTCAGAGTCCTATAACTTGTCGCCTCGTTGATTATTTTTTTGACTTGTTGTTTTCTATATAAGTTCATCTGATACTCTCACCTCAAAAAAAATTTTCCATATGAAGGGCAATGTCTGCCAATAAAAATTTTCTTCACAGATCTTTTTTTTTAGATACTTTTCTACCTAACAAAATACTTTTCCAAATGGAAAATGAAGGCAGCCGTCAAGTACTTCTCTATATGGGGGACACATTTCAGCACTTTTCTATAATTATCTTTCGCTTAGACAAGAAATTTTTTTATATGGAAAGCAATGTCTACCAACAAAAATTTTCTTTACAGGACTTTTTTAAATACTTTTCTATATGGAAAACGGTTTCTAAGACTCTCCTAACAAAATACTTTTCCAAATGAGAAATGAAGGAAGTCATCACACACTTTTCTGTATGAGGAACGCATTCCAAGACTTCTATGATAATCTTTCGCTTAGACAATTCGTGTAAGGCTCCTTCCGTATGTAAAGTGAGAATGAAGGCACTTTCTCCACGTGTTTTTTATGTATTAAAATGCTTGGAGGGGGTGATTGTAGCGGCTATGGGGTTGTGGAATCGTTAAGAGAACATTTTCATTTTAATTTCGATATCAAGGTGTGTGTTCAAATACTATTTTATTATTTGTGTTATATTAATCACCCCTGGAAAACACTTCCGAGCTGTCCGATATTCAGATTTGCGAACACTATTGCTCAGAATATTGCCTACTATTGCCTCAGAAGTAAACCCTGCATGAAAAAAAAATGCTAGAATCGTTAAGAGAATAATATTAAATTAATTTGACCACATAGATTTGGATTCCAACCTCATTCTTTTTCTTTACAGGAATCGCCAAACTCTTCAAAGTTGTTTTCTATATTCAATTGGAAGCAGCAATTGCGGCTGCATTATTTCGTTCCTTTAGAAATAAGCATTGGTTATAAAGAAAAATCAGAATGCTTTTAAATTTATTTCAATATTTTATGCGAAAAGACTGTTTACTATAAAGGAAATTGTCTAATGGACACTTCTCTATGGAAAGTGTTTAACAAGACTCTTCTACATGAGAAATCGACTTCTATGTGGGAGGTGCAATTCAATTTGAAATCAATTTAAATGCCTTAAAAAACTAGCACAAGAACATTGTGAAATCATTAAGAGAATACTTTTAATTTCATTTCACTATTTAGATTTGGTATCAGACTATTTCATTATTTGTATTACATGAAACACCGTAACGCCTATAAAACTTCTGACAACATGAATTCTCTCTCTTCTCCACAAATTGAAGCAACTCATTTAAGGAATCTTGAACTTTTACGAATTTTCAAAAACAATTTCCTTGTTATTAAATTTGTCCACTTTTTGTTTATTCTTTTGCATTTCATGTGTGAGTTGTAAAAACGAATATAAAAATTATCCTTGGAAACGCTCTCAAAGCGTTTCATTCAAACCACATTCCTTTTTTCCATTTTCTTTGTGTTGTTGTTGTTGTATATTTTTTAGTCACTTAATTTTGGAGAAATAAAACTAAGACTGTCATTACAAGATTAAGATCACCATTGGAATATAACACCAACAGCAGTTGCAGCAGTGGTTACTTAAACCATCTTGCGGAGCAATTTGTTGATTTTATCCTCACGGTTACCAAAGTCACCACCATCGACATAGTGGTTAGCCTTCTTGCGCCAGCCGCCGGTGGGAGTGTTGAGCTTGAAGGGCCACAAGAAGTTGGAGGCATGTTTGAAGTTGGGGCCAACAGTGAAGATTTCATGGACCAAGTCTTCAACGCATTGAATGTTGTGGGCCTTGCGCATTTTACGTTCAATCACAAAGTTATCGGTGATGGGAATGCGCTGACGATTGTGCTTAACGAAACCGCGCTTATAGATCAATTGGCGAACGGACTTCAAGTTGGGGTAGCCCCAAGTAATGTATGGTTCGGCGATACGCAACATGTTGATGGTGGCCTTGTTCAATTTGATGAAGACGCCATTGTTGATCTGGCGCAAACGGAAGAGTTGCAAAACCTTGCGGACCTTGGGAGCAACTTTGTTGATACTAGAATGGAGAAGACGCGTCCAATTAATGATATTGTAAACAACAGCAGGGCCAGTGGGGGACAAAGACAATCGCAAAGAATAAGGTTATGTTTATAAACAAAACGCAAAATAAAAAGAATTTCCCTTTTTATTTCGGTCACACGTAAGATGATTTATTCTCTTTTTGTCTCTCCCACAAAACCCCTACTAATGTGAACTATATCGGCACTTGTAACTCACCCGCGGATACGGATCACAAAAGCCAATTTAGCTTCACCGGGAACATAGAATTGGCCACGGCTCTTAGCCAAGCGGCGCAATTTGATTTCACGACGATCAGCCTTAATGTATTCACTTTGGTACTTTTCAGCACGCACCAAGTTCTCACGCTTGCGGAGAGCAATAACAGCAGCACGTTTCAACTTGCGTTTGGTTTCTTGGGCCCGCTTGCTGACTACCTTCTTGCTAAACTTCAATTTGGATTCAGGCACAACGGGAAGCTTTTTAGCTTCGGTTTTCTTAGTGGCCGTGGCAGGCATCTACACGAGAAACACATTTCCATCGATTAGTAGAGTTAAACACTTGAAATTCACTTAATTTTTCATTAAAAACATCAAAAACTCACTAACCTTTACTTGTCGTAGTCCACGTTAAGAGAGAAAAGGAAAAGGCAAAAGGAAGTTGTTCTCAACGTTGTCAGCACTGCAAACATGGCGGATTTTAGTACACATTTGACATTTTAGGAAGGTGTTCGGAAATGTGTAACCAAAAGAAGCGAAAACAAAGGTTGTGAGTTTAGATAGGAAAACAAATTTGTAAATAAAAAGGGTATTCAGAATGCCACGTAGAACCATGACTAGAATCTATTTGATATCGAGCCAAATCGAACTGAGAAATTTAATCGGGGAAAAATCTTGTATGTAATTGGTAAGGATTAAAATTTCAACCGTATTGTAGGTGATAACATGTTTAATGTAAATCAGTTTCATATCAGTTGATATAATACACAAAATGTGTATTTTTGTGTAATTTAACTTCAGGCGTATTCGAAATTGACGATCTAATAGGAATTGATGTAAAACAACCATTCAATAGTAACTGACAAATTAACCCTTTACGTTTTATATATACATTAATATCTGATATTATATATTAGAACTGTTCCTCTGCAGAAATCTCTTGGAAAAGTTTAGCATTCTTGAGGGGTGAGAAAAGTGTTTTCCAAACTATTGGTGCTTGGAAGAAGACTAAAATATTTTCTTATATAAAAGTTTTTTGTAAGATACTATTCTAGGTAAACATGTCTTCCAAGGAACTTCTTAACAAAGTGTCCTCATTGTATAAAAAAGTATATGGAATTGTAAACTATGTGTAGAAAAGTATTGGACAAGAACAACAATATGAAGACTAAGATAATTTCCTGCATGATAAGTTTCTGACACTGCACAATTCTGTATGAACATTTCTTAAAATGATCTCTATAAGAATTTTTTTTATTTCATTTGGTAGAAGCTTTTGCTGTAGAGGATTGTCTTGAAAGATACGTTCATATAGAAAAGTGATTTAAATACACGTTGTTCAGAAAAGTGTTGTTTTCCCAATTCAACTCAATTGATAATTTTTCATATGGAAAAGTATTATGAAAGACACCCTTTATGTAGCATAGAAAACATTTTTTTATAGAAAAGGGTCTTCTTAGACCCGCAGAAGGCACATAGAAAGGTGTCGCATGAGACACTTTTTTATAGAAAGTTGTCACATAAGACACTTTTTTTATAGAAAGTTGAAACGTGAGACACTTCCTTATAGAAAGGTCTCATTATGGACACTTTTCTTATAGAAAGGTGTCATATGAGAAACTTTTATTATAGGAATTTGTCTCGTGAGACACTTTTCTTATAGAAAGATGTTGCACCTTTCATATAGTATAGAAGACATTTATCATATAGAAAAGTGTCTTCTTAGACCCGCAGAAGGCACTTTTCTTATAGAAAGGTGTCACATGAGACACTTTTATTATAGAAAGGCGTCACATAAGACAATTTTTTTTATATAAAGTTGAAACATGAGATACTTTCTTATAGAAAGGTCTCATATGGGACACTTTTCTTATAGAAAGGTGCCATATGAGACACTTTTCTTGTAGGAAGATGTCGCATGACCCACTTTTCTTATAGAAAAGTATCATATGAGACACTTTTGTTTTAGAAATTGCCATGAAAGACACTTTTCTTATGACACATTCCATACTTGAAATGCGTTAACCACAGTTAGCCGCATCTCCACCGATACTCGGCAATATTGGTTCTCATCTTTATCTCAAATTTGATAAAACAATGCAGATAGGGAACAGGTTTTACGTTCTAAAAAGTTTATCTGTGTTTGAAATTACTTAATGTTCGCTCATAACAAGGATTTCAAATCTTTTTTAAAATCAATTTCAGTTACGAGTTTTTATTGCATATACACTTTTAAAAGTTCTTTCAAAATTTAAATTTACATGGTAAAATTTATAAAGATAATTTTTGATGTACGTGCTAAAGTGGAATAAATAAAGGTAATCTTGAATACTTTAAAATCCACTAATGAAAGTTTATGTTGATTTAAGTTGCCTTTACAATGGAAGCGATACTTAAGTCAGACGTTATACGCTATAATGAGCCGTAGAGTAGGCCCAATTGCTGAGTACGCCGTGGAATCGACAAATTTAGATTATCCGCCCCACGTTCACTAACAGAAGCGATATTTTCAGCAGTGCGTACATTGCGATGATGCACAGGCCTGACCACATCTGTAACGCTTTCAGTCTCTTCAAATTTCTTTGTAATCTTGCCAACTTCTTGCACAGTAGGTCGATGATGATGACGATAATCACCCCGTAATGCACGAAAAGAGCCCACGTATGAATCACCACTTTTGTGAAAAGTTTTAACTATTTTTAAGCGCTCTACGGTTGTGAATATGCGTAAATGGAAAACCCTTCATTAAATAAATAACACTTCAGATGACAGGTATTTAACAGTTGATAGTCTTGCCAGACCACGGTTTTGAAATCACTCAATAAATAACCCTGTACAATTAACACTTTGAGCTGTCTAGATTGCGATTTTGACTTTATCGAAGAAAATTTTGCAACATGATATATTTTCTCTTTGCTGGTGTCCGTTAGTGTCCGTTTTTTATTCTGCAACGAGAGCTAATAGAAGTCAACATCCTCAACAATAACAGTTTATAAGGAAGAAATGTTGATTTGTAATCATAGCGTCGTCCAAAAAAATACACCTCCTAAAAGAAGTAAACATTTTGATTAAAAAAAGTGTATCCATATCAAAAAATATATCTATAATTAGTTTTTGTGTGCTAAAGTACTTGCAGCTTTTATATAACAAAATGTATTAACTGATCCTTTTGTATTTATTGACGCCTTTCATTTAGAAAGCTGTCTTAATTGATATTTCTCTTATAGGAAAATGTATTTATGGTCATATGCCGTATAGAAAGGCATCTTTCCTCACACTATACGTACAGAAAAGTATCTTTATTAACGCTTCATATAGAAAACAATCTTTGCTGGCACTTTATATAAAAAGGAGTTGACGCTTAAAACAAATAAATGTCTTTGTTCAAACTTTTCATACAGGAAACTGTCCTTGTTGCCACTTTTCGTATAGAATACTTCCCCCGTCGATATTTTTCGTATAAAAGAGAGTTTTTTTATTAGATATTTTTTTTTTTAACAGATAGAAGATATTTTACTGCAGTTAAAGATTAGTTAACATTTTTTTTGATTCAGTTTTATATCATCGTTTCAAGCAAAATGTAGTTATAACAATAAATTTTATTAAAAAAAGGAAAATTTTATTAAAATCTTTTACTTTGGATGTTATGCTAAATTTCAGTGTTATCTAAAATTTGGGCGTATTACAAAAGTTATGTAAAGAGTATTAAAGTATTTCAAAAATTTATGTATAGAGTACATAAAATATTTGGGAACATCTGCCATTTCATAATACGTAAATGTCTGAAATTTGTATGGTGCTTTTTCGAACATTGAATTTACGTAAATTTATTGGTGATATTGCCTTAAAATATATGAAAGCTTATAATGTTGCCTTAGAACTTAGTTGGATTCATATTATAATTTCAGGCAATAATACTTCGACATGTAAGTCAGTTGACTTGACTAAAATTTCTGTACTTGTTTCAGTTCATTTCTTTTCCATGATTTTATTAACCAAATCAAAATTTCGTATGATCATTTGCAGTAAACAAATGACGTCACTGTTTACCTTTTAAAATGTTTTAGTGCAGCAAAAGCTGATTTTGTCTCATACCAACATCCTATGAAGAATATTTTTATGATTCTGTCAATTTTGGAACTAATATGACGTATCTATGTGGCTTCCGGTTAAAGTCTTTGCTAACATCAGCTGTCGTTTGCAAACAGCTGTTTACCTACCTGGTTTACTTGCTGTGCGGTATATCGCCATTTGTTTACATTGCCTTTTAGCGGTGAATATTTGCAGTGGGAATTTTTGGAAGGAAACTGTTTTGGTTTACCATGTCTTTTGAGTGTCCTACTAGTCCTTTGTGTAACACATCGGCTGATCAGAAACGGAAATCAAAAAATGCTGCAAAATTACTTCGCTATGGATCGGCCAATTTGAGAGATGTTCTGCGAGAGGTAGATTGTATTATGAAGGATGATACACTAACAGGACAGACCAGATAGATTTATCCCTATTTGTGGGAAATGTGCTTAAATTTGCATACTAAATATTTGCCAATTTTTGCGAATAGGGTTAAATCTATCAAACAAATCTGTTAGTGCGTCATCTCCTTTAAGGGCATTTCTTAATAATATAATAAACAACAATATAACTTCTTTCCAATCTTCTATTGCAGAAATGTCTGATGCGTGCTAAAGAGGCTAGGCAACGCTGCTACTCCCAGACCCGATCGGCAACGACGGAGGGAGGAATGGCGCCTACAAACAAGGTAAGTCACAACACTCAAGATCGAGTGGATAAGAAAAGATCTGTAAGTAAACCCAAAAGACTAATAGATATTTGTCAGAATTCTTATGGACGTTTAATGATTTACATTTTTTTTAATGAATCTTTTGTTTTGAAAGTTTAACTTTCATGAAATCTTGCGAGAGGAATTGGCCGAATTGGATCAGGACTTAGAATTGCATGATGCTATTTACAATGAGATGATTGAATATTTTAATGAATGGTTTGCTCAAGAGGTAGAGGATGAAGCAAACTATTTGGTACAAGTGGCAGAATCTGAATCTTTGGTTTGTCCCGTCTGTCAGGTCAATAATTTAGTGGTCTATCATACGAAGGATCAACGTTACAACTATAGATGTAAATGTAATGCAAAGTAAGTTTCTTTTTCTTTGGTTCGCGGTTAACGCCAACTTTTAATATATATTTTTTAAATAATTCATTTCTGTAGTTTTTTCTACGGCTCGGATATGTCCGCGCTGCATTCCCATTTGATCTCTGGTGTTGATTTGCACGAACAGAAATGTTTGGCTAAATTAAATTTCTTTGTGAATCCACTGACTTCCAAATTGGAGGCCATATGTGGTGATTGTGATTATTTATATAGTTTGTAATATTTAGTTTAGGATATGGTTTTTGATATGTATCGGAATGAATTTTATTTTCATATATTTACATTATTGTACACATTATTTCACATAAATTTTTATATTTTATGAATGCTGAACGTGAATAAAATTATTATATGAACAGGAGTCTACATTATGAAGACAGTAAGTTTTCATTTTTAAGGAGCTAAAATGAAATAAAAAGACAAAAAAGAAAGAATCAGGGATCGCATATGATATTATTGAGTAAATTTTGAACTAAAAAATAACTAACATGAAAATGTCGTTCATACACATGAAATATGTATATGAAAATGTGTTCTAATGGATTTTACAAACATATATCTGATTGTTATAGATATAAATCAATTATAATAAACAATGAATTTTTTGTTACAATAGCTTATTATAATTATTATTTTTGTGTTTCATAATAAATGCTAATACTAATAATTAAAAGTGTTTTTTATTTTTAAAAATACAGTTACATTTCTATTTTTAATTTTATCTTATATTATCTATTATTTTATTTCATATTATTATTTTTAGAAATAAAAAATAAAAATTTCAGTCAAGGGAATGTTACAATTCCAGTTGTCTTTCACAGAATCACACTTAAAAGCCTGCGTAACTTCACGAATTAACAATTATAACATTTTCAAGAGAAAACAATAATATCGAAAACTAGAACCTAAATTTCAGACTGGTGAACTGACTTACATGTGCCTTCAGTCAACATCACTTTTCGCCGTTACAAAAGTGTTTGGAGATTGCGCATAGTTAATTGGCAGGTGCTTATCGACAAATACTGTAAATTAATGTTCTAATCTACATTTATAGTGTGACACAAAAATTGCAATACAGTAATAACTTTTTTTTTATTTAATATATCTCATTAATTTTTTTTATTGTATAGAAATTTCAATTTTATTTTATATAACTAATTGGTTCTGAAGATGATAGATCGTAAATTATTCACGCATATGCAAGACTTGATCAAAAAAACATCTCTTGCTTGACATAACTCTACTAAGAAAGTCTGATGCAGTCAGGTCAGTGACTTTGGGAGCCAGTGAAAAATGGATTTTCTGGATATTAATTTGTTTGGAAATTTTTATTGCAGCTCCGCCATAAACGGTCCGGCTGTGTGTAGTTGCTCCACTTTGCTGGAACTAAAAGCTGTGGAAACGAAGACATCTTCGGCGCAGTTCTTTGTAAAAAAATCCTTTAATATAATATAATAATAAGATTCGTGCGCCACCCTGAATTAGGGAAGGAGGCGTTATTCAGTCAATTTGTTTAACAGTTTTGCCACCGTTGTATTAAATGTTATGACTAAAATTTAAGCAGCTAGCAGATGGGCATGACAGCATGCCCAATTTTTATTTTCAGGCACTGCCTAACCAGCTCCTTCTAAGTTTAGTGTAGTCGTATAGAAGATATGACAGTTCATGTATTGACTGTCAGCCATTTGAACGGGAGATACCAGAAGGGGAATGGTTAGCTGATGGATTTTTTAAATTTTAATAAGAATTATAGAGCAAAATAAT
This sequence comes from Philornis downsi, assembly GCA_019455685.1. Taxonomy (NCBI): domain Eukaryota; kingdom Metazoa; phylum Arthropoda; class Insecta; order Diptera; family Muscidae; genus Philornis; species Philornis downsi. Next base: position 130,664 of record JAHXMU010000234.1, read on the forward strand.
GGATAACAATAAAACTGGCTATAGTCTATGTGTTAGGAATGACATGGATAAAGTTGAATTTCGGAAAATTGACTGATTTATCATAACAATGCAGTCCATTTTCATTCGTAAGCAATTCTTTAGCAAACCACTAACGTATACCAAATTTTGACTGAATTTATTTATTTTATTTTATTTATTTGTTCATCATACAGTAATATTAAGCCTTTAAGGCCAAAAAAACACTTATATTACTTTGAATAAAATCCTGAATAGATATATAAGGAAAACAAACTGTACATCATGAATAAATATATGTTCATATATGTGTTAGTTATCTTTAGCGTTTATCTTTATCTTTAGAATTTAATGTAATCAGTTTAGAATATATGAACTAATAAGTATCAGAGTTAAATCGATCATTGTATGTAGAGGTACCAGATATTTAAAACGACTAACCGATTGATTTTTTTCAGATTGCATTAAGAGTAACGGATCAAAATATTTGACAATGGAATTTAAGAGTTACATGGGGAAAAATTGAATTGAATTTTGGAAAATCTGTCAATTTATGACAGTTGCCAGAAGATGTGGTCGATATAGCACATTTATAATTGCTACGATTTGAACTGAGCCAAGTTTTGAAGAGTTTTATAAAAATTTGCCACAGTTATCTTGTCTACCAGCTAGCTAAACAGATGGATATCACTCAATCGACTACAAAAATTATTAAACACATTGTTGTCGAAAGATATTTGGTATCTTAGACATAAATACCTCCATTACTACGAGCGAGACAATCAAAATTATGAAAGTTATAACCCATTTTTTCTTTCAAAAACATACCAAAATATAAATTTTCGTGATTGAGACAATGAAAACCAACCAGTGATTACAATTTTTGATATTTAAAAGTAAAAATCAGTCATGATTTTTATCTTTGATTTTGTAAAATAAAAATCAGTCACGATTTTGTAAAATAAAAATCAGTTTTAATTATTATAAAAATCAGTGTTAGTTATTTCTTAATAACAATTTATAGTAAAACTTTTTAATAAAAAATTATTTTTGATTAATAACGAATAATAACGATAACAACGATAACAAATAATTATTAAAAATGATTTATATAAATAATACACAAAACCGTAACGGTTCCTGGGAAAAGCATTGTATTCAAAAGGAGCATTTACTACCTTTTTAGCTTATCGCTATTTGAAAGTGTTTTTTGTTGTTCTTAAACTGTTATACTCCTATTCTTATCTTGTTTGGTCCCTGTGCGAGCAATCTATGCCGTCGTTGGTAGTTAGCGTGATGTGCAGTCATCGGGAATTAGTAGTTTTTAGAACTGTTCTTTATATAATTTCAGCACGCTCTGCCTATTTGTGATCTGATGATCTTCCCCGTTGTTCTTGCAAGTGGGGAGCTCTGATTTATACCTTTTACTATTTACTTAGAATTTTCGGGCTTCGCCACTATAGCTGTGCCTTTCTTTATCCTCGCTTTTCCAATCTTAACAAAATCGTTTCTTTCAATACCTATCTTCTCCTTATAGCGCTTATGATAAGAGGTTCCCCTGCCGGTAAGGAAAACGATGGAATGATGGACGGATATGCAAGGAGTGCTGCATTTAAAAAAGAAAGAAAGCATCTATTACCATTTCATCCATTTAGTGTATGTAAAGAAATCAACGCAATTACTGGTGATGGTGTAGCCAGCCCATTACTAAACTAAAACGACATCAGAGTAGCTTTATCGTTGCTTCTTATAGTCTGACTACTAAACTGCTACTAAATTCCAAGATTTGAACTTGGATTTATTACGTACTGTTCTCATACTCGATATCAAACTTTTAAATATCACTTATAAAACAAGGCGGAAGCCTAGTATGCAGCCTTATTTACAAAAAAATTTTGAGCGATTACAAGGAAATCCCAAGAAAACACATTAGTTAGCATCTTCAGCAGAATTCACATTCTACTCAAGTATGCTGATGACATAGACATTGTTGGTCGACAACTGCGAAATGCTACTGCAGCCTTCTCTAGTGTTGAGAGGAAATCAGTGAAAACTTTGACTGGCAAAACAAACTTGTTGGTTTCGATGAGCGAACAATATAGTTTCTGGGGCGGTGCATGAACGTTGATAATTATGAGTGTAGAGTAATGGGTGATTTCTTCTACATTAGTTTCGCCGTCAGAAAAGCTAATAATCTCTTCCTAGAAATTGAGAAACAAATTAAATTCCCTTACATCCCATGAATGGCATAGGAGAGATTCTCACCTTCAGTGAGTGTTCACGCATTGTATTTTTAGATTCACTGAAAGTGACCTACTGCTTAAAGCTCGGTCTGAATGAGAGTTTGAGAAGTTTTTACTAGACTCAAAGTGTTTGTCAGTACATCATTGATGATTCGACAACTCAAAGTGTCCGTCAGTACATCACCAAGGAAATTTTAAACAATGAAGGGGATGCGGATGAAAGCGACCAAAACTTCATTGAAAGAACCAGGCTTCTGGAACACTATCAAAACTTGGTGTAACGAATTGGAGAAATGGCGTAAGACAAGTCAATTAGCCGTTAAGTCTAGCGAAAGCTTCTCAAAATGACGTTTGGAATTGTATTTCAGTGAGTTTAAAAGCAGAAGGAACCTTATATGGAAACACATCTTCTAATCAAACAAGCTTCCCGGTTACTTCATGAAATTGAGGAAATTAAAACCAACGTATATCAGTCCTTAGTAGAGATAGCCAGGAATCTTAGTGAGTCATTTTACACTAAACGACGATTCAGACAGGGCGACAGCCTATTCTGCTATTCAATGTTCTGTTGCAAGTGAATACAGAAAAGCCATATGCTACTTGCGTATGACGATGATATGGACATTTTTGGTGGAAAACTGCAGGATGTTACTGCCGCCTTCTCAAGCATTAGGAACCAATCAGCAAAAATGGATGTGGTGGTAAACAAGAAGAAAGAAAAGTTATTTGTTTCGACGAACAAAGAGTCTACTCATTGAATAGTGGAATGATGGATGAATTCATTTGTCTGGCGTGAGTAAAATTAATAAGGGCTAAGTAAGCGATTTAGTGATAAAGTCTTCTTTCGACAAACAAACATTCAACTCTACTAGACAATACTGAATCCGGAGTTATGACAAAAGCAGATGCATTAGTTCTGACAGCCTTCAAATATTTGGATCAAAATGGTTCAGCATGAAACGTTTCCGACAAACGAATTTGGCAAACGAGTACGCTTTTGAAACAAGTTCAAAATATGGTATTATGAATTGGAGAAGTGGCGGAAAAGAACGAAGTACTGGTAATTCTTTTCTAAGATAAGCTGAGTAACCGAAAAGTCGAATAAAAGTTTGTCAAACTGAGGTTTGAAATTCGGTAATGGATCTTTTAATCAAATAAGATTCTATGGTTACGATCATTTCATGAATAAACTCGTACTCGATGCGGGAAATAAAGCAAGCTATATCTCCCCCCCTTTCCTCCTTCCACAATGTCAAATTTAAAATGTTCAACATTTTCCGTTGTTTATGTAATTTTATATGAAATTCATATAACCAAAACAATGCGCACCAGACACAATTTCGTGTTTTGGTAACACCGTAATATTCGAAGTAAAAAAAAAATTGGCTTTGGATTTACAACTTGGGAATCAACGAAAATAAATAGTTTCTGCGCTACGCTTCGGCGCGACCTTAACCTGTAACATATGAAAACCTTTTAGGATAGCCGTTTAAATGTTGTTTTCGCATAAATATTTCATATGTTAATGTACTTTTACTACATATGGATTGCTGTCAGCAAGAGTTAATAAAAAAACAGCTCCGAAAATATAACGTTTGGTTTTTGTTGTTGTTGTTTTTAAGAACCAACTAAAATCCTAGTTGAAAGCATTTCACCACGAAATCCTTTTTTTGCTTTAGGATGTTAAATTATGCAATGTTGCAAAATGCATCATAACACACTTTAGTATAACAACAGAGAGTGTTGAGAAGAACAGGCGTGTGTAGATGCTTTTTTTATCTATTCAAGAGAGAGGAAATACTAAACAGGAAACGGAAGTTGTTCTTGCATGTGGAAATAGACAGCAACTGGTGGGCACATTTTGAAGTAGTCGCTCATATACTTGGGTTGTTTTTTTTTGTGAAAATAGACAGCAACTGGTGGGCGCATTTGTGAGGTAGTTGCTCATATACTTGGGTTGTTCTGACATTCATTTAGTTTGTTCTGAGTTACTCCTACCACTGCGATAACCTTGCGGAGAGATGTTGTTAACGCGGTGTAGTATACAAGCTGATCTTAAATTGTATGCAATATGCTAAATAATGCATCAGCAGTAATTTGCTTTAAGGCTATAAATTGTAGTTTAAAATAGTAAAATATTGCTTAAATAAAAAGCGAAAGCGAGTGATCTATAATAGTTGGAAGGATATGTCCAAGGATATGTTGAAATAAGTTCAACATGATCTTAATTGCCAACGAATTATTCCAAGTCTATTATCTTTGCTGTTTTTTCGTCATATATTAGATATTCCGAAAGTTTTTGTAGCCGTAATAATACTTTTCTTTATAGGTGTAGGCGTCAGTCCATATGGAGCCTAATTTCCTTTATGTTCACATATTTCAAACGATTTTAAACGATAAGAATTTTCCTGTTTACTCTATCCTAATGTTATTATAAATTTTTCTTGTATTTGGCACGAATATTTTTTTAATAATGATGTCAATTCCACGTTTTCGTAGGCTTTAGATCTTTCGCTACGTTCCTTGTGTTTGACTTTAAATTCGCATTTCTTAAACTTTTGAACTTTCTCTTTTTTAACTTTTGAACGGCAACTTCTCCCAGTCAAAAAGCATGCTTCTACAATCATTCCATGGAAATAAGCAGCAGATTAAAGAAGTAAATCAAAAATTCCCGCTATTACGCTTATAAGGCTTAACACCCAACATTTTCGCACAAAGCAATTATGTGAAACTGATACATAGTTGCTAATATTTCACGATGATGGTGTTGCCAGATGTTCAATCTTACAACATGACGTCTTACATTTAACAATTTCAATCACAACTTACTGATGGGGTCATCTTTTGTAAAAAAGTAGAAACGTATTGTCTGTACTCTGAAGCGCTTTGCTCTTAACACGAACGAGGGCAAAATGTGAACCATTTCAATAAATTTACTTTAATTTTTCCTCTCCATATCTTTCAAACTACTTTGCTTTTAATTTCAGGCATGTCCAGAAACTCAATGACGGAACTTCAGTCATTTCGATATACAGGGTGTCCGCCGGGAAGGTATACTACTTTGTTTTGCCGCCATTATGGTAAGCATTAGTCTTGACAGTTCATATTTGGCAGTCGTGAAGTAGACGTGGCACATTTATTATGGATAAACTAACGATTAAAACGTTAAAATATTTTATCAAAATCAATTGTCGATTACTGTGACGATGAGAAAGTTACGTGAAATTTTTGGGAGAAACAACGTGCCAACAAGACGCACTATTTATCGTGTGGTGAATGATTTCGAAGAAAGAGGGTCTGTAGCTGATAAGGCCAAACATAGACCACAACGCACTGCAAGATCGGCTGAAAACATTACTGCTGCTCAAGAAAGTGTTCAAAACAATCCATCAACCTCAATTTGACGCCATGCTCAGAAGCTTGGTCTTCAAAGAACAACTTTGAACTTTGTTTTGCACAAGGATTTGCATTTGTTTCCATTTAAGATTCAGTTGACACAAGAGCTTCTTCCACACGACCATTTACGTCGCCGTACATATGCCAATAATATAAGATCCAATATAAGATCCATTCTCTTCCATTAATTGAAAAATTATAAACAAACAAAGTAGTATACCTTCCCGACGGACACCCTGTATCTATGCTTACAAGGAAAACGTTTTAACTAGAAATTTATCGTTGTCAGCTATTTGGCGTGTTTTGAGAAAATAGCTATTATTGGAATTTTATTTATAATTTGTAGAATATGCAGAATTTTGGAATCGCGCTCAGAGAACAACATTTGTCTTGAGGACATTAATACTAACAACAAAAAAAAAAAAACATGTTCTTACTGATACCAATGTTGAGAAATATTACGTCATTTTCAAAAAATCGCTGTTTTGAAAAATTGCCGTAACTTGTGAATTGCATCGAATTTTGTAATGCGGATATGACGAATATATGCGCTAAGTTAAATACAATAATTGCAATGAATAAACTCAACTTTGTCCTAATCCCAGTTTAGTTGTTTTTCTTTGTGACCGCAGATATAATTGAAAATGTCAATCAATCATTTTTAAACAAAATAGCAATACAATTTTGTGGTTACTTCTAAAACTTCTAAAAAGAAATTGGTATACTTGCTAATAGTGTGTTGTCCTCTATAATGACAAAAATCCATTCGGCTAGAATATTAACAATTTGGTTATACTCTATACTCTTATACAAAAACAAATTTAAACGAAATTAAAAATTACAAAAGATAAAAAAATAAAAAACGCATTACTATCATGACTCTCTTGTAATTTAAATGAATTAACGTGATAGCTAGATAATTGCTAAACAACCACAAAAGAACTGTTGAGTAAGAGCCGTCCATTTCCGTTTCCTTTACTGAACTATCGTGCCAACAAAATAATTCATAGCAATGACTTGCTGAATTTCATGAACAAGGAATAGATTTCGGATGCCTTTACCACACTTATAATAGATTACAAATACTAAACACAGTAGGAGATATTTTTTGGTTTGTTAAAACAAATGCAATCATCATCATAATCTCTTTTAATAAGTAGACACACCTATGATCGGGTTTCAAAAGTTCCTGTTTTCTATACATGAAGATTTGATATGGATTCCGTATGCTGGTCTTTCCAACAGGATTTTAGTTACCTTTTATTGCAAAGGAAATCAAGTTTATTGTAAAGATAGTCAAAGCCTTGACTTGCTGAAATTCATGACGAACGAATAGACATTGCATGCTTGTATTACACTTATAATAGATTACAAATATCAAACACAGCAGGAGATATTTTTCAGTTTGTTAAAAAATAAACAAATCCATTATTTTTGGGAGTAAATTCAACAGATTCATTTTTTATCATAGTAAGAATAATCTCATTTATATGAAGAGGGCCGACTATGAGCCACCCGGGCAAGCCCTCGGAGTTTCTGCGAAGTCACTATCTGTGTATGTGGTCTGGAGTTATGCTGATAGAACACAATTTCTCTCCCATTAGCCGCCTATTATCTCTTTTAGGCGGTGCGATTGCTTGACAGTACAGGACCGAATAAAGAGTTTGACCATAGAGGAGCAGCTTATTGCATATGATTCCCTGCCAATGTAACCAAACACACAGTAAACTCTTCCTAAGTCCCGGCTTGGCCACCAAAAATTTTTTCCATGAGATATTTTTGCGTTAACTCGTGTGGCACCCATATATCGAACTTTTTTTGTAGTCCATCTTATTCAAGGGATTCGAATCGAGTTTTTGTGCAATATTTAGCTCTTGGACAATCGAAACGGTGATTACATGGCGGCCAGAGGTGACAGTTTTCATTATTTTATTATTTTATCGACATTTTTAATGCTTGGTCTTCCAGGCTTTGAAATAACCGGAATGGAATCGACGAAACCATAAAATGCTCATGATTGGTTGTTACAGTTCAGCAACAAAAAAAAAAAAAAAAAAAAAAACGCTATTTACATATCAAACTGCCAGGCAAGCCTGACAGTCTTTATCAGAGAAAAATTGTAAAAAATAGCGTATTGTCTCTTTGCTGCTGTCCATATTTCACGCATGGTCAAACTACGAGTATACCGAGTTAAGCAGTCGCAAAACTGTCTGATTAGTTCTTCTAGTATGAACTCTTATTTTTCTAACGCCATCTAGTATAACCCGATCGCCCTTATACAACACTAGGTACAAATTGGTAAAGCCATCTATTGGGAAAATAATGGATTCCTTTTTACTGTTCCGTATATAAAGGGTAATTTTTTAATCGTAGTTTTTTTAAAAATCGAATAAAACACTCAAATTTGCATCATACTTGTATATTATAATTTTTTTATTGGAATCGATAAATTGGTCTTTGTCATTTAATATTTAAAGATAATTTCATGTAAATGTTGTCCGCAGCTCCGTCTCAAAAAAATGTCCATTCGGAAGGTACAATTTTTCGTCACTTTTTCGAGCATTTCGGCCTGTATTCCACAAATAACGCGTGTTATGTTATTCTGTAAGGCTTCAATAGCGTTCGCCTTGTCCACATAGACTAACGGCTTGACATAACCCCACAAGAAATAATCAGGAGAAGTTAAACCGCAAGATCTTGGGTGCCAACTCACAGGGCCAAATCGAGAGATAAGCTGCTCACCAAATTCATTCCTCAACATATCCATTGTTTCACGAGCAGTGTGGCATGTTGCACCGTCCTGATGAAACCACATGCCAACCAAGTTCAACTCAGCCAATTGGGGCAAAAAAAAAAAAAAAAAAAATCGCGTATCATTGCTCGATATCGTTCGCCGCTGACGGTAACGTTTCTTCCACGGTCATCTTTGAAGAAAAATGGGCCGATGATGCCACCAGCCCATAGACCACACCAGACTGTCATTTTTTCGGAATGTATCGGTAATTCATGTATGGCATGTGGCTGTTCATCACTCCAGATGCGACAGTTTTGCTTGTGTGCGTATCCGTTCAGCAAGAAATGAGCCTCATCGCTGAACACAATTTTTCGATAAAATAGCGGATTTTCATTAAACTTTTGTAAGGCTCATTCATCATTCCATGATGAAATGGCAGAGTATACTGTACACTTTTCATTTTGACAGATAACGTTTGGACGCCATTACCAACCAGTACTGCCAACATGAAAAACTTAAATCTTAAAAAATCACCTTATATTAAGCATAATTTTCTTTTTACTGCTTTATTTCTCTACCCCTTTAACTTTTTGCGTAAGCTATTAGAATTCTTTGCCAAGAAACAATGGGTAAGGTCAGTCTCTGGTGCAGTTGACGTTTTACCAGAGTTCGCTTTGTATAGGCCACGGTCAAGAGCGAGCGGTGAAGACAAGCAGCTCTCTTTTCGGAAGCCAGCCTACAGCCTACAGTTTGAGTTTCAACTACAGATTTTTGACTGACGGTTTGCTGCTGGCACTTAGATCGGCTGAAGGACTTTGGTTCTGTGTTCCCGTATAACGGAATCGTAAGCTTTATCTCGGAAGTCAAGCCAAAACAAAAAATCCCTTAATATATTTGGAACAGAATGCCTAATATCGAAAATTACAATGAAGCGTGCAATCACGAAAATATCAAATATTTCTAAGGTATTTGAAGTGATAAGTACTGTGATGCTAATAAATACCCAAAAAGTTTAATAATTGTAGTGATATTTAGATTCTGGCTATTTAAAGATTGTAGTATATTAAAAACATTTGTATGAAAAGTATCCTTTGTGCCAAAATATATGTTTTCGAGTTGTGAGTCTATTTAGAGCTTGCCAATTTTTCAACATTTTTCACATCTTCTGACAGGTATTGCTTTTCTCAGAAACCCTAGAAATATGGATAATTTGGTTATTTTCCATATTAGAAGCTCCCTTTCTAAGTTAGCAACTAATTGAAGCTATAGCAAATTTTTTCATTTGACGAATTTTTAAAAACTTTTTGACACCATTTCTTTCAAAATTCTTAGTAACGGGGAAAATTTCCGTTCCCGTTCAGCTCACAAGTAGACTGTCAAGCTCGTGGGCTCAGAGCAGCATTTCAAATTTTTCGATAATTTTGGGGTTTTAAAGTGTCAATCATTCCGTTGTGCCGAAATATTCGAAAAGTGTTATAATTGTAGTGATTTTTAGATTTTAGTGATTAGTAATTTTTGTATTAATTATTTTTTGCGGTTTGATGTTCCATTTTCGAATTGTCTTGTAGTCTAACGTTTTTTTACTAAATATTTTTTGATATCTTCTGATGAGTATCACTTGTCTCCAGAACCACTATAATTATGGGAAATTTGAAGAAGTTTCTTTTCTGAGTTATATCGAAATCTATATTTTTAGCGATTCTTTTTCAGCTGGCGATTTTTTGAAAACTTTTTGATTCAATTTCGTACAATATCTTTAATTACCTCGAAAATGTGATAATCCCCGTGTTTGACAGCTAAGTTCCCGAGATATGCGCATTGTCGGCTGTTAGCTCATTAATGGCGAGTAAGCCGCCCAGTTAGTGAGCTGAGAGCAGGTAATCACCATCATCGGCTTCGAGCTAAAAGTCACATTACGTATCGGAAGCGAGCACTATATGAGTCTGGTTATTGAGAAATACTTAAATCGAAAAATCGACAAACACTGTATACTCGGCCCACATTCTTAGGTATGAGTCATATGCCATTCACGATGATATGGCTTGCAAGTGCCACAATTGAGACAAATTTATTTTGTAGGTGAAATTTGCTCATACAAAGACCATATCAAAATTCTAAAAAAGTATCATTTTTTGATTTTTTCTAACATTTTAACTATTTTGTAGCTAGGCTCAGAAACCCTTTAATGATCTGTCCAAACCATACGCGTGAAATTTTGAGTCAGTGTATAAGGAGGCAAAGACCTTGCAAAACTGAGCGTATAAGAAAGTTAAAAATGATCTGCTGATCGTGGTCTAGAAGTGATGGAAAATGGATAATCGGTGATGAATTTAACATGGGCTTGTCATACCAGGGATGCCGATTATTTTATTCCTAAAATCATGCATTTTCAAAAACTCCTCTTCATCGCGAGTATATCTACGCTAAAAATATCGAGATTTTAATATTATTCCAGCCTACATCACCAATTTTGTGGTAAATGTTCCTTTTCACCAGATCCTCTATAGCAGTAAAATCTCTTTAGATAATTTTTCTGACAATTTTCTCTTTCTAATCAGAATTCACATAACCAATTAATTTAAGCTATTAATGAACAACAATTTAATATACGAGTACATGTTAAAAATGTTAAGTTTTTGCATGGAAAAAAATTCTGTAAATGTTTAATGTTCTCGTAACTTGCAGTACTTTTATTTCATCATTCCCATTGGTGTAATTAAAAAGAGCTTCCCAAGAAGCGGAAAATACGCTCACATAGGATTATGGGAAGCTATGGGAATTTTTGGAATAACTTGCACTTTTTTTGCTCGGGATATATGCAAGTCGTTTCGATTGTCCGACACCTTGGGAATAATTTACAAAGTTTCACACGATTGAATGATATACCAGTCCACGGGTAACACTACGTTTTACCGCCAGTGTATTCAAATCCGAATCAACTTGGTTCATAAATTCGCCGAAGACAAAGTTGAAAACTTGAATTTTTCATTACAAATTAGCTTTCTATCTATCTTTTTCTCTGTAAAAACTATTAAGGCACCACCTATCGTATTTGAATTGCACTAAATTACAATATAGGTATATCACCAAGCTATTACATCGAGGGCGGTCCCCAAAACTAGCCGACCTAACAAAGAAGGCACAAGAAAGTTGGGAACATTTCTTTTTATTTTTCAACATAATTTTCTTTTAGCTCTACACATTTTCTCGTGATATTTAATAGCTTCTATATCCTATTTATAGTAAGTACTGTCAAACTCCTTAAAATACCTCTTCCTTGTTGTCAAATCTTTTACCACCGAGCCATTTTGTCAAGTTTGGAAATAGAAAATAGTCCGAGGAAGCTAAATCTGACGAATATGATGCGTGATGAAGTCATTCGAATTTAAATTCATTAATTTTGGCCAACGCAATAGTGGATGTGTGAACTGGAGCAATGTCCTGATGAAACAATACTTTCTTTTTCGCTAAATGCGGCCATTTTTCCATAATTTCATCACCTAAACGCTGCAATAAACTAGCACAATATTCAATAAAAATAATCCCATGCGCATCCCAAAAAAAAAAAAACTGTTGCCATGATCTTGCCTACAGATGGAACCGCCTTTGCCTTCTTTGGATGCGATTCTCCCATTCCAGCCCACAGTTTTGACTGTTCCTCTGTCTCAAGTGTGAAGTGGTTTACCCATGTCCCATCCATGCTTATAAATCAACGCAAAAATTCGACTTTATTGCTTTGAAACATCATCAAACACTCTACTGAAATGTATTCATCACACTGTTTTTGCTCTATTGAAAGCAAGCGCGGCACCCATCTTACGCACAGCTTTCTCGTCTTCAAATCTTCGGTCAATCTACGATGTACAGAACTTTTTGAAATGCCTATTATTTTAACTAGCGCACGCACCTTCAGCCAACAATCATCCAATACCATTTTGTGGATTTTCTTAGTCATGTCAGATGTGAACACCTTAATTGGCCGACCACTACAGTGTTCGGCCACATTAAGACTTTGATATCCATATTTTATAATTGTAAACGAAGGAGCAGGCTCCCCCAGAGTAGAATCTAGCTCGACTTTAATGTTAGTTAGACTGAGATATTCCAAATGGAAGTATTGAATTACATAATGGTGACCAATTTTCTCCATGTTTGCAAATTCACTGAGGTTTTTTATTTTTGATGGCTCAAATAAAAATTATAAACAACGTGGCGTCTTCAAACTTAAAAAATGTGTTTTATAAGGTTGCCATTTTTCCCCAAAATAATTTTTTTCAAACTAGTGGCACCATCCATGCGTTTCTCCGGCTAGTTTGGGACCGCCTTCGTTCATCAAAGGAATGAACGGTGTTGCAGCTCATATACGAGAATATATCTAAATTATATACAGTTGAATTTG
>JAHXMU010000234.1:148432-161340 GCA_019455685.1 Philornis downsi
AAACCGAGGAATTTTACTGAATTGAAGCTGTCCATTAAAACATCCCTGGCAACAGGAACGACCATAAAAAATCCGTTGAGAGATGTCGGAAGATTTTTCTTTTCTGTTGTATAATCGTACTACCATGGGGGTCTTTCGAAGAGAGATATGGTAAATAGACTAGAAGAGCATGACATTTACTGTTGTGTTGATATTTTCAATTTCAATTGACAATTTATGGCGTATACGATGGACGACCAGTTCCATGCTAGGTATGATACAGCAAAACTGGAGCAGCCTTTGTCTGCGAAACCCTGACCAGAGGGTTCTTCTCTTCTGGTAGCATGGGAGACCAGGGGCCCTAGAAACATTTTGTTCTTGCCTGGTCGTGGCATTGGGCCCTTTGTGGGAGCATCGTGCTGGCTGTGGTTGCCCGAACATGTGTTTTCAGCGATTTTGCGTTGCTTCAGGGTCTCCTTAAAATAATGCGGGAACTTGGAAAACACTGTTCTTCGTCTATCTGAAGTGTCACTCCTAACCGGGATGAAGCTCACTTCATACCAGTGACTTCAAAGGTACTTTGGCTGAGAGAGGAAGCAAGACCTGAGGAAATTTTCCAAGGGGACTTGCTCCTTATCTCAAAGGTGCTTCTACTAATTCTTTCGGGATTAGTTTGAGTACCCCAAAGGGGCGCTGGCAGTCGCAAAAAAGAAAAGGAAGATACAAAGGAAAAAAAAGAAAAAACAGTCCCATGTGTGATGGCACACCATGAGTAAGGCCTTACAGCGAGGCTCTTGTAAATAACCGCAATTGATTGATTGTCCATTAAAACAATAATTGAGGCGATCTCGACTTCAATCCTTCAGGCCGCTATGAATAATTTTCTGATCAGATGTCGAGTATGCGTGAAAGAGCAAGGAGGTCATTTACGGTCTATCATCTTCAAAACCAATTAGTTATAAAAAATAAAATTGAATTTTCCATACCATAAAAAAATGATTGATTGATTACAAATTTTTTTTTTTGGATTTCTTATTGCAGCACAATTGGTGCGCCACCCTGTATTAGCTTGTACAAATACTCTTTGCATAATTGCAGTATATTTTGCGTATATTTGACAGGTCTTCCATAGCTGTAGAGTAGACTTTACCCAAAAATCTTTCATTTAACATTTTAGTCGATTTTTCGGACTTCACCTGTATTCTTGCATCTTTCTATAAACTCGCTGTCCCGCTCATTACACAGTTGTTTCTTCCACCTACAAAAAACTGGTGATCTCTCTTTTCTTTTTCTTATGGGGTTGCCTTACAGCATAGCATTCTTCTTCGTACCGTATCATTCCAGGTGTTGTCTGAACGTCATTTTTCATACTAAAGTCCTGGTTTTTGCAGCTGCCATTTGCATTTGAAAAATGTCTAAACTGTGGGCCAGGATCGTCACTATTCCCGGCATTTCGTTATCGCGGTTGAAAGAGTTTCCAGGATTTCGGGGGTATTCAGTTTAGTGACGTCTGGCTTTCTTTTGGCTGGGTGCGTACGCTTTTTGCATACATGCCTTCGTCCGTTATCAACCTAGTTTCTCTTACTATGGTCAAGAGATACCCATATTGTCTTGTAGATATCCTCATGGGAAAATGTAGTTCTCCTAATTAACATGTTATAAGCTAGTCTAAATCCGTTTTCGTAGGTCTTGTTATGTGGACTGAAATATCTGACTGCTGGGTTAAGAGTATTTTCCCTTTTTTTTGTTTGACCTTAAAATCTCCCAGATAAATTTTAATCTTTGGCCTGCTCGACTACGTGTTTCACCGCATTCCTGATGAGTACAACTTATCGTGAATAGAAAATCCTTCGACTTGACGCAGATTGTGATTGGATGATTACTTATGGGTTTAAACAGCGAGACGAGGTGTCTAACTGGCTGTTTCCATAAAACGAATTACTCAATTCGTTCTAAAAGAAAACGTGTTTGTGTTTTTAATCCAAACCGATTTCCGTTTTAAAAAGCGTTTGTTGCTATTGAGCAGGATTATCATAAAACTACAATATTTGTGTGAACCAATATGAAAAAATATAAAAAATATAATTTTTTGAAAACTTTGATAATGGACGAAAACTTTCGTATATTATATAAAAATGTTAACAATGCTTTCTTTCATAGATGATTCGTTCGTCTATCATTTTGAATGTTTTATGGAAATAGGTTTCACATCCGAATTCATGTCTTTAAACATATTTTATTATTAGACCTTGTAAACTTTAAAATTCCGAAGATGGTCTAGTGCTGCCATCCTATCAAACGCTATTTGCTTGTTTTTTGAAAGAATAGAAAGAAATTAGTTTCGTTTCTTACAACGATGTTTTCTGATGACAGCTTTGGAACACATTTACAGACCCCAACAATAGATATCCAACATCAGCTTCAGACCAGCTGATCAGCTTCACTCACAATCATACATTATCGTTAGTCGTTGTCACAAACCAATAAATGTCAGTCTACTAATTGCTTCTAAATGGTATTAAATTCTCTTATTTCATTGAATCCTATTGCATTACATTCCAATAAGTATAAATTTGATCGCGAAGTCCCACTCATCAGTAGTCCAACTAATGCGTCTTCAATACGAGGGTGGTTCGTAATTAATAAATAGCGAAACGCATACTTATTGCTAGGCTTCATTTGTTTTGTGTATAAATATTTAACGTTTGCAACAATTAAGAAGGAGATTCCATTTCATTGACCGGCATTAAAAGAAGAAGAATACAACGATGTAGAAAACCCATCACCAGGGATCATCATTATCAACGTTAAGGGTCAATTAAGGCAACAACTTGGAAGCGTTCTACTGAAAACACAACAGAATCGTCGTTGTCAGATCGTAAACACAAAAAGTAATTGATGCTGGATTTGAAATTCGCATCAATGGAATAATAAAATTCATGACTCCGCCGCATCTGATGAAGAAGTAAAGACATTTTATGTATAAGAACAATGAGTTGAAGTTTAAACATTAATTAGTTTGAGGGTAAGTAAGACAGAACAACAATTAGCAAGTCTGTAAAATGTAGGCAAAAAATATTTTTAAATTGGGAGACAGATACTTATGAACTGCTTACAGTGGTGCCTGAGTCAACAAAATTCTTAAACAAATATGATACTTTAAGGGAATAAATAAAATAAATTAATGTCTTTACAAATTTAACGGCAATATCTTAAAACACTAGTATAGGGTGATTTTTTAAGATGTAAGTTTTTCAGGTTGGCAGCACTGGTTGGTAATGACGTCCAAACGTCATCTGTCAAAGTGAAAAGTGTACAGTATACTCCGCCATTTCATCATGGGTAGACTAACAAATGAGCAACGATTGCAAATTGTTGACATTTATTATCAAAATTTGTGCTCTGTGACAAGTGTGCATCGTTTGATACGACCATTTTATGGTCGCCATAATCGACCTGCTGAATCAACAATTCGTGCTGTTATCTTCAAATTTCTCACCAAATTTACTTTGTTGGACATAAAACCATCGACTCGCATGTGTAGAGTGCGTACCGAAGAAAATATTGCAGCCGTAGCGACCAGTGTTAATGACGATCGTGAAATGTTAACTCGTTTTTTGCCCCAATTGGCCGAGCTGAACTTGGTTTCATCAGGACGGTGCAACTTGTCACAAAATTGGACCTTCCGAATGGACATTTTGGGACGGGGTCGCGGACAACATTTGCATGAAATTATCTTTAAAAATTAAATGACAAAGACCAATTTATCGATTCCTATAAAAATTTTAATATATGATGTAAATTTCAGTGCTTTATTCGATTTATAAAAAAACTACTATTAAAAAATCGTCCTATGTAAAGGACAATTTTGTGTGTGTTACTACACGAAATTCAGAATACTTAAATTAAAAGCAATTGTAGGTATGTTAAAAGATTTGAAAGAAAGATAGTCGAAGGACTTTTACAAGACATACTTGAAGTACAATACAATGCTAGCATCTATAAATATACGAAAAACGTCTTATTCAGACAATTTTCTATACGAAAAGCGTCACTTTTCGTATAGAAAAGTGTCTGAATAAGACGCTTTTCGTATAGAAAAGTGTCTGAATAAGGCGCTTTTCGTATAGAAAAGAGTTTGAATAAGACGCTTTTCGTATAGAATAAGACGCTTTTCGTATAGAAAAGTGTCTAAATAAGACGCTTTTCTATACGAAAAGCGTCTTATTCAGACACTTTTCTGTACGAAAAACGTCTTATTCAGACACTAAGACGAATAACGGTGGAAATATTTGTTTTGCCACAATCAGTTTCCCAAGTTTTAAAATAATAAATTCTATTTGTAATACGTAACAGCTGCTAACAAAATAATGAACTGAAAGCCAATTATTTATACAAAATCATCGGAAACTTATTTATTTATATCTTTAACGCAATTTGTTATGCCTTTTGGTATGGGAATCATCCATCCTGCCATCATTACTATTACACAATAAAAAATTTCTGACTTGGTAGCCGCCTACACCACAGTCAAAGACTAAATGCCATAAACAAACTACTTTATTTCTGCAACTTCAATTAAGACAAAACGCACTTTAATTACAGCAAATGCAATGATCATCAAAAGAGTCCCCATAAAAATACACAGAAATACGCCACGAAGTTTAAAGGAAATGTGACGGAATTAGCCAAAAGACGCCGCAAAACACTAAAAAGAAAAAAATCCAAATATTTTTGCAGTTTACGTTTGTAAACAAATCTAAACAAAACTATGAGTTAATAAGAACAGCAAAAGTCTATATTTAACATTTTACACTAAGTTTAAGTTTAAGTTTCAACCGCACAACATCATTTCCCAACTGCCTAACGGCGATGGTGTCTATGGAGGCTGAGGTGGCGGCATCATATTGTACTTATACTTATTGTATTCATGATGCGCGTATTTACTTAAAAATCTTCCAAAAATATTTGTATACATGAAACAAATATTAAGCAAGTGAGAGATGGGAAAGAACAGAAATCAGCTTATTTCTTTTCGAAATTCGAAAACCCCGATGTGGATATTGTTATAATGCAAACTGCGTATAAATGATGTATAAGGGGTTCCCTACATTGGCAGAGGTAATGTCGACATTCGAAAGGTTTATACATATCTATTACAGGTGCCAAGAAAAGAATCATAACATAGAGTTATTCATTTTTCAGTCTCAAGTAAAGTTAAATAAACCACACATAAAAGTCAGATTTCGATAAAACTTTTGATTCATTATGTACGACATAAATGACGTTTAAAAGCTGCCTTTGGATTGGTTGCAGTGGTAGATTCTTTTGAGGAAGTTTTCGATGATACCTACGGATCTTATTGCGTACCAAATAGTCTCTTCTTCAAGTTGAAATGGGCTTTCCAGAATCACTTTTGGGTTCTTCGAGCCCCATATGCGAGCGAAGAATATTTTGTTCGTTTGAAAATCCACATTTGAGTCACTACATTTGTAGTAAGTTTTATTTACTTTTACGTATTTTTCGGTTGTTAAACAATCAATATTTGTAAATGGCAAATATTTTACTAAATAAGTAACACTTCAGATGACAGGTACTTAACAACTGACAGCCTTGCCAGACCGGCGGGTTTGAAACCACAACATAGATAATGAATTAAAGGGTGTCCCAACAAGAACGTAAGATTTAAATTTGTAGCCATTCGAAATGTCATTGTTTGACATTTGAACAATTATTATTGTTCGCTGGTAGAAGGTACGAGGTTAGTGAACATGGAGCGCTACACGAATGAACATCGCATTCTCATTGTGAAATTGTTTTACCAAATTGGTGAAAGTTTTGCGGCTACAGTTCGCAAATTGCGATCAATTTGGGGTCAAACTCACACTCTTTACAGAGTCGACTGTAAAGAAATTAATGGATAAATTTGCCAAAACTGGGTCTGTTAGTGATGTAAAGACAACAACGCGCCTTCGACCAGGTCGATCGACCAAAAATGTCGCAGCTGTACGTGATGATGTCGCTTAAATTCCATTCACCTCAATTCGACACCGAGCACAGCAAATTGGTGTCTCCAAACCTCTATGCAGTGAATTTTGACGAAATATTTGCATCTTCATGCATAAAAAGTTCAATTGACTCAGGAACTGAAGCCAGCTGACCATGGACAGCGAAGGGAGTTCATTAATTGGGTATTGGAGAGATAACACGAAAATGCTGATTTTGCCGATAAAATCATCTTCAGTGACGAGGCTCATTTCCATCTTGATGGCTTCGTCAATAGGCAGAATTGTCGCATTTGGGGTGAGCAAATGTATCCTCAACGTGTCACTGTGTGGTGTGGATTTTGAGCTGGAGGAATCATTGGACCTTTTTTTATGAAAATGAGGCATGTCAAGCGCAAACAGCCAATGGTGTTCGGTATCGTGAAATGATAACCAGTTTTTTCGTGCCTAGAATTGAAGAAATGAATGTGGAGTGCATGTGGTTTCAACAAGACGGCGCCACATGTCATACAGCCAGAGAAACAATTCAATTGCTGCATCAGTCATTTCCCGGTCGTGTTATTTCGAATTTTGGAGACCAAAATTGACCGTCTATATCGTGCAATTTAACACCATTAGACTTTTTTCTTTGGGGTTTTTTGAAGTCGATGGTTTACGCGAATAAGCCGACGACGATTCAAGCCTTAAAAGAGGAAATTGGATGCTGAATTAATGGAATACCGCAGCATTTATGCAAAACGGTCATTGAAAATTTCATTAAAAGATCGCGTGTGTACCAACAAAGCCGAGGCGGCCATCTGCACGATGTGTTGTTCCATACATAACCTCTGTCTACTTTACGATATAATAAAGTTTCACGACTTTTTTTTAAATATCTGTGTCTTATTTAACATTTAAATCTTGCGTTCTTGTTGAGACACCCTTTATTACTTGGTCTTCTTTGAAACATCTTGGGTATCAGTGGGCTACCTCTAGGGTACATTAGTATCACAAAGTTTCTAGCAGAATATTTTGTTTGCCATTCAAGTCTTTCTTTAAAATACTCTTCTGTGTGAGAAATGTATTGTAGTGTTCTTTATTGTCCCTAAATGCCCTCATTTTCTCATTCTTATTCTTTAAAAACTCAAAAATTGAATTCTCTTTTTTGTTTGCCGGTAAAATATTTCAATATTTTCGGGATTTTTTAAAACTTTTATGCTACGAGTATATTGTAGTTTGAAAATTTTGAAGAATAAAGAGATGAAGAGAGCGTAAGAGTGGAAAAAATAATAAAATGTTGTTAGCTTTTGCCCCCGCACCCGTATTTTCTGTTCCAAGAATCCCCAAAAGTTCTTTACATTTGTGGTGGTAAATCAGTCGGAGCACAAATCCATCCAGACTGAGGCACTCTTAATCGATGTAAGGCAGGCAGGCAGGCAGACAGACAGACACACGACGGACGGATGAATGGATGAATGGGATTGGTGTCGGGTTTTCCGAATATTTCGATTCAGATGATCTTCAGTAGTCGAGAGAAACGGTTAAATATTTTGGCTGAGAACGAGTGAATTGATGTGAATACGATATTTACGATTTGTGTCGTGTCGTGTCTGTGGCGGTGGCAGTGGCAGTGGTGGCGCTGTTGGATTTCCTACATTTTGGAAAAAATAAACAAACCCGTCCGGTTCGTCTCGCAGTGTGTCGTTAATCGCATTTCGCAACTTGTGCAACAATATATTACATATTGTACGGAAATAAATTGAAATTAAGCAAAAGTTTTCCTATAACATTTTAAGTAAAACGAAAAGAAACAAAAGAAATATAAATTGAAATAATAACGTTGAAAATGAATTTTCATTACCGCAAATTTCTGGCCATAAGTGAATAACAAAAAGTTCTACAAATTTCCAAAAAATCTAAGCAATATTGAGAATGTTGTGTTGCGTCTAAATAATTAATGTATTCGGCAATCTAAACAAAATTGTTTTGGAGCACAAAAGAAAAAGAAAATTAATTATTTTTAAGTTTGCTAAGAAAATGTATTAAGAAACTGGAAATGGTCATTTTGAAATAAAAAGATGTCTAGAATATCTCTACACCAAAGTGAAAATATGGAATATTTAATGTTTAATAAATACTCAAAAATATAATGAATATCAGAAAATTAATTTGTATATAAAAGTATTAGAAAAAGAATATTTCAAAAATTATGGGTGTTGTTATCAATTGTGATTCCTCGAGATCTGAAGTCATATATGATCAATTGGGCACAGATATTTGCCGTATAGACACCTTTAAATGGGAAGCTTCAGCGGCAGCCTCAATTCTCATGTTGGTCATTATCATGTATATGTTGCAGAAATGGAGATATAGGTGGGTGACTAAAAAACAAAAAGGATTTAACAATTAAATTCTATTTCTGGAACCTAAATCAAAAACACGTACACATACGCTTATCGGATTTCGAAAACCGAATCTAAATTGTGTTATATTTAGCTTTTGTTTCATACATCCAAAACGAAATTACAAACAAATTTGATTTTGATTCTTACACCGGGAACGAAATTAGAAACAATTTTAATTCTGGTACAGTTCATGAAACCTTTTGTTAAGATTTCATTTAAAAAATTTCACTTAAAAAAAAACAGGCAACATTTCTGAGTAGCTGTGGAAATTCCAGAGTACCTGCTATCGTAAATTCAAAAACTGCATTATTTGAAGCATTTTGGACTTTCGCAGTTTGGCACCAGCACTTTTCCTCTGTCGAAAAATGAAACTTAAGTTAGTTTCAGATCTGATTCAGACTGAAAAACGAAACTGCTGAAATTATATTTTCATTTCAGGTCCTAGAATATGTATATATATGTTTCATTATGGTTCGATAGAATGACAGAATCAATGTCGGTTTATAATTTTGTTTTAGATAAATAAACAATCAATGTACGAAGTGGGTTGATGTTTCGAATATAAATCAAGAATTTTAAATAAGTGTACAATATTAAACTAGAAACGAAAATATATCTAATAATTTTATTAATAATATATAACATTTGCTGATATTACTTACTTCTCTAAAAGTTCTTTACATTAATATGAACATGTAATGTCTTTTGACGTAAACAGGGGAAAAAGATTTCAAATCGTACATTGAAGTAAATGCCGTTCTGTGATATAAACACAAGCGTAAGGAAGATTCATTAAGATTTCTTTAGTAAATGTGGCTTTTTTTGAAATTTCATTATTATTACTATTTTCTTTAGAATATATTCTTCAGCATATAAGGTATGTACGATGGCTGTCTCAAAACTAGCCAAACTGATGTATAGATGGTACCGGTAGTTTAAAAAAGAAATATTTTTGTAAAAACTGGTAACCTTATAAACCACATATTTTAAGTTTCAAGGCGCTACGTTGTTTAGCATTTTTATTTCCGTCATTAAAAGTAAACGATCTCAGTGAATTTGTAAACATAGAAAAAATTGGTCACCGTTGTGTAATTCAATATTTCCATTTGAAAGGTCTCAGTCCAACCCGTATTAAAGCCGAGCTAGATTCTAGTATAGGGGAGTATTTTCCTTCGTTTACAACTGTAAAATGTTGTTTAGCTGAGTTTAAACGGTGCCGTACAAGCTGCTAAGACTAACGCCTTAGTGGTCGGCCAATTAAGGTGTCCACACCAGACGCGGTTAAGAAAACTCGCAATGTGGTATTGAATGATTGTCGCCTGAAGGTGCATGAGCTAGCTTAAATGAGAGGCATTTAAAAAAGTGCTATATCCCGTATATTGACCGAAAATTAAAAGACGAGAACGCTGTGCGCAATGTGGGTGCCGCGTTTGCTTTCAATTGAGCAAAAACAGCGTGACGGAGATGTTTCAGTAGAGTGTTTGGCAATGTTTCACCGCAATAAAGTCAACTTTTTGCTTCGATTTATAACCATGGATGAGACATGGGTCCATCATTTCACACCTGAGGCAAAAGAACATTCAAAGCAGTGGAGTTAGAGAATCGTATCCAAAGAAGGCGAAGACGGTTCCATCTGCAGACAAGCTCATGACGTCCGTTTTTTGGGATGCACATGGGATTATTTTTATTGGTTATCTTCAGAAAGGAAAAACTATCGACGTGGAATATTATGCCAATGTGTTGCAGCGTCTAGGTGATGAAATTATAGGAAAAACACTGCATTTAGCGAAAAAGAAAGCATTGTTTCAAGAGAGTTTACACATCCACTATTGCGATGATCAAAATTAAAGAATTAAAGTTCGAATGGCTTCATCACGCACCATATCATCAGATTTAGCTTGCTCGGACTATTTTCTATTTCCAAATTTGAAATGGCAAAAGGTTTGATAATGAATGAATGAAGAGATGGTAAGAGGTATTTGAAGAAGTTTGACAGTTCTTACTATAAAAAAGGTGTAGAAGCTATTGAATATCGCTGGAAAAAGTTTATATAAATAAAAGGAGATTATGTTGAAAAATAAAGAAAATTTTTCTCAACTTTTTTATGTTTATGTTAGGCCGGTTTTGTGAATTTTTATCAGGATTGTAGGCATTCCTTGGCCAGCATTTTTTTTCGCATAGGCAATGCTCTAGAGCAAGATAAATTTAGATCCTTTTGGTATGAATTTTTTTTTATTTCCATTGGTTAGACCTTCACCGAAAGAATAAAGGCAAGTGTATTTTGGCTTGTAAACATCATAACTTTATGGAACTTGGCACAGTCTGATAAATTTTTTCTCCGGCATAGCTGGGGATCGTAAAATCCCTTCCATCCCTTCTGATAACTCCCTTACAAATTGACCGATGACAAAAATCGTTGAAATAACCATGCCCATTTAGGCTTCTGCCATACAAATAACTGATTTAACTCGCTTATTCTTATCTTCATATCTGAAGTTATATTGAATTCAGTCACATTTGGCCGCATCATGTATTTGGTGAACTGAATTCTGAAAATGAAATTGCGAGACATTACCTTTAATGGAAATTTACGTTACAATTAATGGAAATTTAATTTTTCTCCTGTAATCCCTAATTCGTAGATTGTATTATAATGCTTCTTTATGTTCGATAAATCTAGCGGATAACCCTTCTCTGAAAACTCTCATACAAATTATCTAATTTAAACTACATTTTCCTAAGTTCACATCTTTCATCAGGTATCCAGTAAATTTAGTCCTGCAAGAACGGGAAAACAGCGCCACGACCCGATTGTGTAAAAATCAAGGGACCGTCTATAATTTCTAAGGGGAAGACTTCAGAAAGTTATAATTTTGCTTCTGTTAATGTGTTTGTGTAATTGAGAATATTTTTTATAAAATCCTTCTCACGCCTATTGTGGCTTCCCTTATACGTTTGCAACAACTAATAATATCATTGGATGAAGGTATTTGTACGGAACTAAAATATCTGTATTGGTTTTTCTTTACAAATCCTTTGGTAACTAAACGTTATCTTTAAAATATACTGGATATCACTAAATTTCTTTAGTGATATAATTGGTTGATCTCTTGAAGCACAAGGTTTCCTTTCACTTCGTCAAATATGTCTTAGCAAACAAAGTTTCATCACTAAGTTCCTGCTCATTATTTTCGTAGGATCCATTTGATATAACCAGGCTTTCTTCAGCGGCTTTCCTTAGTGTGCAATGTTTTACACCAAGTAGAGGCAATTTTTCTAAAACGACATTACTTTGAATTCTTTTGGCATCGAAATTTGATATGAAATATTTTGTTTCCTGCCGTCTTTTCGAACAAATTGTTGAGTTTCGTTAGTTATCTTTCGAATATATTGGATAAAACTAGGTTTTGAAATAAAGGGTGCCCCAACAAGAAAGTAAGATTTAAATGACTGATGCAGCTATTGAATTGTTTCTCTGGCTGTATGACATGTGGCGCCGTCTTGTTGAAACCACATGCCCTCCCCATTCATTTCTTCAATTTTAGGCACGAAAAAACTAGTTATCATTTCACGACACCGAACACCATTGACTGTTTGCGCTTGACATGCCTCATTTTCATAGAAAAAAAAGTCCAATGATTCCTCCAGCCTAAAATTCATACCACACAGTGACACGTTGACGATGCATTTGCTTCTCGTGAATCACTCGAGGATTTTACTCACCCACATGCGACAATTCTGCCTGCTGACGAAGTCTTCAAGATGGAAAGATGATTTTATCGGCAAAATCAGCATTTTCATGTTGTCTCTCCAATACCCAATTAACGAACTCCTTTCGCTATCCATGGTCAGCTGGTTTCAGTTCTTAAGTCAATTGATAATGCAATTTGTATGCATGAAGATGCAAATCTTTCGTCAAAATTCGCTGCATAGTGGATTTGAAGACACCAATTTGTTGACCCCGGTGTCGAATTGAGGTGGATGGAGTTTGAGCGACATCATTACGTACAGCTGCGACATTTTCGTTCGATCGACCTGATCGAAGGCGCGTTGTTATCTTTACATCACTAACAGACCCAGTTTTGATAAATTTATCCATTAATCTCTTTACAGTTGACTCTTTTGGGGCATTATTGTGACCCCAAATTGATCGCAATTTGCGAACTGTAGCCGCAAAACTTTCACCATTTTGGTAAAAGAATTTCACAATGAGAATGCGTTGTTCATTCGTGTAGCGCTCCATTTTTACTAACCTCGTACCTTCTACTAGCAAACAATAACAATTGTTCAAATGTCAAACAATGGCACTTCGAATGGCGCCAAATTTAAATCTTGCGTTGTTATTGGAACACCCTTTATCTTGGATAATACTACATAATCTTTTGAAGAGCACGGTTTGCTTTGACTTCGCCACATAGTTTTTTCTTGCAAACAAGTTTTTATCACAAACGTTTGTCTCAACATGTTTTTAGGATTCCTTTAACATAACCAGGTTCTATACGAAAAGCGTCCATGCGGACACTTTTCTATACGAAAAGCG
>JAHXMU010000234.1:170003-191730 GCA_019455685.1 Philornis downsi
GGCTTTATATTAGGCTGCAGCATTATCATGTATGTAGAATCCTTTTCTTACCAGGACTTGTTTGAGAGCGGTTTTTTTTCCTAAAATACAGCTTTTGCGGCGTTGCCTCGAATGCACAACATGTTGTCACTGCATGTCCGGAATATTAGGATTGGTTGTTGAGAGAATTGTGTTGAGGTTGTTTTTTAGAGGAGATGTGCTTTGTCATTTAGCTTTCTTTGTTTTTGATTGCCTATGTTTTTCGGTTTGCTCTGCATTGTGCGTATCTTAGCTCCAATTTGGTGATGATCTGAGCCCGTGTATCTAATACGACGCCACCAATCTGAAGTTGTCTTGTGGATATCTTTACGCGGGATCTGATTTCACTTACTACAACACTATGTGTCGGGGTGGAAAATTCAATTTGCACCCGATTTCATAGGCTTTAAATGCAGAGTGAAATCTTTAATTGTTGAACTAATTACATATTTCCTTTCTATTTCGGCTTTAAAGTCTCCCAGGACAATTTTAATGTTGTGATTAGAGCAACGGTCGTATACCTCATCTAGTTACACATAAAATATGTCTTTGATCTCCTCGTCTTTCTCACCCATGGAGGCAGGAGGCACAAATCAGTATATCAAAAAATTATTTTGTCTGGTTCGTATTGTGGCTATGCGGGCTAACCCGCTTTTTGATCTCAATTTCGAGAAGAAGTATTTAAGTCTATTACCCACTAGAAATCCACATCCGAATTCATGCTTTTCTGCTTGGAAGTTGAAGTAGATGCCATAGTTTTTACGCGGAGTGCATCTTTGTTCTGTCCATCTCATCTCTTAGATGGCGATTAGTCAGAAAATGCGCCAATCGGAAAGTGAGAGACTGCTTGGAGAGTCCGAACATACCAATCCTTATAACCTTAGAGGGCCTTAAGATTAGGAGATTTCCTCTTTTAATTTTCTTTCACATTTTCACAACGATTCAATTCAAGGTGAGCGAATTTGTATACTTTTGTAATTGGCAACCTAATGTGAGGATTGACAATAACCACCAGGCTGGAATAAAACTTGAGTTTCAGTGACATGTGTTGCCTACTTACGTAACAGGCGTCAATGTTAAAATATCATTTAGGTCTTTTGCCTTCTCGCTTTATCTAAGACCAAACGAAAGTCCTATGGCATAGCCAAAGAGTACCTACTCGAAGATCGGAAGTCGAGACCTGCTTGTTGCTCCCAAAAGAATAACAGTCTGAAAATTCAAATTAGAAATTCTTCATTTCTTTCAAATTATACTTAAATTGTTTTTTATACAGGTCAATTACTGTTCGCTAGCTGATGATGCTACCAACTGCGTTGAATTATTGAAGGCAATTAAAAGTATACAAAAATATTAAATACCAAAAATACTGAGAACATTTTTATGTTTTTTATGTTTTTATGTTATTTTTATGTATTGAAATTATTGAGAATATTATAATACAAACATTGGCAACAAATTGATTCAAAGTTATGATTGCATTCAAAATCTGATAATATGAAATATAACAAAAATGAAGAAACTGTACTCAAAATTTGGAAAGTAATCACAAATATCTACATATTAAAAATACAGCAAGTATTGTGTTTATATTTAATGTATTAAAAATCTTGCCATTATTAAAAATGCATTTCAAGCGAGTGAAAATTAGCAGACCCGGCTGCTTTACACCGCGCTTATCCTTTAGTACTGATTTGCCGTCATTGTTAAACTCTTCAATATATTATTTTTGTATTGGCGGAAAGGTAGTTAGGAGCAAATACGTTACTTTACAGAGTTGCTAGTGTCTCATACGTATATTCCGTAGACTAACAAGGTTCAAACGCCTCCTATAGTACATCAAATGTACTAATTTCTAGTACTTATCCGAAACGTAAATAGCTATATGCCACAGTTTTATCATATTTAGATAAATAATCGGGTTTTTAAATAACAATATGCATAAATAATGATCAATTGACAATCTAAAATATAATTCAAGGTGCTCCAAATATTGATTTAAGTTGTTCGAGGTTACAAATTAGCATTATGGTTTCCTTCAATTTATATGAAAATAGAAATTATCTATGCACGTCCTTGGCTAAGCTAACTATAATCGCTAAATTTCTTTGCAATAATAATGAAAACTATGCAACACCTTGACATTGTTTACAAACGAAACGATAACAAATGTTTAGCATTTCCAGCAATGATTGCATATCAGCCACACATGGAAACACTAAAGAACTTTGAATGAAATCAACACTATTGAAAACGCTTTGGGTAAAAAATTATGAAAACAAAAAACACAAACATCGTTAAAAAACAGCAGGGAACAGTTGTTCAGCTTTCCGATTTTTTTTTTTAAGAATTGGGAAGAATTGGGAACAAACAAAACAAAACCGCTGACACGAAATATTGAACCCATAAAATTGGCTGTATTGTATAAATATGCACTGAACGCTGAATGAATCGTAAATAAGATTAATATTTCCCTCCAGAAAAAAAGCACTGGATCTTTGTCCGACAATGAATATTTAAAGTCAATTTAAATTGGGCCATATAATATCGTAACAAAAACCTTTTGTAATGCACTGAGAGATTTTTGTTTTTGTGGGCTACAGATTTCAACAAAAAACGGGGGAAAACATCTGCCATATGCACTCATTGCAATGAACTACTTGTTTGTACTGGTGTTCGGAGCAAAGTGAGACAACTTTTACTACTGTTAAAAACATTAAAGCTGTTGAAAAGGTCAGAGTGACGTTTATTATTCAATATATTGTATGCAGTAATAACTGCCTGCCAAAGGGGAGTGCAATACTGTGATTTTTTGTTGCTTTGTTCAAGTGTTCCACATAATTAACTGTACACTCCTGGGGAGAGCTTGTTGGGATGTCATTGATTTTGAATCAACATAAGTGAAAAAAAATTAAGTAAAAATAAAAACCAAAATAAAAGGAGGAAGAATTAAATTTTACGGTTTTATATACCGGTTAAAATTTGTCTGAGGTTAAAGTTTCTAAATTTAATGCAATGAAAAATTGCCCAATCAAAAAAATGAAAGAAATCATGTGTATCTATAGAGGTCAATATTAGTCTTTTTCGCTGTCAGTTCCTTCAAAGGTTTTTATGATTTCTAGTGTAATTAAAATACCATAAGTGGAGTTTGAGGCATTACTATACATTCATGATAGTACAATTAAACTACCATAGATGGCGTTAGAACTATTTCTATAATTATGCACTTTACGTATGTGATATGCAAATTTCTGTAATGTAACGCATACGCCCTAAACTACTTACCTATCATCACGTTATTAAGGGTTTGTGTTATTTGAAAGAACTTTTTCTCCTGGTAATATTGTTAGATCTTTTTATACCTTCACCATTTTTTGGTTTCAAAAGTAAAGGCTATGATTTCGATGAAGCTTTTATTTCATTATAATGCTTGGACTTTGACATTATATACGAAATACAATGTTTTTTAAATGAACGCCTCTAGATTAACAGCAAAAGTGGATTCTTTTGTGGTAGTTTTCGATCTATTTCTTGCACGTTTTGGGCGGTATTTCGGCTATAACTTGACGAATGTTTGTTTTCAAATGCTAAAATGTTTGAGGATTATCCGCAAAAACACGGTCTTTGATGTAGTTCTACAAAAAAATCTAATGGCGCCAAATTGCATGATTCTGGTGACCAATTGATATCATCAAAACGTGAAATTATGCTTTCTGAAAACTTCTAAGGCAATAAAGCCAAAATCGTCGGTCGTGTTGCGTAGCTCATGGTATAGACTTGTTGAGACCACATATCGTCAAGTTCATAACCTTCCACTGCAGGTCAAAAAAAGTCGGTTATCATACGGCCATAATTGAAATTCGGAATATCCGCCACACTTTCACTAACAGAAGCGATATTTTCGACAGTGCGTACATTGCGATAATGCACATATCTGTAATGCTTCCAGACTTTGCAAATTTCTTTGTAGTCCTGCCAATTCCAAGCACAGTAGGTCGATTATGACGATTATAATCAGCTCGTAATGCACGAAAAGTGCCCGCGTTTGAATCATCACTTTCGTTGTAAGTTTTAGCTATTTTTACGCATTCTTCGGTTGTTAAAAGTTCCATATTCGTAAATGGCAAACCTTTCACTAAATAAATAACACTTCAGATGAGAGGTATTTAACGGTTATTAAATAACCTTGCCAGATCGGTGGTTTTGAAACCGCTAAATAAATAACCATTTATATATCACATTGTATGGTAAAAATGTGACACCCAGAAGGGAACTTTAGAAGTATCAAAAATCTCTTAATCAATTGTGTTTCATGATTTGCTTAGTCGATTGAGCATCGCCCGTCTGCCTATTCTAGTTGGCTAGCAAACACTATAACTGAGCAAATATTTATGAGACTTCTCAAAAGTTGTCACAGCCAAAGATTTTGCTAGATGTGGAAAAGGATCGTGAATGGGTAGCATCGACTCATCTCTTCTGGTACACCCCTATAAGTTTAACTACTAACAGATTAACTTCGCCTATTCTGGTATCTCCCATACAAATGAACTATTTAATTCAAGTATTCTTAGATTTATATCAAGTACAACTATATAGTAGAAAATTTAACAAAATTTGATTTGTGTTGAGCCCTTGCCAAAGAATGAAATGGAGTGTACGAGGTGTGTCCAAAAAATAAGTGAATTTTCAAATTTCGCGGGCTACGTACATTCGACTTTCGATTATTATTTTGTTTTTTAAGTTGGTACACTCGTCTCGAAGAAATGTTGATGATTTTATCCATATAGCATGTTTAGTTTGTTTGTGAGAGCCATAAATATGACAAGTATTTTGTGTGTTCAGGTATTTTCCGCTATCAAAAAAAATGTATCAAAGAAGTTGCATCAAATTTTGCAAGATAAAAGATAAAAAGATAAAAAATGGAATTCAGTGGTCAAAAAACACTTGAAATGTTGAAAATGACATAAGGTAAGAACATTCTGAGTCAAAAAAATGTTTACAAGTGGTACAACCTTTTCACAGAAAGTCGAGAAGATGTGAATGACGACGCTTGTTCTGGATGGCCCAGCACATTAACAACCGACGAAGACGTTGAGGAAGTGAAGAAAATTGTTATAAAGAATCGTCGAATCACAATTAGATAAGTTGTTGAGGATGCCAGCATTTTGGTTGGCTTATGCCATGCAATCTTTTCAGAAATGTTGGGCATGAAGCGTGTGGCAGCGAAGTTCGTTCCAAAATTGCTGAATTTTGACCAAAAACAACGCCGCATGAGAACCGCTCAAGGATTGTTGAATGACGTCAACGATGATCCAGATTTGCTTAAAAGGATCGAATTATGGGTATATGGTTATGACATCGAAACCAAATCTCAATCGTCTCAATGGAAGAAGAATCCAGGAGTATCAAGAGCAAAAAAAGCACTACAAGTTCGATTAAATGTCAAGGTTTTCTTCGATTACCATGGCGTAGTGCATCAGGAGAAGTTATACGCCGTTTGCGTGTAGCAATATAAAAAAAGATGCTCGGAATTGTGGATAAAAAATTCATGGCTTTTGCGTCATGATAATGCATCTACTCACTCATCTTTGCTTGTGAGAGTTTATTTGGCCAAAAACAACATCATTATCATGCCTCAGCTACCGTACGAGTATTCACTAGATTTGGCCCCTTTTTCCTGTTCCCAAGACTGAAGAGACGCATGAAAGGACGGCGTTTTGCCACGATTGAGGAGATAAAAACCGAATCGTTGAGAGAGCTCAAGGACATACCGAAAAGTGCATATCATGTCAGAACTGCTTTGATAATTGAAAAAAAACGCTGGCACAAGTGTATTACATCTGAGGCGGACTACTTCGAAGGAGATAAAATAGAAATTGATGAACAAATAAACATTTTTTGAGAAAAATAAAAATTCACCTTTTTTATTGAACACAGCTCGTATTGATAAACCCTTAACTTAATATGTATATTCGTATTATCGTACATATCAAACAGTTATGTTGACTTCAGTCAAATTTGGCACACATAATGCATGCAGCAAACTAGAACTTGAGAATGGTTGGATTCGCCTTATCGGTTTATAATGCTTCCAATGCATCGAAATTGCATATTTTAAAATTTAAACTAACATAGTCTTTAATTCATAGATAGTAGTTATTTACTTTGCAGACTGCAGTTACAAAAAACATTAGTCCACTTAAAACTTTCTAGCGGAGTTATTAGTTTGCTCCATTTATTGCGCTTTAATTCAGAGAATTTTTTGACTAAAACCTAGCGATATATCACACCCCTAACACTTTTGCAAAAAGGCTTTTGGATGTAATCAGTTCACCTGACTGAAATTTCTATACTGGTTGAGAAGAACACTTTAGTATGAGCTTTGTAAAAAGAAATCCATCATTATTCCAGTAACTTGTATCTAGGCTTTACTAATTTGTATCCCGTATTCTATAATTGCGATCGAGTTACGCTAGGTGGCGTTAGAAGGATAACATTTTGCACACAAAAGAACTTTTCAGATAGTTTTGTGATCGCTTGACCCTAAGATACTAGCAAAGAGAAAATATAACATATTTTACTGCATCCATATAAGCTGCAATTAACACAAGAATTGAAAGAGTCTGACTTCATAGCAAGGCTCGCATTTGCTAATGAAATGCTTAATCGATTTTCCAATTTTGACAATATCCTTTTCTCTGACGAGGCTCGTTTCCTTATGAATGTCGTTACTGGAACAGTGAAAATCCCAAAATCAAACACCAGAAACCATTGGTTAATACGGAACGCTATGTTGATATGTTGGACGGATTTTTGGCTCCAGAAATTGAAAGTTCAAGAATAGTGAATTCCAGAACTTGGTTCCAACAAGATGGAGCTACCTGTCACACATCAAATGACTCCATGGCGGTGGTGAAGCAGATGTTCCCTGGCAGACTGATTTCGAAAAGAGGTGATATCCCACGGCCCCCATGTAGTCCAGACTTGACGCCTCTTGACTTTTTTTTTGT
Organism: Philornis downsi; assembly: GCA_019455685.1. NCBI lineage: Eukaryota > Metazoa > Arthropoda > Insecta > Diptera > Muscidae > Philornis > Philornis downsi. The sequence goes on from JAHXMU010000234.1 coordinate 177,029, forward strand.
GGGAATACTTCAAACACAAAGTCTACAGTAATAATCCAAGAAACATCGTTCAGCTCAAGGAGAATATCCGTGGTGAAATGGCAGCCATTACACCAGTGTTATTGAAGAAAGTTTTCAATAATTTTCGTTTGCGGTTAGAGGAGTGCCGTCGTAGAGAGGGTCACCATTTATATGATGTTATTTTTAAAAAATGAACTCGATTTATTACTCTACAATGCCTTAGATTTATTTCAACCATATCTTTTGTATGTATTTTTTAGTCTATTTTTCAAATATGCACGTTCTATTGCGCCACCCTGTATAAAGAACCAGTAATACATAAACCCAAATCATTAAATGATTGGCGCTTGGTTTCCATACCAAAAAGTTAGTATATTTAATAAATTTATATTTCGTAATGTATGTCTTCTAATGTAATTATATAACTTATTTGTATTCGGAAAGGGATTTTAATGCTCAAATATAAAACATAGCAAAATCCAATATCAAATTTTGTATTTGTTGTTTAGAATCCAGTGAAAGCTTGACGCCTGCTAGCATTCCCTCAACAGACTTTCTTTCCTGTAATTCTTCATTGCTCGATTTATATAAATTTTATTTTTCTATATGATCCCTAATTCGTGGACTATATTTACTGTAGTCGAAATTTTTGTCAACTGTATTATATTATATGCTTAGCACACTCAGAAACAATCGTGCGGATAACTCTGGGATCTCATGTACGTAGGGCGGTCCCAAAACTAGCCGGCCGGACGTATAGGTGGTACCAGTAGTTTGAATAAAATTATTTTTCTGAAAAGTGGCAACCTTCTAAAACATATGTTTTAAGTTTCATGGCACCACGTTGTTTAGTATTTTTATTTGAGCCATCAAAAGTAAACGATCTTAGTGAATTTGTAAACGTGAAAAAATTGGTCACCGTTGTGCAGTTAAATATTTCCATTTATTTCCAATAAATATTAAAGCCTAGCTTGATTCCACCGGGAGAATCTGCTCCTACGTTCACAACTGTAAAATAAGGGATAGCAGAGTTTAAACGACAAACAAAGTTAAGAAAATCCACAAAATGGTATTGGATGATCGTCGACTGAAGGTGGGTGAGCTAGCTGAAATGATCGGCGTTTCAAAAAGTGCTCAACATCGTATATTGACAAAAGATATGAAAATGAGAAAGCTGTGCGCAAGATGGGTGCCGCGTTTGCTTTCAATTTCGCAAAAACAATGTCGTAAAGATGTTTCAGTAGAGTGTTAGGCGATGTTTGACCGCAATAAAGCCGAATTTTTGCGTCAATTTATAACCATAGATGAGACATGGGTCAAACACTTCACACCTGAGGCAAAGATGCAGTCAAAGCATTGGACTGGAATGGGCGAATTGTGTCCAAAGAAGGCAAAGACGGTTCCATCTACAGGCAAGGTTATGGCTTCTGCTTTTTGGAATGCGCGTGGAATTATTATATAATATTTTTATTGGTTATATTCAGAAAGGAAAAACCATCAACTGCGAACATTATGCTAATTTATTGCAGCGATTAGGTGCTGAAATTATGGACAAAAGACCGCACTTGCGGATGACAGACGGTTGAAAATTTGAATAGTATTTGTGATATTGATACTGTAACAAACAATTCGATTCCATTCCGGTAATTTGTATGTAAGATATGCACCATGTTCTGGAAGGTCAATGTCGAAAAAGTCGATAGAATTATAGAAATTGTCAACTCCGATCGTGAAGTGAGCATTATTTCGATTGTCCAGGAGCTAAAAATTGCACAAAAACTTCAGGAATCTCTTGGATAGAGCTGGATGCAAAAAGAAGCTTGTTGAATGGATGCCCCGCGAGCAATTCCTCTTGAACTGAATTTCCATCTGCAAATTACTGCTAAATCGGAACAAAACTGACTGATTTCTAAAGTGGATTGTAACTGGTGATAAAAAGTGAAAATGTCAAGTGAAAATAGTCTTGTTTGAATAGTGGCGATTTGGCGCAAATGACGACCAAGCTAGGATTGACAATCGAGAAGATTTTGTTTTATGTTTGGTGGGATTGACACGAATTTATATACTATTGACTGCTCCCGTACAATAATCGGACAGTCTAAAGGAAGCCGTTAAATAAAAGCGGCCAGATTTAAGCAATAGGAGAGGAACAATTGTGCTCACTCAGGATAAGGGCTGGCCACACAAATTGGCAGCGACTTGCCCGACGTTCAGGGAGATTACGTGGAAGTTTTTTCGTGCATCTGTCTTATGGTCTGCACCTAACACCAAGCGAAATACCACCTTTTCCTGCCAGAGGTAATGATTTTGTTCGCCAAAAATTCGCCTCAAGAGAGGCTTATGAAATTATTATTATCTTTGTTTTCTGCCAATCAGGACGAGGATTTCTATGAGAGGGACGTGATAGAATTATATAACTACAATATACCCACAAGTTGTTGAAGAAAATGGTGCTTATTCGATTGTTATGTGTCTTTTACATCCTCTTTAATTATTTTGCAAGTAACTGTAAGTAATATTATTCTGAATGGTTTTACAATTTCGAAGCATCTTTTCTATTCGAGGCCAATATAGTTTTATTGTACGTCTGCACAATCCACTTTTGTTTCAATCCACAATCTATTAGTAGATGCCTGTGAAATACTGATGTTTATTAAAGCGTTACATTGTTTATTATTTGAATCCCTTTTTTAGCTTTTAAAATGCTACGTGAAATGCAAATGTTTTCCAGGGTTTTTCAAATAATTTTTTTTGCTGTTTTGCGCTTTGCGATTCTACACAAATGGCAGCATCACTCTTTTTGCACTTGTTTGCGCACACAAGCAATAACAGCTCTTGTTTTAACAGGAATTAACGCAAATGGTGTGAAAGAATCGTTTGCCATACATTTGGGCGCTAAAACAAATTTATTACTGTTGCATATTTGCAGGCGCATTGGGGAAAATATACACGAACAATTTAAATTCGCAGAGTATATAAACATACGTGTGCAGTGTTTTTATTGTGGTGTTTTATGCTGTACTTACTATGCCGAACATGATGTATTACAATTGTTTAGCTTTTTGCCGTTCTCTCGTTCTCGCCATGAAAGTCATAAAATTTATATAAATAATACAAATTCCTGGTGGAGGTATTTACGTTACAAATGTTGCAAATATAGTGGTGGCATAAAGTGGTACTACTGTCTGTCGTGTATTAATTACTTTTTGGCAGATCGGTTTTTTCTGTGTGTTACTAAGCCAATTTCGATTTAGGAGCTTTTTGCACTGTTATAGTTTATGTTCTAAATGCACTTGAATAATTGATATGTTTGCATACTTTATGGATGAGTTTGTTGTACACCGTTGGGGAAAACTAAATTGCTTTCACTTGAATTCGCGACTAGAAGTGTGTTTAACGTTTCACATTGCCCTAGTTTCAGAACGGGAATTTAATGGCTTAGAAAGGAAATGATAAGAGATTATATTGTATGTATAGATCAATTGAAAAGAACTTGAAAAGTGGAAGCGTACAGAAGAATATGAAGAAGAAGGAGAAATTTTAGTTTTCAGTTAAAAGTTTTCTTAATTTTGTTGTTCGTTCTTGTGGGGCGGTGTATTCTGTAGGTTTACGGAAGCGCATGAGTTTTCTTAGCGAATAGATTCTTCAACATGGATTTGCATTTTGCTGGAAATGCTTCAATATATATGCGAGTATCTTGCGTTTACTTTTTTTTAGAAATTGATAATTTTTTACAGGGTGATTTTTTAAGATTTAAGTTTTTCAGGTTGGCAGCACTGGTTGGTAATGGCGTCCAAACGCCATCAGCCACAGTGAAAAGTATACAGTATGCTTTGTCATTTCATCATGGAAACACTAATAAACGAGCAACGATTGCAAATCATTGAAATTTATTATCAAAATTCGTGCTCTATGACAAATGTGCATCGTTTGATACGACCATTTCATGGTCGTCATAATCGACCTGTTGAATTAACAATTCATGCTGTTATCTCCGAAGTTCGCACCAAATTTACTTTGTTGGACATAAAATCATCGACTGGCATGCACAGAGTGCCTACCGAAGAAAATATTGCAGCCGTAGCGACCAGTGTTAATGACGATGGTGAAATGTCAATTCGTCGCCGTTCTCAGCGATTGAGCATGTGTTACTCAACCAGAAGGAAAATTTTACACATCAATTTGGGTTTGAAAGCCTATAAAATTCAACTCCCGCAAGAATTGAAGCCAAATGACCTACCACAACGTCTAAATTTTAGTGAATACGCCTTACAAAAGCTCAATGAAAATCCGCCGTTTTATCGAAAAATTGTGTTCAGCGATGAGGCCCATTTTTTGCTGAACGGATAAAACAAACAAGCAAAACTGTTACATCTGAAGTGATGAACAGCCACATTCCATACATGAATTACCGATACATTCCGAAAAAATGACAGTCTGGTGTGGTCTATGGGCTGGTGGCATCATCGGCCCATTTTTCTTCAAAGATGACCGTGGAAGAAACGTTACCGTCAGCGGCGAACGATATCGAGCAATGATACGCGATTTTTTTTTTTTGCCCAATTGGCTGAGTTGAACTTGGTTGGCATGTGGTTTCATCAGGACGGCTCAACATGCCACACTGCTCGGGAAACAATGGGTATGTTGAGGGATGAATTTGGTGAGCAGCTTATCTCTCAATTTGACCCTGTGAGTTGGCCCCCAAGATCTTGCGATTTAACACCTCTTGATTATTTCTTGTGGGGTTATGTCATGTCGTTAGTCTATGTGGACAAGCCGAACACTATTGAAACCTTACAAGATAACATAACACGCCTTATTCGCGGAATACAGGCCGAAATGCTCGAAGAAGTGCCGAAAAGTTAGACCTTTCGAATGGACATTTTAAGACGGAACCGCGGACAACATTTACATGAAATTATCTTTAAAAATTAAATGCCGATTCCAATAAAAAATTTTAACATATGATGCAAATTTGAGTGTTTTGTTCGATTTAAAAAACAAACTACGATTAAAAAATCATCCTTTATATAACAGTACCTGTAACAATTTCGGTTTGTTGTTATTGCTAGGTCCGCGAAATAAGTAAGGAAAAGTTTAATTGTGTATCGGATATTTTGAAAGGGGGATTCAAGACCTTCCCGAAAGACTTCTTAGAGAAGGCAGACTGGAATGATTGTGGAATTAATTAAAAGGCCTGAGAAGACTTTTAAAAAGGCTTAATAAACGGAGACATTGTAAATTTTCTCACTGGGAACTTATAAATAAACATTGCGATACATTATTTGATTGGCGTTGTTGTATATCGAAATTTCTTTGGAGCAAATAGGAATCAAATGGAGTTTTGCATTGCAAAACGTATGATGGATATTAATTCAGAGTCTATTATTGGTGGGCAAATAAGTTGCCCCTGTTCGCCAATAGATGGATGGATAGCCGATCCCGCCATAACCTAAACGTCATGAACCAAGCTGAGGCATATACCATACATACCTTCTCGACACAATAATGATTTTATTTTGACATCATATTCTTTTGGTTCTGTGAATATATATAATTTTGTGCCAAATAATCGTCATATGCGGGAAGTATTGACTTTCTTTTTTCAGTCGAAGAAAACGGCGGCTGAAGCTCATCAAGAGCTTTACAACGTTTATGGAGATGCTACTTTAAATAAAAAACGTGTCGAGATTGCTTCTGTCGCCTTAAAAATTTTGATTTTGATGTTGACGACCGTTCGCGTGAAGGAAGACAATAAACCTTCGAAGACACTGAATTGAAGGCATTGCTTAATGGGGATCCATACCAAACGCAGGTAGAGCTTGCTTGATTATTAGGAGTTACATGCCAGGCCATTTTCAAGCGATTGCATGCATCTGGAGTGATGACTCAAATGCAAAGAGCTGGGTTCCTTATGGGATGAAGCCAAGAGACGTTGAGCATCATTTTTTCGCCTGCAGTTGTTTGCTTCAGCGACAAAAAAGGAAGGTTTTTCATCGTCGTATGGTAACGGGTGATGAAAATTGGATTTACTATAGCAATCCAAAGAAAAAAAAAAGAAAGTCATTGGCTACCCGGTCATGCTTCTACGTCGTCGCCTCGGCCGAATATTCAAGCTGCGAATTTTATGCTCTGCATTTTGTGGGGCCAGGTCGGTGTTATTTATTACGAGCTGTTGAAACCAAGCGAAACCATTATTGGGGATCGGTATCAATTTAAATTAAACGTCCACAACGTACGAAAAAGTGAATCTTCAGCATGACAACGCTCGGTCTCGTTAACAGCTACCTGAAAACGCTAATATGGAAAGTCTTACTCTATCCGTCATATTCTCCAGATATTGCTCCGTTCCATTATCACTTGTTCCGCTCCGGTTTGGCTGACAAACAGTTTCACTCATACATCAAGGATTGCCCACATCCGTGGATAGCCTTAAAAAATGAACAGTTTTACCCCGATGGAATTTGAGCTTTGCCAGAAAGATGGGAAAGAGTAGTACCTAGCAATGTAACACTTTCGATGAATCATATGTAAACATGTTTTCATAATAAAGTTAAATTTTTATAGAAAAAAGCAGCGAAAACTTAGTTGCGCATCTATACGTAAATGTAATATCAATTTGAATTCAAAAATTCACTTTAATTTTAAAGAGACCTCCAATGTAATCCTTAATAACTTTAATTGGCTGTTCACTGTATTCTTGAATAATAGGATATAGTAATTATTTAATTACCATTACAATGTTTTCGCATTTTATTGTAGTAATTAGGAGTGAAAGGTATTCTTGATTGATTGTGGTTAATTCAAAGCCTGTTGCAGAAATTTGATATTAATTTACCTTATAATAGAATGATCTCAATTCAAAAGGACTTTATTAGCTTTAGTGAGGCTTCCAACTGAAGTCTTGAAAAATTTTGTGATAAAACCTTATGATGTATTAATTAATTCACATTGTGGTATATTGACATTTCTTTAGAGTAATTAGGAATAAATCGTATTATTGATTGGTTATATTTGATTCAAAGTTTTGTTCCATTAGCTTAGTACTAAATTCAGTTGTAATTCAACGAAATGTGGGAAAAATGTTCTTACTAATATTCTGACTTGAAGACGATAGGAAATAAAATATAAATTAAATACTGAACAACGGGGAGTATGATTGATATTAATACAACACATATTTTTTTAATTGGCAACGTATGATTAATATTAATTATGTATAATATATAATCTTATTTATGTAGTTGTTGATATTAACTGCGTTTTTTTTTGCAATTCAAGGTAATCAGCAAGAAAGAAAGCTCATATACGGAAGTTCATTTCTTAATTTTTCAAATAATAAAAAATCTGTTTCATAATTTTACGACTTTAAATATATTTTTTACTGCACATGCCTTCACATTTATATGAGTTGATGTACATGCTGAGAAAAAAGGACCGAGAATTGATCATTTAGAAAGTTTGCTTAAAGGAATTGGCAAAGTTATTTTCACCGTTAAGTTGGCACAACTCTTCTCTATACTGACTCGATTTGACATTTAGTTGGTTTATAGTATTCGATTCTGTCGGTTCATCTCAAGTATGTTCTGCAATCTTTACAATGGGTACAAACATCGAACAAAAAATTTCTTTAAAAATTTGTATTTCAGATGGAATTTTGTATCTTAAGTCGCTGAAAATGTTGAAGTAGTCTTACGCTTAATCAATTTTATCAATATAGCATGCAAATGAGTGGGGCAGCGCACTGAAGCGGTCGATGGTAGATGATGCTACACCCTGGGCGGCCGTCAACGCCTTCATCTGGAATTAGCATCGATAAAGTGAAAGAAATTGTGATTAAGAATCGCCATTTGAGATTGAAAAAGATAACCGCTAACCTTTTTTGAGTCACAGAAATCAATTCTTATCATTTTAAACAATCGATTAGATATGAAACTTGTTACTTCTCAAACGTATTGAGTTCAAAAACTCAATTGTGATTGAGAATCGTAATTTAAGATTGAGAGAGATAGCCGCTGAACTTTTTGAGTCTCAGAAATCAATTCTTATCATTTTAAACGATCGATTAGATATGAAACATCTTGCCTCCCAAACGTATTGAGTTCAAAAACTCAATTGTGATTGAGAATCGTCATTTGAGATTGAGAAAGATAGCCGATGAACTTTTTGAGTCACAGAAATCAATTCTTACCATTTTAAACGATCGATTAGATATGAAACGAGTGAATATTACTAAAGACATTATAGAACGAGTCAGGTCACATCCCGAATTTATAAAAAGCATTTTAATTGGTGATGAGATTTGAGTTTATGAGTTTGAGTTTACCAATCGGTTGACAGGCATTTGAATGACGCCTTCCAACTGAGACGAAATCAGAAATGCCGCATCAAATTCAATGAAAAGTCAAGGTAATGTTGATTATCGCGGTAATGTGCACTCGTAATTCATACCAGAAGATTAAGTGGTAAATTAATATTATTACCTATGCGCTGTGTAACGTTTGGAGGAGCAAATTTGTCAAAAAGGACTGGTTTGTGGAAGTAAACTGATGAAATTCAAACCAGGATAACACACAATCTCACAAGGCTATCGATGTAAATGAATTTTTTTGCCTACAACAAAAAAAACAAGAGACAACAAAATCCCCCTAATAATGGATATGGTTGAGTTTTATTCTTTTTGCAAAACCAAAACCAAAATCACTGCTTCGAGGCACCCGCTTTCAGTCCATATGAAAGAGAATTTGCGGATAGTCTTTTCCAGATAATGCTTCTAAAAAAATGTTTTGATGATTGTACTGTTCGTTGGCATAAGTGTATTATTTCGAAAGGGGCCTACTTTGAAGGCGAAATAATAAGCTTGAGTGAATAATAAATATTTTACGTTTTATTGGTACCTTTTCGACAGAATGTTTAAACATATGTATATGCAGATATACATTATATATATACATATTTCAAATCTAAATTTTCCAAATCCAAACTTTCTATGTTTTTGTTATATTTGAAAAGTATTTGAATACTACCAGATACTCAGAAATCATTTAGGTTTTGAACCGCAATAGATTACAATTTATTTTAGCTGTTGGCAAAAACCCGAAAGTCATAATTTGTCACGCTGTGTTAACTAAAGTTTTCGCAATGATTTGAATTTGGTAGTTAGATAGAATCAGAATCAAATTTCGATTTAAATTACAATTTATTCAACACGATATGGTGCATAAAGCATTCCTTTAATATTAGCAAAAAACTATTGAAACGAAAATACCTTTATGAAGCTAAAATATTTGGTAGGTCGGTCATCCAAAAACCATATTTTTGGAAAAGATCTCATTCGATATCAGACAAAAAAAGGACGGGTTTAATAGGACACGGTTTTGGTTTGACAATATAATTTGTGGAGAATTGTGTTGGTGGCAATTATTGCGTATGATTAATATTAATTTGAATTTTAGTTTATGTAGGTTATTTCAATTTCATGGAACTTGGATTGCATACTAATAATAATTATTAATACTAATAAAAACAATTAGAAGAAAACATTGCAATGCGTTATATAATCGACATTACAGTGTATTGATTTTACTCTGAAGTAATTAAATTTGCAATGTATTTTCTACTATGGAGCATTCATACTGATTCAAAGTCTATTGTGTATGATTAATATTAATTTGAATTGTAAATCAGGTGATTGTTCTCAATTTACAGGGACTTTCTTTACAACTTTTAACAATTATTACAGGGCTGCTATTGTAACCTTTGTAATGAAGCCATATGTTGTATCAATTATTTGGTATTAAAGAATATTAACATTTCTTTTGGCATAAATTTGAATTAAGCATATTCTTCATTATGAATCGTTTAGTTGCGATTCATTGAAAATCTATGGTGTACGTTTAATATAAATTTCTTTTTTGTTTTTGAAAACAGTCCTCTCATGAGGTTTATTTAAAATTCTGTACAATATATACAATATAAAATTTGGCCTCAGCGCCAGAGGACATTATTGAGGCATGCTACAATACACAATTTCAATTAAAATATATTAACAAATGAGTTCTGTTAGTTATTTAGTTAAGAGTTCATAATTGGAATTACATAAGAAGTATCTGCAAATTTTGTTTTAGGTAATTCTTCACATTCTTTTTAAATGTGGATATATTATTTACATTTTTAATGGTCATTGGTAAATTATTGTATTCAAAACTACCCAAATATTCTATACGTTGTTTAGTGGTCTCACAACTTTTAAATTATTAAAATTTCTTGTGCAAAAATTAGTTTGATTTTGTGTAAATTCAATCATTCTGCATCAGATTTTATTTAAAAATTTATATAATATAATAATTCATACATAACAAGCTGATACAGATGTATTCCACGGATAGGCAATACAGGAACGTTTATATCCTTATAGAGCGATAAGGTTGGGTATGCGATGGGTAAATTAAAAATACTTTTAAGTGCCTTATTCTGCATGCACTGTAAAGTTCTTAAAGCAACAGTATTTTTGAGACCATATAAGATTGCCAAATAATTTAAATGACTGTGAACAAGTGAGTTAAAAACTAGTAGCTTAATTTTTCTATTCAAAATGTATTTTAGTTTAAAAAAGGGTGTCCCAACAAGAATGCAAGATTTAAATTTGGCGCCATTTGAAGTGTCATTGTTTGACATTTAAACAATTGTTGTTGTTTGCTAGTAGAAGGTACGAGGTTAGTAAACATGGAGCGCTACACGAATGAACAACGCATTCTCATTGTGAAATTGTTTTACCAAAATGGTGAAAGTTTTGCGGCTACAGTTCGCAAATTACGATCAATTTGGGGTCACAATAATGCTCCAAAAGAGCCAACTGTAAAGAGATTAATGAACAAATTTGCCAAAACTGGGTCTGTTAGTGATGTGAAGACAGCAACGCGCCTTTGACCAAGTCGATCGACCGAAAATGTCAAAAATTTGCCATCCACCTCAATTCGACACCGAGCTTAACAAATTGGTGTCTCTAAATCCACTATGCAACGAATTTTAACAAAAGATTTGCATCTTCATGCATACAAAGTTCAATTGACTCAGAAACTGAAGCCAGCTGACCATGGACAGCGAAGGGAGTTCGTTAATTGGGTATTGGAGAGACAACATGAAAATACTGATTTTGCCAATAAAATCATCTTCAGTGACGAAGCCCATTTCCATCTTGATGGCTTCGTCAATAGGCAGAATTGTCGCATTTGGGGTGAGGAAAATCCTTGAGTGGTTCAGGAGAAGCAAATGCATCCTCAACGTGTCACTGAGTGGTGTGGATTTTGGGCTGGAGGAATCATAGACCTTTTTTTTATGAAAATGAGGAATGTCACGCGCAAACAGTCAATGGTGTTCGGTATCGTAAAATGATAACCTGTTTTTTTCGAACCTAGAATTGAAAAAATGAATGTGGAGGTTATGTGGGTTCAACAAGACGACGCCACATGTCATACAGCCAGAGAAACAATTAAACTGCTGCATAAGTCATTTAAATCTTGCGTGCTTGTTGGGGCACTCTTTATAAAAAGTCAATAGCAGGAGCAATTTTATTCTTAAGATTGGTAATATGACTTTTAGCAGGTTAAATTACTTTGTAATGTTACACTCAGGTACTTCACTTTAGAAACTTCCGTCATTACCATACCATCGACAAAAATATTGAAATTATTTTCCATTCCATGCGAGCGTGGTCTAAATCGAACTAGTTTAGTTTTAGTTGTGTTAAGTACTAATTAGTTTATTCTTACAGACTCAAAAATTAATAATATGTGACTCTCCATCATGGTTTTTAAAGCCAAATCATATTTATATGGATAAAATAAACACATATTATCTGCAAACTTATACAACCGGCCATACAACTTCAAATTAATTAAATCATTTAAATTAATAGAAAACGGAAGTGGTCCCAAGCCATCACTTTGCGGAACTCCTGATTTTACATGAATTAATTCACTCTTTTCCTTACAAACTTGTACAATTTGCTCTCTGTCACATAAATAGCCTTTCAAGAGTTGTAGTTCATTGTAATTAATTTAAATAATAACTCAGGAAATTGCTATCAATTTGAAGTTATTTTCATCGAAAACTTGATGCAATTGATGATTAAAAGCTATAACGCATTTACATTGCTTTTGACTTGTTTTGTGGAATGTAAAATGCCAAACAGATCTTTGTATTTAAAAGAGAATTGTTTGGATAATTATTTACTCTTTTGCGGGTGGCTCAGGTATCCGGCTCGAAGGACCAATGTTTGGGGTGGAGGCGAATAAAATAATTATAAAAAGCGGGGTGATTGAAATAAAAACAAAATTAGATTTTTCGTTTTTATATAATTTATTATTGACTTCGGGGATATATTTTACCTTCGGGTTAGCTTGACGTCTTGATTACAAGTCGTATTCTTCTTATTTCAATCTCTTTTGGTTTCTTCGTTATAATTTTTAGGGGTGCACTTAAGGGTAACAATTCATTTAAATACTTATTACTATTAGGCTGCCCAGCTAGACAGCGTTATAGCTTTTAATCATAAATTACATCAAGTTTTTAAACGGAAATTTTGTATGGAAATACATTGAAATTGTGCGAGTCAAAAACTGTTACAGAAAATTAAACATTTATGAGATTAGTTTGCACTTTCATATACATATAGTTTATATCGATCTCGAAGGCCAGTTTTGGAATAAAATTCGTATGAAATAAAGGACAACCTGTTGACTTATTAAGAAAATTACGTCTTTTTCTGATGGCAAAGGATCGCTTTTAATAAGTTATTGCAACATTCTGTAAATTTGTCCAAATATTATATTTAATTAAATCCCCAGTACCACTTTATTAAGGTTCCAGTCAGTTTAAAATGTGTTTTATGCAGATGAATGACTGGTCTCTTATTCACGCATTCTAATGGCATTTTAGGGGTCCAAGCGTTTCGCTGTCTTATTCAGATATTTGACTATTTGCCTGGTAACAAATAAAGGGTTTTCATAAAACATTTAAATGTTCTGCAATTCTGTCAAAAATAATAATAGCTTTAAGGAATGTTAGATTATACGGTGCAAAATAGATGAGTTATTTTTCTAAAAAACACGATTTTTTTAACAAATGTTCTCCCTTAAACGCCGCATAATGCCCAGCTAATATATTTTGTTTCCCTCCAGATCTACTAGCAATAATTCTTTGTGCACAATGCTGCGATAATCACTAAAAATGGTCAATATTACTTTGACTTTTAATCAACTTTGCCGTTTTTTTTCTTCAATTTTAGGCGAATTTCTAAAGCTTGTTGACTGTTTTGTGTGTCAAACTAGTAAACTTAAGTCTCAACTGTGGAAATAAAGGATTTTATGAATATGGAGTCGGAAATGGCCTATTCTGGCGTGTTAGCAGTGACCCTTACACGGTTAAAGCTTTAAAGAAAATGTTGATTTTTCAATATGAAATGGATTACAGTTTCATGTTCTCACATTGGTATAAAATGGTTTGAATTAATTAGTGAGACACAGAAAGTTTAATTGCTAATTGCTCTCCTACAAAATTAAATGACGATCTTCAGCTCCTACTTTCTTTACTTTATCGATGTTAACTTCAGCGATAGGGAGGTTCAGCGGAAGGGATGGTGTGCCAAAGCTAGGCAAAATTTCAACCGATTTTTAATGCACTGTACCACTTATATATACGTGTTTTTATCAAGTCATTTCGCCCTTTTATGATGCTTTTAAAGACATGGCACACGAAATTCTGTAAGCAGTAGAATATTTAAGCAACCCCTTCATTTGATATTTTTATCCATTGGAAAAATGGCAAAACGCACTTGAAATTAACTGATAAAATCGAAAACTGTGAACAAATAGAGTGATAGGCAGATATATATGCAGACGATAGTTGTGCCTACTTAGTGTCGAAAAGAATTTTAACAATTCCTTTAAGCGGTGATCAAAACCGATTAATTTTCTTTTGCCAACATGTAAAAGTGCGCCTTCTCTTTTAATTTAATATTCTGAACAACAAAAGAAAGTAATATTGGAATAATTCCAGAAATTCTCGGCATCCCCGGCAAATGCAATTTTTTTTCTCCTGGAAATTGTATTCTCTAAACTGTGTTTGATTTCCCCGAGGAAATTAAAAACTTCAGCAATTTGCATTCTCTAATCTGTGTCAACTGCGTTTAATTCCATTTCATTTGAAAGCCTGTCCCTTGAAAACACTTTCTTTTCAATTAATTGCTTTCTACAGGTGTTGTTATCTTGTTAATTTTGCTTTGGCATTTCCAGTGCATTTAAAATGTGCATAATTACACAGGGTGGCTCATAAATTTTAAGACAGCAACAGCAACTTCAAGCAAAGTGCCAGTCTAAAACAATTATAATTAAACTTAATTTGTTTTGCTCTGCAGCCAAACACTTTGGTAAATATTTTCCGTCGCAAGATACTCTTTCTCTCGTGCTTTCTTTGCAAGAATGCTGCCGCACATCCTTGTGAGGAGAGTGGGTACTTCGTTGAAAAATAGCTTCAATTTAATTTTTCTTTCATCTCTCTCTCTCTCTTTTTCTCTTTCTTTTTCCGGTTTCTTTCACAGGTGCCATAAAACTTTGTTAACGTTTCATAATTTACGGGCTGCCTTGGCTCTTTTATTGTTGGCCATTAATACTATAGAATTAGCGAAGGCTCTATTACCGCTG
>JAHXMU010000234.1:191740-324236 GCA_019455685.1 Philornis downsi
CATAGTGCCAATAAGGGAAACAGCGGAAGTCAAAGTAATTTACCACAACAACAACAACAATCACCGTCAGTGCCCGTGCCCGCATCTTTACCTTCCTACGCTGAGGATGAAATTGATCAGATTATTGTTGTCATAGGAACATCCGAATTGTCCAACGCATTGACAGCTTTACTGATGACCGTAACGTTAATGTGTTATCATCGGGTTGTGGAAATAAAAAAATCCTTGGGTTTGTAGTATTTTTGTTATATAACTACACTGAGCTGGCTGGCTATAAAATTTAATTTGTGTTTTGTATTCTTCTGTTTTTGTTTTTGTTTTCTCCCGTCCAGAATTCCTTTATGTCAGCAGCGCTTTGACCGTGTTCATTTTCATTTTGCGCATTTATGAATTGGCGGAAATTGTTTATTATGATTCATTTATGGAATTGGAATCGATTATACAGGTCTCATCTGCTGTCTGTTTATTGAGTTTGGCCTTCGTTGATGGTTTTACCATTTATAAAGAGGTAAGTAGAAATATTTTAATTAATTGTTTTCCTATTCGTTTGGCGGAAAGCGAACGAAACATGTTAATTGTAATTAAATTGGAGTTATGAATTGTGGGTTATTTGGGGCGTATGATTAATATTGTTGTAAAGTGGCATAGGGTGGCGTATAATCACTATTACTGCTGATAAGTAATGCATTCGTATTGAGGTATGCCATGAGAAATTTAAATCATACAATGAAGTTGGGATATACACTGCCGCTCACTTGAATAGCGCCACCAATTAACTTCAAGCTTCATTTAACAATAGTGATTACTATTTAAGTATACTTCACATAACGGTTCAGTGGAAATAGGAGAAACAAATCTCCTACTTACATAAATCACCTACAAAAAATTTCAAGCCATGGAAGAGTCCCGCTCTTTTCTTGTAAATGAGAGAAAAATGTGTTCTTCTTTTTTGGTCCATTTGAATACCACCCCTCTCGTGGTAATCAGTTTAAGTGTGAAAGTCGTTTGCAAATCATCATAAATCAGATCGGATTACAGTAATTGTGTATAATTAAAACAATCGATTTTAAATAAAATGGGCCGAGCTAAATCCTTGAGTATCGGGGAAAGATCCAAAATTAAAACCTATAAGAAGTGTGGACTTTCTATTCATCAAATAGCCAGAAAAACTAATAGAAGTCACAAAGTTATATCGACATATTTACGTGACACCGAAGGTTGTGGAAATAATATGAAAGGTCGAACAGCAAGTGTTACTACAGCCGCTGACAAGAGAGCTATTCTGAGACATGCCTCAAATTCACATGACTCTGCTGCCAAAATCATGGAAAAAGCTGGCGCAAATGCAAGTATATCAACGGTAAAAGGAGTTATTTTCAAAGCAGTGCACTTGCAACGCTTAAAAGTTAAAGAGAACCCACCGTTAGACAATCTCCGTAAGGAACGTCGTCTTAATTTTTGTCGTACGACTATGACGTGGAGTAGAGAGTGGAATAGAAGTATATTTTCCGACGAAAAAATTTAATTTAGAGGGTCCTGATGGATTTAAGTACAACTTCCATGATCTTCCACGAAAGAGGAACACCTACTCAATCGATTACACAGCCGGGAAGGTGGAGTTATGGTATGGGGTGCGATCTATTATTATGGCACAATAGAGCTCCAGTTGCTCTCCGCAAAACTGAATGCGATTTCATAAAAAGCTGTGCTGGAAAAAGCCTTTCTTGAAGTTAAACATTTTTTCGGAGATTTGGAATAGAAATTTCAGCATAAAAATGCGCAATCCACACAGCAAGAGTGGTCAAATCATGGATTGAAAGCTAAAATGTTGAGGTTGTGAACTGGCCGCCTTATTCTCCAGACTTAAACATTATTGAAAACAACTAGCGATGGCTAGGACGCCAGGTGTACGAATCAGGCAAGCAATACTCAAGCAAAAGTGAATTAATTAATGGAATTAAACAGGCCTGGTCGTGGATTTCGATGGAGCTAATCAAAAAACTGTATGATTCTTTGGCGAAAAGAATATATGAATTTATCCTCAACCAGGGCGAAAGCACCCACTATTAAATTTTACTAAAACTACTTATCTTTAAATTAGATGTAAGCAAACAATAATACAATAATAATTTAGAATTTATGTTTTCGTGTATAATGTAATTTTTGTAAGGGGGGGTTATTCAAATGAACCAAAAACTGAAATTGAATGTCTGACTTATTTTGTGTTTAATGTTTTAGCACTCAACTAATTAAAATGAAACAAAATTTATGTTATAAAATTACAGAAAATACGTGAAATATGATTTATAAAAGCACAACCAGTTCGTTATAATTATTATTTTGGGAAAAAACCGAAAAATATTTAAAGGGGTGCAATTCAAGTGAGCGGCACGGCAAGTATGAGCTGATGCAAAATTTTAGTGGGATATTTTTAAGGTACTTTTTAATATTTATTTTGATGTTAATGATCCAACTATAACCGAGATTTGACTGGAATTAATGCAAAAACTGTCACAAACGGCCTTTAATTGGAAGCTTATTTATAGAAATAGGATTTGATAACAAAAAGAAAAAAAACCAAAACAATTTAAGAAAATCGAGAAAAATTAATTTTTCCTAAGAAAATTTATGTAGTTTGAACAAAGATACGTCAACTTCGCACTTGAGAAATATTTATTTTCTACACAAAAGTTTAAAAAAAATGTTTCTAGATTCATTTCGAATAACTTATTTTGTTCTACTTTGTAAACATTTCTCAAAGCTCTTTCATAGCAAAGTTCTTCATTCCACTCTCAGAGCCAGTTTTCAACGCCACGAGACTTTTTCATAGTCATATCGTTTTCCTTTAAGTTGAATGCTGCAGTAGTAATTTGTAGTATAATTATTTTGAACTTTATTTTTATAAAATAAAATAAACTGAAATAAATTTCAATAACACATTTAGAAAAAAAAAGTTAAAAACATGTATACGTATATATTATAACGGGTGGCGCAATAGAACGTGCATATTTAAAAAATAGATTAAAAAATAAATACAAAAGGTATGGTTAAACTAAATCTAAGACATTGTAGAGTAATAAATGGAGTTTATTTTTTAAAAATAACATCATCTAAATGGTGTCCCTCTCTACGACGGCATTCCTCTAACCGCAAACGAAAATTATTGAAAACTTTCTTCAGTAATACTGGTGTAATGACTGCCATTTCACGACGGATATTCTTCTCGAGCTGAACGATGTTTCTTGGATTATTACTCTAGACTTTGTGTTTGAGGTATCCCCACAAAAAAAAGTCAAGAGGCGTCAAGTCTGGACTACGTGGGGGCCATGAGATATCACCTCTTTTCGAAATCAGTCTGCCAGGACAGAACATCTGCTTCACCACCGCCATGGAGTCATTTGATGTGTGGCAGGTAGCTCCATCTTGTTGGAACCAAGTTCTGGAATTCACTATTCTTAAACTTTCAATTTATGGAGCCAAAAATCCGTCCAACATCTCAAAATAGCGTTCCGTATTAACCGTGACGTTTTGGCCCCGCGCATTTTCGAAGGAAAAAGGATCAATTATTCCTCTGCCAGAGATTGCTGTCCATACTGTCACTTTAGGACTATGCAATGGTTTCTAGTGTTTGATTTTGGGATTTTCACTGTTTCAGTAATGACAATTTTGACGGTTTACGAACCCATTCATACGGAAATGAGCCTAGTCAAAGAAAAGGATATTGTCAAAATTGGAAAATCGATTAAGCATTTCATTAGCAAATGCGAGCCTTGCTATGAAGTCAGACTCTTTCAATTCTTGTGTTAATTGCAGCTTATATGGATGCAGTTTAAGATCCAATGTTAAAATTCGTTGCAAACTTCGTCGCGATAATTGTAAGACAGACGATCTCTTGCGAGTCGACATTTGTGGATTTCCTCGTACTGACTCCATAACTCTCTCAACATTGCCTTCGGTCCTAAATGTTCTTGGGCGACCATTTGCTTGTGGTTTAAATGTTAAACCGGTCTCTTCAAAACGCTTTACCCATATTTTAATTAAGTTAGCACTCGGAGCTTCACTAATTCTCCGTAGTCCATATTCAGCACAATATAGCCGCCTAGTAGCAATATATGAACGAGAGTTCTGGTAAAATGCGCACACGCAAAATGCGCGACGCTTCCCGTCGAAGTGATTCATAGCGACTAAAACTCAATGAGCCCGCCTACCCAACGATGTAGGCGCTCCCCCGCCCGCGCCTTGTCTACCCCGCAAAAACAGATGATGCAACATGCACGTTTTATTGCGCCACCCTGTATAAAATTTATGAAGAAAGCGGGAAAATAAGCTTCCATCCAATTTTGAGCCGCTAAACAGGTTGAAAAAAGCTGAGTTTAGTGGGTAAAAAGCTAAATTGCCAGCACTATCGCAAGTTCCTTGTAACAATTTTCAACAATTAATTGAAACATGTTATTTGATCATTACTGTTATTATATTTATGAGTCAGCTATGTTGATATGAATTCCGGAATGTGAAGGGAATTGCAAGATATTCCTTTGAATCCGGCAGTGCTTGCCACATTCAGTGAGTTTAAACATATTTCGAAATTTTGTCAAATTCCGTTGCAGGTTGAAAAGAGCTAAAATTGGCAACACTGGATTGAATATTAACATAACTACGGGCAGTATGATTGATATTCATTGATATTAATATTAACTGGCATTAAAAAGGTTTCTATCATAAGTTCCTTTTAAAAATCTTTAACAATTCAACGAAGTATGTTAATGATCAGATGTTATTTGATCACTACTGTTATTTACAAGCCAGTTTTGTTGATATGAACCCCAGAATGTGAAAGGAATTTGCCAGAAACTCTTATAAATCATTTGAAAGGGATTGGGAGTGTGAGTTTAAACATATTTCAAGATATCGATATAATGGATGGGATTTATTTTCTAATGAACGTTTTCCAAACGTTAGCTTGGGAAACCTTCATTAGACATGTTTAATACCTTACTAGACTAAGTGCTTAAAGGAAGACGGTTAGTTGTACCGTGAAAAGAACTCGTTAGAATACGCATAAAAACCCCTTCATGAAACAACAAGGTGGGACAAAATTGGATCGAAACGGACGAATGTAATATGCCCTTTTCCCAGGAGAGTTCAGAGTTTATGATTCTGACATGAGAAAGTTTTTCACATTTAGTTTGCTTACTCGCATTCTATGTTTAGACTTACTGAAAAGGACCTATAATGCAGCGATCATACCAAATGCCAGTTTGAGAAGCATTTACCGATAGGACAACAAGGTCATGTTGCACATGGGATTATTTTCAGAAAGAAAAAAAAAATGAAGAAACATCATCAGCGAACACTATGCTAATTTATTGTAGCGAAATTACGGGAAAAAGGCCTCACTTGGCGAAAAAGAAAGTGTTGTTTCATCAAGACAGTACTCCAGTTCACACGTCCTCTACTGCGATGGGTAAAATGAATGAATTTAAGATCGAATTGCTTCATCACGCATTTTAGTCGCCAGATTCAGCTCCCTCGGACTATTTTCTTTTTGAAAATTTGAAAAAATGGTTCGGTGGTAAAAGATTTGCCAATAATGAAGAGGTGAAGTCTGCGGTTGATGATTATTTTAAGGAATTTGGCAATTCTTACTATAAACAGGGTATAGAAGCTATCAAATACAGCTGGAAAAAGTGTATCGAGCTAAAAGAAGATTATGTTAAAAAAAAGAACATTTTTCCCAACTTGTTTGTGCCTTCTTTCTTAGGTCGGATAACTTTAGGGCCGCCTTCGTATAGAAGATTTTGTTAAAGACTTTTGCGTGTAAAATGACAGAATCCAAGATTTTGTTAAAAACTTTTGGCGTGTGAAACGGGAAAGATCGCATGACTGTCATTTGTGGCATTTAATGCCGATTCAGGAACTCACCATAACATGTTCTTCCGAGTTAAAGTTCAATTGTTTCCAAGGATTAGTAATCAATTTCATTCGATTTGATATTAATGGTGGAATGTGCTAGTCGGTCCATTCTAACTTCTCCAATAGATTTTTATTTGAGAGCATATTAGAAGTTAGTTTCTGATTTATGTTTAAAACAATTATTCTTCACTTCAAATCTTGATTCGTTTCTTGCTTGAAATTAAACTAGGAATTTACATAGGGTTGGTCTCTCTATCAAAATGTAATGAAACTGATATTTTGATACGAGAATCAAAAGCGAAAGTATAGCCTATATTAGTTCATTTTTTAGTATGCAGTTTGTTTTTTAGATTGCAGTTTTAAATATTTTTTCTTTGCTAGAATTATACCTCAGAGGTAAAGAAGAAAAAAGTGACTTATAAGGGGTTTTTTTTACGCTTTGTCAAAGGCATTTATCAGCTTGCAGTTTGCAGCACATGTCATTAACATCACCTATACGTACCAAGATACCTTAAGTCTTTATTTGTCATACGCCCAGGGTGTAAATTGGTCATTGGTTATTAGCAGCTTACGTATGATTAATACAAAATTTGAATATGCCCGGTATGATAAATATAAATTTGAATTGCAGTTTAGCTGAATTCAATTTAAAGCGTAAATTCAGTTGTAGTTAGGACAGTTGATTTCCATCGAATGATATTTATCTTCGAAAACGCCTAAATGCAAAATGGACATTTAGTTGTAATCAGTTAGTTGGGTGTTGGAAATTTGCAAAATTCATCACGAAGTCTTGAAATGCTTTTATATTCCAAATGAAATGTTTAATTGCAAAATGAATAACGAAGACTTTTTATACTTTTTCTTTTTAATACACATCACTATCATTACCCATGCCCATTACCCAGCGTGATACCTTAAATCTTTATTACTCATACGTCTACCAATGTCAACCGTCCACTGCTGAGAATTTCCATAAATCCAAATCTTTAAGCTACAGTCAACGAAAAGATATAAAATTTACTTGACAGCCGTTCGGAAATAAGTTTTATAAACTAAGTACTTTTCTGCCACTTGGGGGATCAACGAAAAAGTTCAAACTCATATTCTGGTGTCATAAAAATCGAGCAATGTGGGTGGTGGGGAAGAGGGAATTCACTTTTCCGTCAGCCAGCCCAGAAAAGTCAAAATACTAAAGGCGAAGGCGGCGAGATTGTGTTAAAGGCGCAACAAGGGTTGGCAGTAAATGCTTGGGGTTTCAAGCGAAGCTACAAGAACTGGACCCCGAACTCACACACACATGAAAAGGAAAAACAAAGGAGACGGAAAGACAACAGCAGAATTTTAATAAAATCCGGAAATTTATTTGTTTACACAACCACAGTAAAAGCAACAATAATGCTACAATAACTGCAACAACCGGAATAGTTTATATTAAGTGACAAAAAAATAAAAAACCGCAACAGAAAACAGCGAAAATGCATTTGCATTTTGTTTGCATATAAAATAAACCATTAGCTTGACATGAAATCCTTGCAACCGAACAGAGCAAAAGAAAATCAACTACCGAAGCCAGGAGAAGGCTCCAAATACTATCACTACCCTCACTGTTGCATGGTTTACAAAAAAATGAAGAGAAAAATGCGCCACTTATCATAAACTACAGAACTGGAAGTGATAAACTCCATCCACCCACACCAATCTCTGTGCGATGAGTTCAAAGCAAATGCAATCCTGTAACAGATAGCAGTAACGTTTCTGTGCAACAGTATAAGTTAAAAGTAGGCGGATTCAGTTGGTGCTTGTTTATACAACTAAAACAAAAAAAAAAAAAAAAAACCGGCAATATTTATATAATTTCTATTTATAATGCAAAAGCAAACAGTAAATCTGATTTTTGGTTTGCATTTTGAAACTGAGATTTTATTATTAAATCTCTACTGCTTTCTTTTTCGGTTCAGGGATTTTCATAAACAATGAGGGGTTTATATGTAAAAGGCTTTAATATTAATGTAACCATATAGCCATGTTAGTTATACGAGCTGAAAATGTTAATATATTTACATATTAATTGAGGTTAAGCTGGATCATGAGGGGATATGAAAACTTATTACGTGCAGTGAATTCAGCTATGACTAAACTGTGGGCTGTAGTGATGTCAACGTACAGAATTGTTTCTTTAATTTACGTGTTTAGTTTCTTCCTTAGTTTTCCACGTTTTCGGAATTTTTAAATTATTTCGGTGTAATTTAATTTACGTTTGGAGATTATCCGCGTAAACATGTTCTTTGACACAGCCCCACAAAAAAAGTCTAACGGCGTCAAGTCGCATGATCTTGGTAACCAATTAATGTCGCTTAAACATAAAATTACGCTTTCTGGATACTTCTCTTGCAATAAAGTCAATATCGGTCGTGTTGTATGGCTCGCAGCGCCGTCTTGTTGTAACCACATATCGTCCAGTTCATAATCTTCAATTGCAAATCAAAAAAATTGCTTATCATGCGGCCCTAAAACTCTGAATTGAAGTTCGGATTTCGTTCACACTTTCACTAACAGAAGCGATATTTTCGGCAGTGCCTACATTACAATGATGCACAGACCCGGCCAGATCTGTAATGCTTTCAACCTCTGCAAATTTCTTTATAATCCTACCAAGTCCTTGCACAATATATACGTCGATTAAGACGATCATAACCACCCCGTAATGCACGAAAAGGGCCCACGTTTGAATCAGCACTTTTGTAGTAAGTTTTAACTATTATTATGCATTTTGCGGCTATTAAACAATCCATATTCGTAAATGGCAAACCTTTCACTAAATAAATAATACTTCAGATGACAGATGACAGCCTTACCAGATCGGCGGTTTTGAAATCACTAAATGGATAATATAATCAAGTATACGTTCAAAGACTATTTGTATTTTGTTTGCTAGGGATAAGAGCAAGAGGTTCAAGGATTGATTTTATTAAACCAAAGATCGGTGCAATGAAGGTCACCATATTTTGAATAAAATAAATTTTCCACCAATGCTGATGATACCTTCTTTAGAGCCCCAATGGTACTCTTCTTTAAGTAAATGCCTTTGGCCTTTATACTCTTAAATATTTAAAGAATTAACGGCTTCTAAAGGGTGACCCAACAAGAACGCAAGATTTAAATGACTGATGCAGCAATTGAATTGTTTCTCTGGCTGTATGACATGTGGCGTTGTCTTGTTGAAACCACATGCCCTCCACATTCATTTCTTTAATTCTAGGCACGAAAAAACTGGTTATTATTTCATGATACCGAACACCATTGACTGTTTGCGCTTGACATGCCTCATTTTCATAAAAACACGTTCCAATGATTCCTCCAGTCCAAAATCCTCACCACACAGTGTCACGTTGGGGATGCATTTGCTCACCTCAAATGCGATAATTCTGCCTATTGACGAAGCCATCAAGATGGAAATGGGCATCGTCACTGAAAATGAATTCATCGGCAAAATCAGCATTTTCATGTTGTCTCTTCAATACCCAATTAACGAACTCCCTTAGCTGGTCAGTTGGCTTCAGTTCCTGAGTCAATTAACCTTTGTATGTATGAAGATGCAAATCTTTCGTCAAAATTCGCTGAATAGTGGATTTTTAGACACCAATTTGCTGAGCTCGGTGTCGAATTGAGATAGATGGAGTTTGAGCGACATCATCACGTACAGCTGCGACATTTTCGGTCTATCGACCTGGTCGAAGGCGCGTTGTTGTCTTTACATCACTAACAGACCCAGTTTTGGCAAATTTATCCATTAATCTCTATACAGTTGACTCTTTTGGAGCATTATTGTGACTTCAAATTGATCGCAATTTGCAAACTGCAGCCACAAAACTTTCAACATTTTGGTAAAACAATTTCACAATGAGAATGCGTTGTTCATTCGTGTAGCGCTCCATTTTTACTAACATCGTACCTTCTACTAGCAAACAATAACAGTTGTTCAAATGTCAAACAATGACACTTCGAACGGCGCCAAGTTTTAATCTTGCGTTCTTGTTGGAACGCCCTATAGAACTTTTCTACGTTGAAGTCACTGTTGTCCTCTTTACTTTTAATAAGCATTTCTCTTGCATGTGTAAAATTTCTATATGAAATTCATTTAAATCAACAGTGCAGAAGAGAATTGCTTATTTTGTTGCGGATAAGAATTTTATAAATATTTAATAATGACTACAAGACATTCATTATAAATTTAAAAAGAACTAAGAGAAATAAAAAAATAGCTAAAATGCAAACGAAGCAAACGCCGAACAGACTACAAACATAGAACTAAAGAGGCCAACAAACAGTTTCAAAAGTAATGGAAGGAGTTTGTTTGCAGTAAACATTTCTCTAGAGTAAATGACCGTTGTAGCTTATGAAACTACTATAATTTATCAGTCACTAAGCATACAGAAGATTCCTGATCCTTAATTTCAAATTTACTGTCTATTCGCTGACTCTCCATAGATTATGCCGCCTTTAGAGCAACACGCAAAAAAAAAACACTTTCCGTCCGCAAGAGGTTTCCTGCTACGAATTCCTGAATGTAATGGCTGAAACAATTGAAACTTCCTTCGCTTCCTCGTTTTTGAGAGAACCTCCACGATTACACGTACATTTCCTTTATATTGTTTGCATGTTATTTTCAGCGTTTTTTCGCCCTTTGTTTCTATTTGCGTTTACAATTGTGAAGGACATTTGTACAATAACTGTTCATTCGGCTTCAAAGGATCCATTCGCTGTTTAGCTCGCAAAATATTGTGCAAACCCCTCGAGTTTGTTATAAAACAAAACTAATCGTAAAATGCATTTACTACGAGTGCTTATTGCAGTCGCGCGATGTCCTCTGAGAATTGTGTTGACTCACAAGCGATTCTCAGTTTTTTTCTATACTGGATTTGGAGGGCTTGAAAACTCCCTCTCCCGCATAAATTCCATACAAAATGATATATGGGGCTCTGGGAAAAATTGCAAAACGAAATGCCTTTTTAATGGTAATTTCGAAAGTGCAAGTGAGGCAGTTAGGAATGACAACGCTTACATGCAACATTACGATATAATAAATAAAAATAAAGGATTCGAAAAAAAAAGAAAAAAAATTTAAAAAGAACATGGACGATTTATTCAAAATTATAAAAACACTCAAAATAATTAAAATTATATGAGAAGATTAAAATATTTAAAATTAGGAAAATATTTGAAAATATTTAAAACCAAACTGAATATTCGAGATTTTAAAAAAAGTGATTGCCTTCGATAGTTGATAAGCATAGAATTCAAGCGCCATCTATCGGACGTAATACTCACATCAAATTGACACTCGGCACATGAACATTTTGTTTAAAATTATAAAAATACTTGAACTAATCAAAATTATATGAAGACATTAAAATGTTTAAAATTATAAAAATATTCAAAAATATTTAAAAAATGAAATATGAAAAAAACTTCCTACTTGCGATATTTAGTGTGTATTCAATTCAAGCGCCATCTATCAGATACAATACGCGGACAAAATTGACACTCTTTACATGAACACTTTACTAAAATGTGTTGAGTTCAATTGTTTTATACACTTTTTGTCAATGAATTAGAAGGAAGAATTGGTTAACAAAATACAAAATATTTATCATTCATTGAAATTTCCTGTAATGATAATAATAATCGATATAATATATTTATCCTTTCTTTACGTCCATTATAAGAGAGTTTTGGAAAGAGAAAAAGTCAGTCGGTTCCATATTAGATGAATGCAGTGGTTATTCGATGGCATTTGTGGAGCTTTTGAACATAAATTCGCTTATAATGATAACTTTGTAAATGGCGCGTAAATACGATATAAAATTCATGACATTTGTTTCTATAAATGCCCCATAATGGCCGGATAATTTTTTTTATTTACTTTTTGGCCTTCGAGCCAAAGTTCAGGGCGTACAACATTGCGGTAATCGAAGAATAGAGTTCAAATTTTCATGACTTTTTATAGACTTTAAAGTGTGATTTTCGCCTTAGTTGGAAGGGTCCGTTTCAAAGTTTTTCGACTGGTTTTCATATCGAATTTATAAACCTATATTTGATCATTAATTACAAAGCGTTTTATGAATGTGAAATCGTTATTGGCTCGTTTTGGCTTGTTTGTAGTAAAGTTTACGCTGTTGAGTTTTTGAAGTAAATTCTAGTCTCTCAGAATCACTCGAGTGACAGCACATTTCATACCCAAATAATCTTGCAAAAGAATATAAATTGATTTGTGAGTCATAAAACATTCAGCGGCTCCATCACTCTAATTAAATGACGATTTTTAGTTAACATTTCTTCCATTTTATCGCTGTTAACTTCAATTGAAGAAGTTGATGGCAGACTAAAGCGAGGCATATTTTCCACTATGTCGCGATCGCTTTTGAAAACGTTGCCGTTGTATCACTCATTTGCATGCGATTTTGATAAACTCGATTCATTATAAATTCTATTTGCAATACAAAATTTGTTACAGGTTCTTTGTGCGATATTTTCAACCATTCTAAAAATTACAAAATACACTTAAGATGAACTGACAAAATCAAGCTATGTAAACGAACTAAAGGCAAGATTGTGCCAATTTAGCGACAAAGGCAATTTTAACAATCTTTTTTAGAATTGAAATTATAATTAGAATGCACACTTTAATATATATTGGCCACATCTGCTAAACAGCATGTAAGATTTTCTGTATAATTTTTATCATATCTCGTATATAAAGGGTGTCCCAACAAGAATGCAAGATTTAAATTTGGCGCCATTCGAAGTGTCCTTGTTTGACATTTGAACAATTGTTATTGTTTGCTAGTAAAAGGTACGAGGTTAGTAAAAATGAATGAAAAACGCATTCTCATTGTGAAAATGTTTTTGCCAAAATGGTGAAAGTTTTGCGGCTACAGTTTGCAAATTGCAATCAATTTGGAGTCACAATAATGCTCCAAAAGAGTCAACTGTAAAGAGATTAATGGATAAATTTGCGAAAACTGGGTCTGTTCGTGATGTAAAGACCTTCGCCTTCGACCGGGTCGATCGAACGAAAATGTCGCAGCTGTACGTGATGATGTCGCCCAAACTCCATCCACCTCAATTCGACACCGAGCTTAGCAAGTTGGTGTCTCCAAATCCACTATGCAGCGAATTTTGACGAAAAATTTGCATCTCCGTGCATACAAAATTCAATTGACTCAGGAATTGAAGCCAGCTGACCATGGACAGCGAAGGGAGTTCGTTAATTGGGTATTGGAGAGACAACATGAAAATGCTAATTTTGTCGATAAAATCATCACCTATTTCCATCTTGATGGCTTCGTCAATAGGCAGAGTTGTCGCATTTGGGGTGAGGAAAAAACTCGAGTGATTCACGAGAAGCAAATGCATCCTCAACGTGTCACTGTGTGGTGTGGATTTTGGGCTGGAGGACCTTGGACTTTTTTTTCTATGAAAATGAGGCATGTAAAGCGTAAGCAGTCAATGGTGTTCGGTTTCGTGAAATGATAACCAGTTTTTTTGTGCCTGGAATTGAAGAAATGAATGTGGAGGGCATATGGTTCCAACAAGACGGCGCCACATGTCATTCAGCCAGAGAAACAATTCAGTTGCTGCATCAGTCATTTCCCGTCGGTGTTATTTCGCGTTTTGGAGACCAGAATAGGCCGCCTAAATCGTGCGATTTAACACTATTAGACTTTTTTATTTGGGGGTTTTTGAAGTCGATGGTTTACGCGAATAAGCCGACAACGATTCAAGTCTTAAAAGATGAATTTGGATGCTGCATTAATGAAATACCGCAGCATTTATGCAAAACGGTCATTGAAAATTTCATTAAAAGATCGCGTGTGTGCCAGCAAGACCACGGTGGCCATCTGCCCGATGTGTTGTTCAATACATAATCTTATTCGGTCTACTTTACGATATACCTATGTAGGTAATAAAGTTTCACGATTTTTTTTTTCAAATATCTGTGTTTTATTTAAAATTTAAATCTTGCGTCCTTGTTGGGACACCCTTTATTATGGAGTAGCAGTAAATTCCAATTAAAGTTATAACTCCGTATTTTAGGACGAAGAACATACCAAGTGAAAAATTCTAATAAGTGAAGTAGATCGTTATATTTTAAATCATATTTTTCTGATATTAAGATACAAAAACTTTTTATAAGATTAACATTGTAAAGTTGTATAATGCATTTGTTTTTGAAGTATGGAGAAGATACATTTTAGTATTGTAATTTAATCAAATCAGTCTTAAGGCTTAAAACTACAATCTTGAATAAATAAATAAAATTAAATTAAAATCACTTCGTTCCATATGCATTTCCTTGCCATTAGTTCATGCATACTATTGAATTGATGCCATAAACGTATGATTAACATAATATTACGTTATCCTAAGCGTATGATTAACATGGATACATTTCTGGGGAATTATTGAAAAATTGTCATGCTGTTACTTAAACTGTTTGCGTTTTATAACAATAACCCAGCAGAAGTTGGTGAACAAATTTATGAAATTGTCCCTGCTATAACTGTAAGTGAACATTATGTTGCGCACATTTGTAAGCCACCATTTTCGGCAACAAATACAAGAAAAAACTCTCAAAACGGTTATTCCATGAACAAGAGGCCAGGGAGTTAGGGATGCTAAAATATGAAACTTCGACGGTGCCTGAACTCAAATACATTTTGTATCATGTAGATGGATATGTTAAATATTTTATCTGCACATATGCTCCTGTACGGCTTTGTATGTTTGTGTCAGAGTTGTTGTCTTGATTTCATATGTACTGCCAATTCCTATGATGATGATGATGATGGTGGTGGTTACGATAGTTTTTTTTCTGATGTTTGTATTTGCTTTAGATCTGCATGAATTTCGAGTAGCAAAAATAGAGAAGTGTTGTGATTTTCCCCCAAATATTTTCCAGAAACTGTTGAGACCAGCTGCAGCTGACGATAACGATGAGGAGGAGGAGGACGTGAGGGGAACAAGTTGTTGTTTGTAGCTATGTATTTTATAGCTCTTTTATTTTATCACAGGTTATAGTTTTTTTTTTCTTGATATTTTACATTCCATATATATTTCGGTGAGAATTTGAATGTACGTTTTGGCAACGATGTGAATGTATGAATACTTATTTTGTTTAACATATATCAAAAGAGGGACAACGGGAGCAATGCCATGCTAGTGAAGTGTATAACGAAAGGGGGGAAATCCATGATATCTTCATTGCCATTGCATACAACTGGATCGTTTATAAGCTATACTAGAGTTATCCTAGAGAGAGAGAAAGAGAGAGATTTGTAAGTTTTTAGGTTTTGTGATGTGATTTTCTACTATAAGGGAATTGTGCAATTTGCAGTGAAACCATATTTTTGCAATTCGTTTTTAGTTTATATCCAAGATTTGTATTGGTTTTAGTAGATTATGGAAAGTTTGAAGTTGGAACAAAAAAAAAAAACAAGAATAAAAATAGTTAAAAGTTTTTGATGAAGCAATTTTGTGCATTCGATTTGAAGTATAATATTTTGTGATAGTCTTTTATATACTTTATGATTTTATGTCTTGAAAATCATAGAATTTGATTGACACATGAGAAATATAGACGTATGAGTGTTATGAATTCTGTACTAAAAAGATGGGCGTATGAGTAATGAGAACCCAGTATGAAATATAAGGAAGTATGAGTGATATGAATCAGTTCAAATTGCATTAGGATGTGAGACAGAGTGACAGATATTGAATCATCACTAGTTACCTTTCGGAACATTGTGTGTGAAGCCTACTGAACATAAGAAGCTGTCCCATATCGTATTCATAGAATATAAATCAACATTTTTTTGTTTGATAGTTTATGTATGAAATGTGTGAGGAGTAAGGAAATTCTAATTTCGGACTCTCAGATTTTGTTTACTTGGGAGCATCCAGAACATTTTGTCGAATTTTCTAAACAGCTCACAGCGTCTGACCTTTGGACAAGTATTCTCTGGTAATGCTATCGGGCGTCTACATGATGGTAGCTAAAGTGAGAAGACGACTAGTCTGAGTAACTGACTTAGCAAAACCGTTGAGGTTTAGGCATGTGGTGATTTTCGACAAATTGGCAGACGGATTAAAAGAAAAAATCTGTTACGGTTTTCGAGTAAGGTTTTGAACACTCCAGTCATTATGCAATTTGTCCATAATGATAATAATACATATGATATCATGTGATTAATATCTATCATATGATTAATATTCGTAGAAATAAGCTTTGCTTACATGTATTATAATTTACAATAGAACCTGAATACTTTTAATTCAAGATATGTAGGATAAGGGAATGTGATCAATATAAAATATATCCATTTAGTGGTT
This sequence comes from Philornis downsi, assembly GCA_019455685.1. Lineage (NCBI taxonomy): Eukaryota > Metazoa > Arthropoda > Insecta > Diptera > Muscidae > Philornis > Philornis downsi. The sequence continues at coordinate 208,046 of JAHXMU010000234.1, forward strand.
TCCAAACCGCTGGTATGGCAAAATTGTCAGTTGTTATATACTTGTACTCTGAAGTGTTATTTATTCAGTGAAAGCTTTGCCATTTAAGAGTATGGATCATTTAACGACCGAAGAATGCGTAAAAATAATTAAAACTGGCTACAAAAGAGGTGGTAGGTACTTTTTCGAGCTTTACAAGGTGGTTATGATCATCATATTCAACCTACTGTATAAGGAATTGACAAGACTACTAAGAAATTTGAAGAGACTGGAAACGTCATAGATGTGGTCACCTTTGCAATGTACGTACTGCTGAAAATTTCGTTTCTGTAAGTGAAAGTGTGGCAAATAATCCGAATTTCAATACAGAATGCTATAATAAGCATGATAACTGACTTTTTGTGGCCTGCGATTGAAGATTATAAGCCAGAAAATATGTAGTTTCAACAAGACTGTGCCGCGGGCCACACTACACGACCGATTTCGGCTTTATTGCATGAGAAGTTTCCGGAGAATGTCATTTCGCGTTTTGGCAATGTTAATTGGCCACTAAGATCATGCAATGTGACATCATTAGACTTTTTTTGTTTGGCTACGTCAACCCCCAAATGTAGAAACATTTGAAAACCAACATTCGCCAAGTTATTGCCGAGACTCTGCCCGAAAAAATGATCCAGTGCTGCAACCAATCCAGATGCGGTCATTTAAAGGACATTGTATTTCGTACATAACGAAAAAGTTCAAGCATTATGATGAAATAACGCCTCAAATGCATCGAAATTACAGCTTTATTTGTGTTTTATTTAAATTTGCCTTTGAAACTGAAAAATAGATAACCCTGTGTTATATTAATACAAATTCTATATCTGATGAATCTTAAATATTCTATGCTATGCTCTATGTGGATATATTTCTGAATTCTTTTGCTTTATTAAAAGTTCATTACAGCTCCCAAATAATTACGAACATATAGAAAAACTACATATTTTCAATTGTCTCATTATTGTCTTACTGTTTTTTCTTTTCTATTTCAGCGTTATCGTCCTGATTATTTGGAAGACTATGAGAAAATTGGCTATAAGCATAGCCTGGCCACATTCTATTCTAAAGCCTGCTTCTGGTGGTTAACTCCTCTGCTATGGTTTGGCTACAAGGAACCCTTAGAACTGGAGGATTTAGGACAAATGCGTGTGGAGGATAGCGCTAGAGCACATTACGATCGTTTTCTGCTGATATACAAAACAGCAAAAGTGGTGAGTACGGAAAACGTTATTGAAGTCAAGTAATGAAGTAACGAAAACAATTAATCGGCAAACCCAGTGATATGAAATAGCTCATGTTTTACAAAGTATGCTAAGTTATATTGGCTTCCTACATGTCGGTGTAAGAATCATAGATATTAAATAGTTAAAATTACATTGGTGAATGAAAATGCTAATAAGTAAAACGAAAAGGTTAATATACCGATACACCCCAGTAAAATGCTGAAATCGTTCCTGTGATTTGCAATGGCTCAAGTTATAACAGATTCTGGAATACAGACGTATGAGTTATATTAATTAAATATGCATTCAAACTATGTTCGATGCTGGACTACTGGCGTATGAGTTATATGAATTGCTTCAAATTATACAAAAGTCTGAAATACATCTAAGTTGTATCAGATGGAAAATCAGCGCATGAGCTATATGAATTGATTCATATTATATCAGAATGTGAGATATAGGTTTGCGGGTGATATTAGTTAGACATATCGTGTAAATATGGTCAAAATAATAAGTACACACTATTTTTTTTTAAAGGCTCGTAGACGAAAATTTATTCAAATTGAAAGAAAAAACAAATACTAATTTATGTTGCTATAACATTAGAAATAAAATAAGGTATAAAACAAGAACAAAAAACAAAAATTAAATTCAGTATTTTTCAAAAAGTAAGAAATAAATAAAAAAACATTGCACAAAATAATAAGTACATTTAGTTAAAATAAACAAAAAAGTAAAAAATCAAATTTTTTCCGCTGAATTGGCTGAGTTTCGTTGAAAACTGGTATATCCACCTTTATTTTCAATTATTTTGTTGACTCTTTTTGGCATGCTGGCAATAAGCTTCCTGCAGGCTTCCTCTGGTATTTCATACCAAGTTTTTCGAATAAAATTCCGAAACTGGCCCTTATTTGTGAGAACCTCCTTTCCAATTCTTTGTTTCAACTCTCCTCAAAGATTTTCGTTTGGATTAAAGTCCAGAGATTGACTAGGCCAGTCAAGGAGACAACATTATTATTTTAGAATCAATCCTTTACCAACTTAGAAGTATGCTTCGGATCGTTATCCTGTTGGGATGTCTATCTAAGGATACTTTCCACAGCATAGTTCAACATCGTATTTTCCAAGATATCTTTGTAATGGAATCTGGTCATTGTGTCGGTAATTCGATGTATCGAACCGACACTATACCATGAGAAACAACCCCAGACCATAATAATGCCGCCCCCGTGCTTGATCGTTTTCTTTGTAAAGCGAACATTGAATTCCTTACCCTTAGGGCATCGAACATTCCAGGCACAGTTGATTCCAAATACATTAATTTTTGTTTTATCGCTCCACAAAATGTTTTGCCATTTTTTTATCGTCTCCTCCGGACCAATTGGAATGAGTTCTTGCAAACGCCAATCTAGCCTTCAAAGGAAGTCTTCTGGCTATCCGACCTGGTAAATGTGCTTCTTGTAGTTTACGACGAACCGTTCGCTATGAAATTACATTTCCAATTTCTGCGGAAATCGTTCTTGAAGACACAAAAGGATCCTTCTTCGCAAGTGTTGCAACACGGATATCTGTTGTTTTTGAAGTTTATTTTTGGGTCTTCCGCGAGTTTCGACGGGCTTTTTAGGTTTCAAAAGCATTTTGTACAAAAAATAGCAACAGATTCATCGTTTCTGCTATAGAACGAAGACTTTGACCACTTTCTCTCAGTCTTGAAACAATTTTTCTCTCCTCCGGAGAACAATAACTTTTTCGATCCATGGCTGATTTTTTTTAACAAAATATTTTTTTATGAGTGAAGATAAACAACAGTAAAATAACTAGCCTTTCCAAAAAGACTACAGCAGACTGTGAAAATAATTAAGAATTGAGCAATGTTTTTATTATGTTGACCAAGTAATGAAATCACACTTGAACAAAACTAATTCACAATGAAAACAACGGGGAAGCCTCAGTTTTGTTTTCTTTTTTTAAAGGCATTACCATAGTAAAGCTAAAAAGATTTTCCATGTTTACTTTCCGTTAAAGTAGCTAGAATTAACCATAAAGCAAAAATAAGCAGGTGTACATATTTTTTCGACCATATGTGTACATTTAACTTATATCAGATACTGAAAAATCAGCGTATGAGTGATATAAATTAGACTTACAAGTACTAAAATTTTTAAAAATAATCACGGGGAATATTGAACAGAAGTTAAGGAAAGTTCTAGTTCCTACGGAGATATTCGATGATTGAAATTATATTAGATTCAGGATTATTTGCGTATGAGTGGTTGGAACTAGTTCAAATTTGATCAGAATTTGAGGTATGATTAATATGAATTTGATATATGTTCAGATTATATCAGATACAAGAAAGTTAGCGTATAAGTGATATGAAAAATACGAATTTTTACTGGGAATCACAAGAAATAATGCAACAGAAGTTAAGGAAAGGTCAGATTTCGGAGGAGAAAAGAAAACAATGATATATGTGAAGCCTAATAACGTTGAAAAGTAACAATATTCATAATTAAAATTAACAAATTAATATAACGATACATGCCAGTAAAATACGGAAATCGTTCATGTGATATGCAATTATTCAAAATATTTTACGACGATTCTCACTATAATTTGCAAATTTCACTTCGACAGGTTTATTATTGCAAAATTGTTAATAACCAATTATCTGCATATTCATTATAAAAATTTCAGATATATCACTATTTTAATTATATTCATTAACGTAAATTTTTCGGCTCTGGCGCTTGCTGTGTTTTATTTAAAATTAAAAATATCTCAAAAATGGTATTTTCATTACGTCAGTTTTGTAATAAGTTACATCCACTCTGCAATTGCACTGCACTCTAAGTAAATAAAGTCGCCAAGCAACAATGCCAACCAGCCAATGAGTGGTTCTTCCTATTCCTCGTTCACCGCTAATAACGTATTAATAAAAAAAATAAAACCATAAAAATTACATAATTATGTCTGCTTCAACTTTGCCATGGCCAGAGAGTGCTCGCAATGTGCATTCCAGGTGTTAATTGATTTCAATGTTTGTTCAAGTGCAATTTCAATACAATTCAGATATGCATATACGACTATTCAGATGTATGTCCTCCCTCATAAGGCAGGAGTAATGCAAGGGAAAAATTTGTAATTATTAACACGTTAATTTACAGCAGCTTTGTTTGTACATAAAAAAACAACAAAGAATAAACAGAAAAAGATATAGAAAGGTCCAATACAAAATACGGCGTGTGAAATAAAATAAACATTAAACTACATCTGGCTGAAGTCAATGTGACCGTACATTACAATGATGGTCACATACAAATTAATAATCCTGTTATTTAAGGATTTTCGCAGGGTAGTGTATTGGGTCGTTGGGGTCGTTTTCGTTAGGCTTAATTCACATTAAAAGGGCATTATGAAGCAATAATTGTAATATGGTTGAATTTTATTAAGCCACTATGGCAAATCTGGCATGCGCCCATATTATGCCATTAGCAATTCGACTTTAAATCGTTTGGATTTTTTTTTTAAATGTTTGCCATCATTTATTTAAATGTATTACAGTTTAAGCTATTTTTAATGTGTGTATATGGCGTATGATTAATTTTAATATGTAACGCATGAGTTTAAATTACTCATACGTTCGCAAATGAGTTGTACTAATGGTTTAACCAGGCTGGAAACCGTGTGAAATTTTGCGATTGGCGCCACCTTTAGTACCACTTGTTCGCTTTTCAGAATGGCTTTGGTTCAGTTCAGTGCTTTAAGTGAGAACAATTATAAACAGTTTTTTATATACGAGTATATGCCACTCCGTAAAAACTGAATTACTGGGCTCTTTGGAATCTAATCGTCTGAAATAGTTTTAGTGCTGTGGAATCTGAATACGAATAACAAATTTTGCCAGCACTTCACAAAATTATGGTTAAGATTGCTGAAAACGCAATAGCTATGTACTTCATGAGATTTGTTTCCAAAGAGAGCTGATTAAGATCGCTTAAATTGTTACTACCTTTATTTTAAAGGAGCCGGAAATTCCATTAAATTCTGTGATATATTTAGCAAAATTCAAACATATTTTGCTTGCAGGTGGGCCTATGAAATCTGTAAAAGTAATTGATGTTTTGTTGGAATTGAATTTCTTTTCCAAATTCCACAAAATATGACTTTGGAAAAAGACAGGTTAGAGTAAAATCTAAACATTTGAAAAATAAGAATACGCCAAAAGGTCTTTAAATAATTTTTTGCTCACAAAATTTAAATATAACTGAGCATATGCTGTGGTTCATAGATTTTGGTGTAATATATTGAAATTTGAATCGAGTGGAATCAGGCATTTTAAAAATTTTGTGGAGAGGCTGATTTATGCATATTTGAGTGTCAATATTATGATTTAAAAAAACGCACATTTTTGAGAAATTTTACATTATTTTGCAATTTTTAAAAAATTTATATTTAGTAAAACTTTTAAAATTTTTTTTTTAATTTAGTGTCGTAATTAGGTCGTCTTGAAATGAATCTGAAATAAACACTCATATTTAGAAATTTCAACAAAACTAATAATAATTACAAACTGGTGCACCAGGTTTAATTATAATATTCAATATATCTCCAATATATCTTCAATATACCAATTTTTGAATATGTTTTAAATCTAAAAAATAATGTATAAGCATCTCCACAAAATAGAACCAAATTAGGAAAACTGTTTCCGGTGTCAAAAACAAAAAAAAAAAAAAAAAAAAAAAAAGAAAGAGACTTGAACATTCCAAACAAATAGAGTTAAATGTGGAAAACTCTTTCTAAAGTAAAGATCACCATTGATAAACTTTTCAAAATTTGACCCAAGTTGGAATTAATTTCGGCTTCATTTCTATAAGTTAATTCATATTTCGTCAAAAATCTAGTATTAAATATTTTTATAGTTTTGTTAAAAGGGAAGCTACTTTTTATAAAGGGAAACAACGGTTTTACGAACTCTACGTTGTTTTTGGTTCGGATTCGTTACTTTTTCTTCGGTGGCGTTGGCTTAGTTCTTGTTTAGTTTCACAAGCAGAAAAAAATGGTTCAGAAACTACTAGAAATTACTAGAAATCCAGAGACGGAAACTAGAAGCCACAAAAATTATTAAAAATGTTTTAAATCTAAGAAACAAAAATGTTTAAATATCTCAAGAAAATATAGCCAAATTAGAAAAACTGTTTCCGGTTAAAAAAAAAATGTTTAAACATCTTAAACAAATAGAGTCAAATTTGGAAAACTGTTTCTAAAGTAAAGATCACCATTAATAAGATTTTCAAAATTTGACCCAAGTTGGAATTAATTTCAACTTCACATTAATGAGCTAATTCATATTTCGTCAAAAATCTAGTATTAAATATTTGTATAGTTTTGTTAAAAAGGAAACTCCTTTTTATGAACTGAAACAACATATTTCATCAGAAATCTTGTATTAAATATCTTTATAGTTTTGTCAAAAGCGAAACTACTTGTAGTGAACTGAAACAACATTTTTGCGAACTCTACGTGGTTTTGGGATTCAGTCAGAAAAAAATCGTTCAGTTCGAGACCGATTTGTAGCCCTGTATCTACCATAAATAGTACTTTCTCTGTTGTACATTTAAGGGACACTTTGAGGAATGTACGAACAAATTTAAATCGACATAAATTTTTATTCAACTCGTTAAAAATGAGTTCTACTAAACACTTAAGTATATAAGGGAATCGAATGTTGCAAAAATGTTGGAATTGTAAAGAAGAAGTTGCTGTAATAAATATGAGAACGGGTTATAATTTCCATTCGCATTGCACATTCATCCATATAGAGTGCAACTCACGAAATAATTAAAGCCGGCTGATCACTCACAATGCCATAGATATGCTGATTGGATGCTACAGCAACAGGCATTCAATGAAGCTCATTTACGACTCGATAGTTACGTCAACAAGCTAAATTATCAGAGAATCCAAAAGTGACTGTGGAAAAGCCATTGTATCCAGAAAAAGTGGCTGTTTGGTGCGCATTATAGTGCGAAGGCGTCACTAGGACTTATTTTTTTAAAAAATGATGTTGAAGGAACCCCTACCGTCAATCCAGAGCGCTGTGGTCGTATGATAGCCGAATTTTTCTGACCTGCAATTGAAGATTATGAACTGGACGATATGTGGTTTCAACAAGATGCTGGCACGTGCCACATAACACGACCGATTTAGGACTTATTGCATTATTTTTAAACAGTTTGCAGAAAGTGTAATTTCACGTTTTGGCGACGTTAATTGGCCAAGATCATGCGATTTGGGGCCGTTGGACTTCTTTGTGGGGCTACGTCAAAAACCGTGTTTATGTGGATAATCCCCAAATACTGGCGCACTTGAAAACAACATTCGCCAAGCTATCGCCAAGATACCGCCTGAAATGTGCGAAAAAGTATTCGAAAACTACTTCAAAAGGATCCGCTGCTGCAACCAATCTAGAGACGGACAGTTAAATGGCATTGCATTTTGTACAAAATGTCAATGTATGTTTTATTTAACTTTACTTTTGAACCCGAAAAATGAATAACCCGTTAAATTTTATAAAAAGTCACTAAATCCTCCTGCATCCTTTTGAGGCTCCTCCAGCGTCATTGAAAAAAAAGGGAGAAAAATACGCCCCAATGACGCCTCCAGACCATAATGGACACCAAAAAGTCATTTTTCCCGTATGCAATAACTTTTCCACAATCACTTCTTGATTCTCCGAGCACCATATGCGACAATTTTGCTTGTTGACGTAACAACCGAGTGAGAAATGAGCTTCATCGCTGAAGAAAATTTTGTTTGAAAAATCGGTGTTGAAAGCCTGTTGCTGTACCATCCAATCAGCATATCTACGGCATTGTCAATGGCTTTAGTTGTTGCGTGAGTTGGACTCTGTATGGATGTAGGTGCAAATCCAAATGCAAAAAAAAAAAACCCCATAATGAGCCGTAAAATAGACCCAAATACTGAGAAAGCCCTGGAATCGACAAATTCGTATTATGCGCCACACTTTCAGTAACAGAAGCAATAATTTCGGCAGCGCGTACACCGCGATGATACACAGGTCTGTAATATTTCCAGTCTCTTCAAAGTTATTTATAATTTTGCCCATTCCTTGCACAGTAGGTCGATTATGATGACCATAGTCAGCCCGTAATGCACGGAACCACTTTTGTTTTTTTTAGTAAGTTTTAACTATTTTTATGCGTTTTTCGCTTGTTAAACGATCCATATTCGTAAATGGCAAACCTTTTTCTAAATAAATAACACTATAGATGACAGGTATTTAATAGCAGACAGACTGATCAGGTCGGCGGTTTTGAAATCATAATACTCATGCATTCCTGAGGAAATGGATAACCGCTGAATGGATTTCGGATTCGATTTCGTTTCGATGACGATACCGTTTCAATGATTTTCGTTTTAACGAGTATCTGGCCATGATATGATTGTATGCATATGATTGTTGGATCCAGCCACGATGGAGCCACTAAGTTGTCTTGAATCAGTAGCCACTCTACCTCAAGGCGTCTGACGAGCATTGAGAGCAGTCGAACAATCGGCATTTCTGGTGAATGTTTCTTGAACTGTAAGTCAAGTTGTTAAACTGTTAGTCCCGTCCAGTGAGCCTAAAAACAAAATGCTTGTAAGCTCAATGAATATGCGAAGATTTTCAAATTTTTGGAGAAATTGAACTAATTAATGTACCCGGTTTATGTTTTAGGTAAGAATATCGAATCCAAGCAAGGAGTTAGGATTTTTTTGAATGTGAATGAACATCTAACTTCTGGTGTAGATTATTTTGAAAAATTTTCTCGACCAAACTCGAAACGAAACCAAATTTTCGTGAATGTTTCTTTTTAAATGGGGCGACATCTTTCGTCAAAATTCGATGTAATGTTCAGTAGCTGCGGATTGTGATGAGTCGATAATATAAGATCTAAATACAGAGAGTTTAACCATAGAAATTTAGATCATTCATGTGTTTCTGTTCAGAAGGTATACTATGTAATAAACAAAAACATAAGGAGAGTTATCGGATTCATAGAATCTTAGATTCAGGAGTTTCTTCTCCTAAAATGTATTATATGGGAGGTCATCTGACGCTCAAACAATTTTGATAATTTGAATACAAATTTCGGTTAGGGAGTAATGAAATTTTACTTGTATTTTATGAAGTATAAAGTCAAAAAAATGGCCTTTCCAAAAAGACAACATTTGAAATTTCACCTTAACATATTTATAACTTCGTAGAAAATCTTATTAAGATTTTATCTATAATTCAATAGGCTGTCGTATTATGATGTGCGTAGAATCCACTTTTTGAAAAAGACAACAGTTAAAATTTCGTGTTAACATATTTGTAATATTTTAGAGCACCATGAGGGCATTCTTACGAGGTTTGTTCCAAAAATAAAGAGAATTTTAAAATTTCGACTTTCGATTATTATTTTTTTCTTATGTTAGTACACTCGTCTCGAACGTATGTTGACGATTTAATCCATATAGCATGTTTGGTTTGTTTGTGAGAGGCATAAATAAGACAAGAGTTTTGTGTGTTTATGATTCAATAGTCTGTCATATTATTATGTCCGTAGAATTCCCTTTTTTGAAAACGACAACATTTAAAATTTCGTGTTAACATATTTGTAACATCTTACAGCACCATGAGTGCATCCATATTTACTACGTTTCATATCTCTGGTCACATTGATTCATTTGACTGCCAATCATATCCATCATTTCACTCTAATTCCGTTTAACACTTGTTTAGGCAATCCCATTGATTTGTCTATTCCCATCATGTGAAATTAATCGTATTATAGTATTGAACAAATTTTCCTCAATTTTCACTTTTCATTATATGCAATTGCTGGTGGTGTCCTCTCGCTCTCTCTCTCTCTCTCTGCCTACGTCTCTCTGTACACACTTTGAACGCTCCTTTGGAACAGAAAAACTCCGATAGACCCCCATCACTGTGGCTGTGCTATTTCAAAAGCAGTTGGCGGATGTTCACATTGGGTGGTCTATTAAAGCTCTTTGGTGATTTATTTGCGGTGATTGGCCCACTGGCCATCCAGCAAATTGTGCAATATATCGAAATCATGTATGGAACCCATCGTCCCAGCACTAAAACCAATCCAGGGCTCGGCTCAGGCCACCACAGCAGCAACAATAACAATGCATTAAGGCAAATGGAAACGAATTCGGACCTTTTGGGTAATGGAAATGCTGGCGATCTAGGCAATAACACAAGTAAGTACAGGCAATAATAGTACATCAATTACCACCCCAAGGGATGGTTAGGGTTATCAGCCATTCGAACATCACCACTATCAACACAAACATCATCATCATCATCATCATCATCATCATCATCATCATCATCATTATCATCATTATCATCATTATCATCATGACCATCATAATCATTAACATCATTTTAACTTAGCATACATACAACGACACTGTTAGCATAATCACATTCGTATTCGCATGTATTGGTAAGCATAAAGCAGGAAGTTATAGAAATCACCATCATTACATTACCATAAGAGGCAACTGTTGCAGCCATCGCCATTGACAGCTGCTGCTGCAACAGTAACTGTTGCAACAGCTTCCTTGCCAAGCAAAGATGCCAAATGAAAATGTCGCCATCTATATACGCCAGCAATCATACTGATAACAATGACTTTCTAAATATTAATACCAATGTGTATAATCAAATTGCAAATAGCATCGATTACAATATCTCCTCTCCCTCTCTGTCGTTCTTATTCTCCTCCTTTAGATGATACCTACTTGGAGACCAACATCTATTCAACTGCAGGCTCTCTCTCAAGTGGTGCCGAAGTGAAAATTTACTACGCCACATGGTTAGATTTAGTGTCGAATGGTTGGTGTGTGGCCTGGATTGTTCTGCTGGCCGCATTGGCTCAGGGCGCTTTGTCGCAAGCCTCGACGCACATCCTCAATATGACTGGAATACGCATTAAGACATCACTGCAGGGCCTGATCTATCGCAAAACATTATTGTTGAATTCAGCCTGCATTGATGGAGCAGCAGTCGCCCCTGCAGCTCCCGAAAATGCCAACACAGAGAATGGCAAGACAGTGACATCGTCGACAAACGGAAGTAAAACAGATAATGGTGTGAATACTAATTGCACTGGGAAAAATAATGAAGATAACCCAAATGATGAGGAAAATGTGTTCGACAAGGAGTTGCAAGGAAATGGAAAAATGCAGAATAATAATAATAATATGAACACGAATGAGACGGGTAAGTTCGTTAGATAAGTTGAGGCGGCAAATTATGTGACCGACAGGGTATGTAAGAGAAAATTATGTCGAGGAGATGCGTGATGGTTTCTTAGTGGAAAATCTTACAAAAAGATAATAATCAACTAGAAAATGTGTAAAATTTGTGCTATAATTGAGGTAACTTCAAGACATGACTGTTTAGTGTGACACTTAAAGGTAGGAAACTTTTTAAACTTTAAACGTTACTGCACTTGCTGTTAGGCTATGTAGAAGACATAAAGAATTTTGTATTATGTAATTATTATTGTATTTATTCGTCCCTTATATACGAGGTGTACATTCGACTTTCGATTATTTTTTTATTTTTATGTTGGTACACTCGTCTCGCAGATATATTGACGGTTTTATCCATATAGCATGTTTAGTTTGTTTGTGAAAGGCATAAATAAGACCACCGTTTTGCGATTCGGTTTTTATCTCCTCAATCGTCGCAAAACGCTGTCATTTCATGGGTCTCTTCAATTTTGGGAACAGGAAAAAGTCACAGGGCACCAAATCTGGTGAATACGGTGGCTGAGGCATGATAACGATGTTGTTTTTGGCCAAATAATCTCTCATAAGCAAAGATGAGTGAGCAGGTGCGTTACCATGATGTAAAAGTCATAATATTTTTCCACAATTCCGGGCGGTTTTTCGTACTACTTCAAGGTAATACTCCTTATTTACCGTACGACCTTGCGATAAGAACTTCTGATGCACTACGTGTTGGTAATCGAAACAAACAAAAAACAGTAAGCAAAACCTTGACTTTTGATCGAACTTGGCGTGCTTTTTTTTGCCTTGGCTCTCTTGGACTCTTCCCTTTTGACGATTGGGTTTTGGTTTCGATGTCATAACCGTATACATACTAATGACTCGTCATCAGTTATGACCCTTTTGAGCAAATCTACATCATCGTTGATATCATTCAACAATTCCTAGGCGATGTTCATGCCACGTTGTTTTTGGTTAAAATTCAGCAATTTTGGAACGAACTTCGCTGCCACACGCTTCATGCCCAAAATTTCCCAAAAAAAGATTACATTTCATGATATGCCGACAATGTTATATATGGGAAAAATGACAGGACGGAAGAAATAGCAGTAGTAGTAAGAACAATATTGTAAGAACAACCAGTAGGGTTACCATGTGATACAAACACATTCATTACATTCCTCACCGTTTTTATAAACAGATGTATATATGAAATTGCTAAAAGTTAACAAATTTACATTATAATATTTATAATTGGATATGGAAACTCCATAATACGTATAAAAATTTTATGTAATTTTGATTAAGGCTATAACTTATACATTTCTAAGTAATGTGGAAAGCAAACATTAATAGTACTTCTTTTATAATTCTTCCTCTCTCAATTTTCTTGCCTTACTTTTGGTCATTATATCAGTTACAGTTTCATTATCTGATCGTAACCTCTTTCTCTTATTGCTTTTTCGTAATTGGGCAACGTGTGCGTGCTCTTCAGCAGAAGCTTGTGGGTATTTATCGGTAGAAAAGAGACTATTTTGTGAATAAGGCCTTCATGCCATACTTTATCAAAGGCTTGGGAGATGACTATAAAGAGAGCTGAGCAATATTTCTGATCTTCGAATGTTTTTCTGATCTGGGTTACTGTACGCTGTACTTGTTCTATCGTTCCATGATCCTTACGAAACCCAAACTGGTGCATGGATATTACATGGTTTGCTTCAATATGGGGGTACAAAATTTGGGGAAAGATCTTTTCAAACAGTTTAGATAAAATAGAGAGTAAACTTATGGGTCGATAGGATGTAATTTGTGACAGTTCCTTTCCTGGTTTTGGGATCATTATTATTTCAGACAGCTTCCACGATCGAGGAAAGTATCCAATTCGAAGTATAGCATTAAATATAAATAAAACTAATTTGAGGATATTGTGGGGAGTTCTGAGACCATTTTCGCTGTTATTTTATCGTGTCCAGGAGATTTATTCATTTTCAACGAGAGAACATTTTACTCTAAGAAAGATAGACTTATTTTCATGGGATTTGTAACCATTGGGCTAATGATTGTTGGATTCACACGAGAAATTGTGTATTTAGGAGTAAATACTTCTTCCAGATGATCAGCAAATTCTTTCACTTTTTCATCACTACTCCTTGCCCATCCTCCGTCTTTCATCCCTATTGGGGACTCCTGCGTTATAGGACACTGTAGTTGCCTTGTGGCCTTGTACAGGCTATAGTTAGTTTTTTGTGTGGCTCCTAGACGAGATAAGTAGCGGGCTTCGGAGATTTCTCTTTTTTCATCCAGAGTTGACCTTAGTTTTGACTTGCACTGGTCGAGATGAGCTTTGAGGTAGGGAGATCTGTGCTTTTGCCATCGTCTTCTCGCTTTCCTTTTCCCTTTGATTAGGGATTCAATATGACATGAGGAGTAATTTTTTGTTTTAGCAAAGACCTTGTGCGGAGTTGCCAAGTTTGCGGCAGTTGTCATTGTGGTAGTGAGGACGTTGATGGCAGACTGAATTTCATCTGGTGTTGTGAGAGAAAAGTTTTGCCACAGATAAGAGCTTATGTACACCTTGCATCTCAACCAATTTGTATGCCTGTTTGGGAAATGGTAAGAGATTTCCGGGTTCAAGGGAATGTTTAAGACTGTAAGAATTGTGGGAGAGTGGTCTGATGAGAGGTCGAGGGAAGGAGTAACGATGATGTGTTCTCTTGTTATGCTCTTTATAACTGCAAAATCTATGAGATCGGGGGTTTTATTGAGATCCGTGGGCCAGTATGTTGGTTTACCTCCAGACAAAACTTTTAGGCCTGAACTCGATATAGCATTCAGCAATTGCCTGCCCCTGGGGTTGACGAGTCTAGACCCCCAGAAGGTATGTTTAGCATTGTAGTTTCCGGCTGCAATAACCTTGTCACCAAGTGTAGAGAAAAAGTGTGAAAACTGGTCTTCGCTTATAACATATTTGGGAGGGCAGTATATGGAAGAAACTATTATGTTTAATCCAGTTAGTGCAACTGAAGTGGCTTGTATGTGATCAGTTTTATATTCGCGTAGAGGGAAGTGATTCACCTGATCATTAATTATTACAACTGTTCCTCCACAAGTTTGGCCACTGGTATGTTTTGTATCGTAGGTTGAGTATCCATTTATTCGAAAGCAATTTTTTTTAACGAGAAATGAGTTTCAGAGACTAAGAGAATGTCAATATCTCGGGATCTCAAGAAATACTCTACTTCATTTTTATGTTGGGTGAGTCCGTTGGCATCCCAGTAACAAATTCTTATAGAGTTCATTTTCTGGTTAATAAAACTTGAATGAGCGTATTGTGGTATTCTGTTGGTAAACATGTCTGTTGTATATGTTGATGATATCAGCCATTTTGGATTGTCAGTTTGTTTTTGACAGATAAAAACGTTAGTTGAGTTTTGGTATGCTCTTCGATTTTTTACTATTCGAAAAAATGGATCAAAGGGACTGTTTTAAGTTTTGTGTAAAAAAAATGAAATTAAATGTGCAAGGACATTTAAAATGTTGACTGTGGCGTTTGGTGAGTCTACTATGAGCAGAAACACAAGTTCAATTGTGGTATAACCGGTTTAAGGAAGGCCGAGAAGATGTCAATGACGATGCTCATCCTGGTCGCCCGAGCACGTCAACAACCGACAAATTGAAGCAGGGAAGAAAATGATTTTGTATAATCGTCGAAATCGCTATTAGAGAGGTTGCTGATGATGTTGGCATATCGTTCGGCTCATGCCAAGCAATTTTTACGGATGTTTTAGGCATGAAAGCCAAGATTGTTCCAAAATTGCTAAATTTTGAGCAAAAACAACGTCGCATGGACATCTCTCAGGAGGTGTTAAACGTCGTCAACGATAATCTAGGTTTGCTCAAAAAGGTCATAACTGGTGACGAATCATGGGTGTATGGCTATGATATTGAAACCAGAGCCCAATCATCTCAATGAAAGCGTCCAGAAGAGCCAAGACCGAAAAAAGCACGTCAAGTTCGGTCAAATGTGAAGGTTTTGCTCACTGTTTTCTTCGATTGCAGTGGCGTCGTGCATCCTGAATTCTTGCCACAAGATCGTACGGTCAATAAGAAATACTATCTTGAAGTTATGCGTCGTTTGCGCGAAGCAATTCGTCAGAAAAGCACAGAATTGTCCAAAATCCAATAACGGATTTTGCACAATGATAACGCACCAGCACACACATCGATGTTTGTGCGTGAGTTTTTGGCCAAAAACAAAACCGCAATCATGCCTCAACTACCGTATTCACCGGACTTGGCCCCCGCTGACTTTTTTCTCTTCCCAAAACTGAAGACACCGATGAAAGGAAAGCATTTTGCTACGATTGAGGAGATAAAAGAAAAATCGAAACAGTAGCTGTTGGCGATATCAAAAAGCGCGTTTTAGAAGTGTTTCGAGAATTAGACGAAACGCTGGCACAAGTGTATTATATCTGAGAGGAACTAATTTAAAGGAAATAAATTAGAAATTGATGAATAAATAAATACGTTTTGAAAAAAAGTGAAAATAAAGGTTATTTTGTGATTACACCACTCGTATGTGTCGGTAAACGATTAGATTGTTGCATTGAATCTCTTATATACAATTTCTATACAATTTGAAAAATACTGTACAAATGTAAATTCAAACATCATCATTTCAGGCGTACACAAAGTGTTAACAATTTGTAACGAAAGCTTCGTTACAAAATAATCTCAAAAAATGTAGTCCTTTATTTGGATATAATTAAGATATCTAAATCATATCCCCTTCCCTTTCCTTTTCTCTCTTTTTGTTCTTAGGTCCCAGTGATGTTGGTGCCATTACAAATCTGATGTCCGAAGATACGTTGAATATCATGTCCTTCTTTTGGATATCTCACTATGTATGGGCGATTCCATTGAAGGTAAGTACCAGTTTTGTCCTTCCAAATGCAACCAATATAATTGCTTCACTATCTGCTGCTGTTGCTGCTGGCAGCTGCTTTTGCAATTGCAACATTTTATTATTGGTGATAAATAACAATTGTGTGTTTTTGTATGATGCAATAATACCGGATTATTTTTTCGCTCTGTCCTGAATCAAGAGGCAAATCAGAAAATTAATGGCTTTTAAATGCAATTAAAGTCCTGTATATGTGCACATAAAGACAATTTCATTTTGTGGCGATAAGATTTATTTTGGAGAAGAAAAAAAAAAAACACCAACGAAATGAAAAGCTTGCAAATTAAATGCAAATTCATTTAATTGTATGACAAAGAAATATCGAGAAAAAAAATTCCGAAAAAACAGCGCCAATTCAATAATTTATGAAGGCAAATTATTTGCTGGCAGTAAAAAAAGTGGAAGAAGAAAAATGCCGAATTATACAGATATAGAAATAGTGATTTAAAATTTCCAGGAATTAGAAAATTTATGAATGGCATTGAAGTGATTTTATTGCTCTGACCCAAAGTTTTAAGAAATAAATTAAGAATTCTGTAGCAGGAAATGGAAATTTCAGATTTATTGGAAATGTGGAAAATATAAAAAATGTTGCACAAATTTTTTTTATTATTTATGATACAGTCAGCCACTGCAGTTTTAAAGTATAAAAGAAAGTATTTGGTAGCCTTAAAATATGCAATATATTTTAAAATTATTGCGCCTAAGAACAACAATTTGTATTTAAATGTTGCGCTAATTTTAATTTAACTTCAGAAATTATCTTTGAAGTGCTGAAGAGCCTAGCTTTGCACATTAGATTGAGATGACCTCCGCGATTACTCTTAATGCGAATACTTCGTGTGCGTAATTTTTGAAGAAAGAAATGTAAAGATGTTCCAGAGGAGGTGAATTGAGTTTTTTTCCACTACAAAGTACGCACTACAGTTGGATTGAGGTTGCAGATTACCTACGAGATTCTGTGATGATTCAAATTAGAAAGACCCCATTCCCGTAGTATTGAGTTAGGAAAGAGAAAAATGACTTGCACATCAACTTCATTTTATTCAAAAACAGTAAATTTTTGCTGTACCCTTTCCAATAGCTTTAGGTCGGCTAAGTGACCGGCCATAGAACGACGGTTACAACATCCGATTACCGTGTTTATAACCGCCGCACTATCATCTCGTCGATTACGACGAAAATTGGCTGACTTTCGAATTAAATCATTGTTGAATAGGTAATATTTAAAAAAAAATTGTTGACTGGGAACTTTTTCAAGTTTCGTGATTAGATTTGAAATTAACTGAAAAATATATTACGGAATTTCTAGTCAAAAGGTCTTCTTTAATTTTGATGTCCAGTGTAATTGCTATAGCTGTATAAAGAAGAACAGTTTTCGGGCGCAAAATCTCTTATTAAATGCTGCATACTTTTAGGATGGATGCTTTATCGTAGATTAATGCGTTTTAAAAAACTGATTTCTGAATCTCTATTCAGAGATAAAAGTGATGTAAACCCTATACAAACGAATTTATGTCTTTCCAGAAATTTGATTTTGTCTCGCTGTCATAGTATAAAAGAGATAATACCTTGAATATTTATTAGGTGTGCAACTAGGTCCCAATAGGTGGCGCCAGCTGTAAGAGCTAGTCGATAAACGTCATGAGCCAAGCTTATGCATATGGTAAACATACCGCCTCGACACAATAGTGATTTTCTTTTCACGTCATATTCTCTGGGTTGTATGAATATGCATGATTTTTTGCCAAATAATTGCCCTATGCGGAAAGTATTTTTTTTTCTTTTTAGTCGAAGAAAACGGCAGCTGAAGCTCATCGAGAACTTTAGAATGTTTATGGGGATGCTATTTTAAGTGAAACAAAGTGTCGACATTGGTTCCGTCGCTTTAAAGACAGTGATTTTGATATTGACGACCGTTCGTGTGAAGGAAGATGAAAAACCTTCGAAGACACTGAATTGACGGCATTGCTTAATGGAGACCCATGTCAAATGCAGGTAGAGCTTGGTTCAGTATTAGGAATTACACGCCAAGCCACTTCCAAACGATTGCATGAGTTGGGGATGACTCAAAAGCAGAGAGCTTGGATCCCTTATGAATTAAAGGTAAGGGACGTTGAGCGTTGTTTTTCGCCTGCGAACAACTGCTTAAGCGCCAAAAAAGGAAGGGTTTTTTTCATCGTCTTGTAACGAGTTATGAAAACTGAAAACTCATCACGTGCAGCTGCGACATTTTCTCTACATTACTAACAGACCCAGTTTTGGCAAATTTATCCATTAATCTCTTTACAGTTGACTCTTTTGGAGTATTATTGTGACCCCAAATTGATCGCAGTTTGCGAACTGTAGCCGCAAAACGTTCAGCATTTTGGGAAAACAATTTCACAATGAGAATGCGTTGTTCATTCGTGTAGCGCTCCATTTTTATTAACATTGTACCTTCTACTAGCAAACAATAACAATTGTTCAAATGTCAAACAATGACACTTCGAATGGCTCCAAATCGAAATCTTGCGTTATTGTTGGGATATCCTTTACGTCGTCGCCTAGGTAAATATTCACGCAGCGAAGGTTACGCTCTGTATTTGGTGGGACCAGGTTGTTATTATTTATTACGAGCTGTAGAAACCAAATGAAATCATCACTGAGAATCGGTATCGTCTTCAATTAAAGCAATTGGGACGAGCTCTGGGCGGAAAGGAAAGGCAGAAAAGATGATTCTTTAGCATGACAACGTGCGGTGTCACTTGGCCAAGCCAGTTAAAATCTACCTGGAAACGCTGAAATGGGAAGTCCTATCCCATCCGCCATCTTCTCCAGATATTGCGCCGTCCGATTATCACTTGTTGCGTTCTATGGCACACGGTCTGACTGACCAGCAGTTCCGCTCATATCTCGACATCAAGGAATGGATTGGTTCATGGATAGCCTCAAAATATGAATAGTTTTATCGTGACAGATTTCGAGCTTTGCCAGAAAGATGGGGAAGAATAGTAGTTAGCGATGGGCATTACTTTTGATTAATCATTATTATGAAATGAGTTGTTGTTGTTGTTGTTTTTGTTGTTGTTTTCATAATAAGGTTAAATTTTTAGGAAAAAAACAGCTAGAACTTAGTTGCGCACCTAATAATTAATTAATGTACATATGAAATTAATATTTTGAAGAATGAAACTACGGCAGCAAAAGTTTACACTTAATAAATGTGCATATGGTATGCAAATAGTTATATCCTTACACATATACGAGACAATAATCTACGGCTTTATGAAGTTCTAAACTGGGACTTGGTTACTTCTGATCCGGCATATAATTTGAGTAGTCAAATACTTTATGTTACACCGCAAATTTGAAAATACTGTTAAGTTTAGAAGAGTTTATAGGTTTTCCTCAAAATTGAAATATTATTCATGACCTATACGTTCGTCTACGGAATGAACAATTTGGCTTCCAATTAGAATTTTTGTTTCTTAAAAATTGTTATTTGACTAAGAAAAGTTTGTACTTTATGGCCGCACTATACACCACTGTATCTTATGAATTGTTGGCTGAATTGTAGTTGAGGTAACCAAAAACTAAAACTATGTGAAGAAATCAAAAGTTTTCATGTTCGGAACCCAAATGCACTGCAAAAAAGTATTTTCAAAGTTTCAGTATATTTTGCTACCAATTGTTGACCACTGTAGTTGCCCTTTGTTTGTATAAATATGGTGCAGATTTTTAGGCTAAAAATAAATCTAATATGTGCCGCTGTGCCGCTGATTGCAGTAGTAGAAAAGCCCCTTCAAATTCTAATATCATTATGAAGTAGGCAAACATTGCCTTTATCCAGGGGCAAAGTACCTTACTAACTGTTGCACACTTTTAGGTGAAATGCTCCCCTAATACAATTTAAAGCATTTTAAATAGTGATTCCATGCAATTTACTCACTAATACGCTATTCAGAGAAACCAAGGTGGTGGAAACTCCAAACACGAACACACACACATATTTACCCCCTACCAAGGGCACCAACCTTGGGTGACATTACCGCACAACTGAGTAAACAAATGTGGCCTAACTAAGGACATTTACATATACACATACACACACACACACACTCATATACACTGTCATGTACAAAATTCTTCTGCCATTCTAAACAATTTAGACATGCAATTCCAAATGGAATTTAGAATCTGTGCGTGGTGGTAGCGGAATGTGTGGTAGGTACGGTAAATATCAGTTAGTTGGTTCGTTTGGTTAATTTAAATAAATATGTTTGTTTTTCGCAAATTTATAGCAACAGACGTCAAAAGGTAAACGCATGCAATGACATCGGCATCCGTACACCGACAAACACAAAATAAATGACTTAAGTTAAAACATGCATGCAGGAATTTCCACGCCAGATATATGCGTGGAAATTAAACGCTCCACTCGTCTATTGCGGTAAACTGCTCCGCGAACTTTGCCAACTTGCTGGCAATTTGTAAAAATTAATTATGCACACACATGTAATGAATTTTTTCACTTCTGTGTAAGCGTGTATTGAGAGGGGAGACTGAAGTCAGGGGGTTTGATCATTATTTATCTTTCATAAGAAAGCAGAAATGAAGGCAAATTCTGGACGAAATGAGTTTAGAAAGAAATGGCACACACACACACACACGCGCACAAATCCAATTAACATAAGGCTAAAGATTTTCCAGATAGACCAACAGATTTGTATTTTTACGCGCAAGGAGGGAGACGAATGCAAATTTTACATTTATTCTCAATGAGAAATTTATTTAATTTTTGGAATTGAGTTTCAGCTTGAATATTTGTTTCTTTTCCGCGTTTGTGTGTGTTGGTTTTATCTTATTGAAATTTATTTTTTCCTTTGGTTAAATTAGAGATGTATAATAGAATTCTATTAAAAGCTAAGGATTTCGGTTTCATTAAATTATTTTTAATTTATTTTTACATTTGTTTTTGCAGAAGGCAAAACAAATAATATACAGGGTGTCCGTCGGAAAGGTATACTACTTTGTTTGTTTACAATTTTTGATTAAATGAAAGAGTCTGTCTGAGCGCGGTTTCATTTCTTCTTCATATTTTACCAATCATTATAATGTACACAGTCAACACACAGTCAACAACAAATTAGGTAATTTAAATTAAATTAGTGACTACAAATTAGGGATAACTGGAGAGATTTGTATAGGAGGTACCGGAAAGTGTATGGTAGCAGCTCCATTTTCATTCTCAATATTAACTGAATTCTGTATAGTTACTTGAGAGTTATGATTCTGAGAATATACAGCTTAAATAGGTAATTTGTATGGGTTGTAGGAGTAGGAATAGCTCACGACTTCCAACATCCGGGCATGTATTCAATGACAATATTATCGGACATGTGTCCAGTGGTAGCTTGTAGTGAGAAGTCAAGTAGTTTAAGTAACTAATTTGCTGACACCAGTGCATCTTGGGCAAGGAAGTAAGAAATCACAGGTAATTTTTATCGGAGGTAACAGAAATGTCGTGGTTAATCGACCGGTTATCTACAATTCTACTAAGCAGTACGATGGACAAAACTTTAAGTTACTGCGGTCTACAACAAAATTGAGTTTCGGTGTTTTCTATAAAAATATGTAGTCCCTGTCTACCATAAGCCCCCATAAACAATTTCATGATTTTGGTAATTGAAATAGTTAAGAATACAATTGTGTTCTTTGGGGTCATCATGATTTTGGCAATTTCAGAATTAAATTATTGATACCATGTAAAATTCCTCAAAAATGAAGTTATTTTCGTGATGTGATTAACTTTCTGGATTTTTCTTTTCAATTTTTACATAATTTCTTATTTCGATGTTGCTGTTTGATATTCTATTTAAATATTTGATTTGTTGCTGTTTAAACAATTCTTTATTTTGTAATTATTGTGAAACCTATTACAATCTAAATCCGCTGTGGTTCAAATCAGTCTATTTGATTATCATTGAT
This sequence comes from Philornis downsi, assembly GCA_019455685.1. NCBI lineage: Eukaryota > Metazoa > Arthropoda > Insecta > Diptera > Muscidae > Philornis > Philornis downsi. The sequence continues at coordinate 230,540 of JAHXMU010000234.1, forward strand.
TGCTTTATGAAATTAATATTTCTTATAGAAAATTAGTCTGCGAGGCAAAATTAAGTGTTGAAACTTGTCTTGTGTGTAAGAAAGTACACCATTAAGAAGTTTTATAGTCGCGGCAATATATTTTAGTTAACCTCTAACATTTCCGCCAACGAATGAAGATATGTTGTTGACTAATAAATTTAAATTTACCTCTTTATACCTCTACTGAAATATACATCTCAACTTAAAGCATTTATAGCTCAAAATGCCCTGTTTAAAAGTCTTTTATTAATTCAAATTTAATTTAAAATCTTTATGGAAAACTACCAAATTCCGTAAACGCATTAGGTCATTAACTTTATGAATTTTTATTGCCCTAAAGTAAACTGTAATTTAATTTTAAAGCTTAAAACAATCGGAAGCAATTTTCTAAAATTTACATTATATGGAATTAAAAAAATTGGCAAATAAATTTAATTATGTCTTCAAACACACAAAAACTTTCGGAATTATTTAAAATGCTTAACAAAACTTTTTAATTGCTTACTACGTCCATAGCCTGAGTGGTGGAGAAAATCCCTTAAAATATGCCTTAGATTTACAAGAAAATTTAATATGCATTTCTTTTCCATATTGTTTCATTTTTTATTTCTATTGCAGATTGGCATCGTCATGTATTTGCTGTATTTGAAATTGGGTATCAGCGCGGTTATTGGGTCATTTGTATGCATTTTAACAATGACTCCATTGCAGTTTTTGATTGGCAAATCCATGTCTCGCAATGCTGAAATAATGGCGGTAAGTTTTCAATTGTTTGGCGGAAATGTGAAAGTGAAACTGTAGTGAGCTCGCTACATTGTTTGTTGGAGAAAAGAAAAGGGTTGGGGCGGAGAGAGAGAGAGCAATTTTCATGCAATTTAACGGGTTCTACATTGTTTTGCATTTGTCCATTGAGCGGCTTTTGTTTACATTTTGCCTCCTCTCTACCTGCTGCCGCCCTTTAAAAGTATGCATTGTACGTTTACGCTAACTTTCATCTAAAAGTAGGCAATATTTATTTTCAATTACGGCCGGGTTATTCTAGTGAACATTTTAAAATGTAGCCCATGTTTGTGTGTTATAAAATGAAAGTTTTCTTTTCTGTGTGTGAGCTATTTTTAAATATGGTAGCATTCTGCGCGAATGTGGTGTTGTGCGAAAATATTTAATTTACCTAACACTGAATTTAATTAACTGAGAATAAGCGCGGAAAAACCGGAAAAATATTTCATTCTATTTTGGTCGATCAGAATTACAGTTTTTTTTTTAGCGTATTCCACGGCGATGGCAAGGAGGATGTTAAGTAAACCTTTTAATGAGAGCTAATATTTAATGAAATGTGTTAAAGAAATATGTATATTAGGGAATGTGGATGTTAGAAATATTGCCAAAATGAACCGAATATACAATCAGGTAGACTGACTTACATATATCTTCACCTAACGTCCATTTATGTTGGCGAAAAATTTGGGAGAAAATACAGAATAGGCGTGGTAAATTGCTTAGTTCTTATCACAAAAAAATTATTAAAAAAGAATGAAATAACTAAATTGATAACTTTTAGGAATCATCTGTATAGGAATTATAGAAAAATTGGCGATTTTTCTACATAGGAACATTTTTATATGTGATATCAAAAAAAGGCGTGGTAATGCAGTTTACTAAATCCCTGATGCAAAATTTAGTGTAATTTAATATATGGGTTAAATTAGGTTATTTGTGTAAGAGTTAAAGGATCGATTTTTTTGGTAAATTTAGCATAGCCAATCCAATTCAAACGAAATTTCGGAAAATTAAATTTCGATTTATTGATTTGTATCAGAATTGAATGAATTCACTACAACCATACTGAAACGCATGAAGTTAAGAATGCATGGGTCAAATAGGTCACTTATATGGCAGCTAATAGAAGGGGAGTGGTTAATCGGTCATTTCCTTTCAAATTGTGTCGAACAATGGACATATTTCAGTTTTTGCATTTTACTAATGAGGATTTGCTTGGGAAAAAATGTAATTTCAGAAAACCCTCAAGTTTATGTGGACGGTACCAGTGGGAGTATATCGCTTTAGCCCATTTTTATTCTCCGGCTGTAATGTAATTAAATATTATATCTTGCAAGGTTTTAAAAAGTTTCTTAAAGTCTTAAGAGTTTTTATGTCTACCAGATGGTCAGCCAGACAGACGGACATCGCCCAATTGACTTAAAAAGTCATGAAACATTGTAGGTCAAAAGATACCTGGTATTTTATACACTTCCATCCGGATTTTATGTTGTTGCCGAAGCAAATCATATACATAGGGTGATTTTTTAAGATTTCAGTTTTTCAGGTTGGCAGCACTGGTTGGTAGTGGCATCCAAACGTCATCTGTCAAAGTGAACAGAGTACAGTATACTCTGCCATTTCATCATAGAAAGACTAACAAACGAGCAACGATTGCAAATCGTTGAAATTTATTATTAAAATTAGTGCTCTGTGACAAATGTGCATCGTTTGATACGACCATTTTATGGTCGTCATAATCGACCAGCTGAATCAACAATTCGTGCTGTTATCTCCATTGATTCGCATGCGTAGAGTGCGTACCGAAGAGAATATTGCAGCCGTAGCGACCAGTGTTAATGACGGTGGTGAAATGTAACACATTGGGCATGTGTTACTCAACCGCAAAGAAAATTATACACGTCGATTTGGATTTGAAAGCCTATAAAATTCAACTCACGCAAGAATTGAAGGTGAATGACCCACCGCAACGTCTAATTTTTGGTGAATGGGCCTTAAGCTGAGATCCCACTATCGGCGCAATGTACCGATTTTTGTAAAATTTAATAGGCCGATAGTGGGAACGCACAACATTTGTCAAAATGGGACAATCTGTGCCGAAATTGTGCTGACTAAAAATAATGAAATACAACCCTGTTGCACCGATAATGTGAACACTCTGTACATAAAGTGGAACAATAAAATTGTTAAAAATGCGACAATTTTTATCGGCCACTTGCACCCCGATCAAAGTTAACAATTAGCGCCGATTTTTAAGAACAACACTGTTTGTAAACACAAGAAAAGCGGAAGAAGCACAAAAAAGAAAATTTAAACTGAATACGCGTAGTCACAAAAAAAATCATTAAAAATGTATTCAGACTACGAAATTTTAGAAGGCGAAACAAGTTTTGAAGAATTGTCTACATCAAACCCGGAAAACAAAAGGAAAAGGCCACGAGTTTACGCTGAAGTTATTGTACTATTTTTTTGCTTACCTTTTTTATTATACCGCTTTAATGCTGTAAAATAAGAAATTGATTTTCAATTTTGTAAATCAATCAGCAAAGACATGTAAACAAAAAACATATGATTCAATTTCTCAAAAAGTGCGCTGATAGTGTGACCACGTTTTGCAGATTATGCACAAATTTTTCTTCCGGCCGACATGTACCGAAAACAAATAGCACAATATGCGATGATAATGTGACTGCTCAAAATGTAATTGCCCAAATCCTTGTCAAACGCACCGATGTAGCACAATAAAAATCGGTACATATTGTGCTATGTGCGCCGATAGTGGGATCTAAGCTTTACAAAAGCTCAATGAAAATTTGCTGTTTTATCGAAAATATTTCTTACTGAACGGATACATAAACGAGCAAAACTGTTGCATCTGAAGTGATGAACAGCCACATGCCATACATGAATTACCGATGCATCCTGAAAAAACGAAAGCCTGGTGTGGTTTATGGGCTGGTGGCATCATCGGTCAATTTTTCTTCAAAGACGACCGTGAGAGAAACATTACTATCAACGACGAACGATATCGAGCCATGATACTCAATTTTTGTTTGCTCCAATTGGCTGAGTTGAACTTGGTCGACATATGGTATGGTTACAGTGCAATATGCCACACTGCTCTTGAAACAATGGATATGTTGAGGGATGAATATGGGGAGCAACAAATCTCTCGATTTGGCCTCTAAGATCTTGCGATTTACCGCCTCTTGATTATTTCTTAAGGGGTTATGTCAAGGCGTTAGTCTATGTGGACAAGCCGAACACTCTTGATGCCTTACACGATAACATAACACGCGTTATTCGTGGAATACAGGCCGAAATGCGAGAAAAAGTGACGAAAAATTGGACCTTCCGAATGGTCATTTTGAAACAGAGACGCGGACAACATTTACATGAAATTATCTTTAAAAACTAAATGACAAAGACCAATTTATCGATTATAATAAAAAATTTTAATATATAATGCAAATTTAAGTGTTTTATTCGATTTAAAAAAAAAACTACGATTAAAAAATCAATTTTTATAATAATTTAATTTCTATGGGTGAAGGTATAGAAACGGGGACTCAATAAATTTCAGTTTTGGTTTTCGGTTTTTGTGCATTTATTTGAAAATTCAACAAACAAACTAACTTTCAGTTCATGTTTCGATTCAATTCTTATCTGAAACTCACATTGATTCAATTTCTTTATCGAAATTTTATGAAACACACATTTTGTTTCGAGAACTAGAGGCTGAACTATAGTTTTTTGTAGCTCTATAAAATTTTCGTTTCATGGCAGAAAAATAGACGTTTAAAAGGGACCTTCAAATATATTTGTTCTCCATTTTAGATATCAGGTACTCAGTTACTTTAAAATATTATTTGCATTGAGTTGACCGATCGTTGAGCTATGAGTAGCGAACATGATTATTGATCGCATGATCGTGGGATTATGATTACGTTGATATGGTGATAAACACGTCGAGTAACCTATCAATTAGTAAATCTAGGAAGAGCTCCTCAAATCGATGTTTGGACATTACACTACCGTTGTGAGAGCCTAAAAATAGAATTCGTGCGAGCTCACTGATTTTGGGAAGATCTCTTATGGCCTATTTATGGAATGCAAAGAAATTTCTTTTTTATTTCTATGTGTCCTAAAGTGAAAATTTCCAAATGAAACATAAACTGAGTTATCAACGAAAATATTTAAAATTGCGTTTGGAATTGGAAACAGGAAGAAAAATGTGCACAGTAACCAGGGACCGTTTCAATTTCTGGAATCAAAGTCGAAAATATACAGAATTTTAATTCTGGTTCCGGCAATAGAATCAAAATTATATTGAATTTGGATTCTGTTTCATATATCCAACATCAAATTACAAACAATTTTAATTTTAATTTATACACCTGAAACAAAATTAAAAATAATTTTGATTTTGATTCAGTTTATGATGTATTTAGCTTGAAATTTTCCAATTCAAAAACCGGATAACATTTTTAAGTAGCTGTAACAAAGTCTGCGAGCCTGGTATCGTAAATTCAGAAAACAAGTTATTAGAAACATTTTTGCTCCATCAAAACATAATGGGACGGATATTTTGAAAAAGAACGTGAAACGAAGATATGGTTTTATGCAGTTTCGTATCTTAATTTCAATTAGAAATGAAACGAAATATAGTTTCGTTCCTTGCCAGAGAAAAAGGAGCTTTTGGTGTCATGTCTTTTTCTCTGGGAAGGAACGAAACTATATTTGGTTTCATTATGTTTTGATGGAGCAACAGAATCAATGCTGATTTCTAAACCCGTTTCATGTAAACAGAATCAATATATGAACTAAGTTTCGGTGTAGAATATGAAACGAAGACAAATTCCTAATGAACTTTAAATAAATTTATAGTATCAAAACCAAATCTAAAACAATTCCAAATTCAAAATAAAAAATTACAAAAGCCACCATTATTATTTAAAGCATTATTGAATTAACTATTAGGTTTTGTTAGCGAAACGAAATCGAAGCAGAAAATAGTTTTGAATTGTTTTAGTTTTGGTTTTGGTTTTGATATTGTAAATTTATACAAAGTTCATTGAAAATTTGCTATATCCATTACCATGCTGCTTCCTACAACATCCCATCGAGAAGATAGTATATAAAAAACTGCATAATAACAACTCCCCGGGAACCAAAAGTGCTTCAAATTTGAATCGGAACTAGTGAGTCTAAGGTGTGCTATTGTTAGGAGATAACGTATTTTGTTATGCTGAATTTTTAGTGCTTCTAAAATAGTGCTTACGAAGTTACTCAAATGTGATATTTTTAATGAACGTATAGGAAATTATGTCTTATTCTCTAACTTATATCTGAAAAGTTTAAAATTATTTGTTTAATTTTTGAATCTGTGCAAAATTCTCTGAAACTATTTCTATACATCAAGAAACATTGACCCGATGATTCTCACCGGATAAGCCAGATGTAAAGAACGCAAACTCAGCAAAGTTTTACAAACGTTTTTATAGATTCCAAAGCTAAATAGGAAAGTACAGGGTGTCCATCGAGAAGGTATACTACTTTGTTTGTCTTGTTTGTGCGTCTTCTCCCAAAAATTTCACGTAATTTTGTCATCGTCACAGTAATCGATGATTGATTTTAATAAAATGTCTTAGCGATTAAAACACGTTCGTTTTTCGAATATTTTTGCACGTCTCTACTTCACGACTGCAAAATATGAACTGTCAAGACTAATGTTTACCAAAATGGCGGCAAAATAAAGTAGTATATCTTCCCGACGGACACCCTGTATAAGCTTTGTAATTTATGTGCACCATTTCCAATTGAAAATGTGAATATTAAATTTGTATGTGAGAAAGTCAAAATGAAAATAATATTTGTTTCATTATAATGCTTGGACCTTGCCAATATGTATGAAATACAAAATCATATATCTATATATGACCGCCTCTGGATTAGTTCCAGCAGTGTGCCCTTTTGAAGTAGTTTTCGACCACTTTTTCGCACATTTCGGGCGGTATCTGGGCGGTAACTAAACGAATGTTGGTTTTCGAATGTTGTAATGTTTGGAGATTATCCGCGTCAACACGGCTTTTGACGTAGCCCCACAAAAGAAAAGTCTAACGACGTCTAATCGCATGGTCTTGGTGGCCAATTGACGCCGCCAAAACGTGATATTACTTTTTCTGGAAACTTTCCATGCAATAAAGCCAAAATCGGTCCTGTTAAACCACGTTTTAATCATAACTTATGTAGTAACCTTTAACTATTTTTACGCGTTTTACACTTCAGATGACACTTCTAGGTTCTCCGAACCCCAAAATCAGTTTCATCGCTGAAGAAAATTTTGTTCGATTGAAAGCCCACGTATTAATCACAACTTTTGCAGTAAGCTTTAACTATTTTTACGCATTCTTTTGATGTTAAGCGGTCCATATTCGTAATTCATTAAACAAACAACACTTCAGATGACACTTCTACGTCCTCCGAACCCCAAACGCAACAATTTTGCTTGTTGACGCAGCCAACGAGTGAAAAATCAGCCTCATAGCTAAAGACAATTTTGTTCGATTGAAAGCCCACGTTTGAATCACCACTTTTGTAGTAAATTTTTACTATTTTTACGGATTCTTTGGTCGTTAAACGATCCATATTCGTAATTCACTAAACAAATAACACTTCAGATAATACTTCTAGGTTCTCCGAACCCCAAATGCAACAATTTTGCTTGTTGACGCAACCACTAAGTGGAAAATCAGCTCCATCGCTAAAGAACATTTTGTTCGATTGAAAGTCCACGTTTTAATCACCACTTTTATAGTAAGCTTTACCTATTTTTACGCGTTCTTCGGTTGTTAAACGATCCATATTCGTAACTCACTAAATAAACAACACTTCGGATGACACTACTAGGTTCACCGAACACCAAATGCAACAATTTTGCTTGTTGACGCAGTCACGGATTGAAAAATCTGCTTCATAGCTAAAGAAAATTTTGTTCAATTGAAAGCCCATGTTTTAATCACCACTTTTGTAGTAAGTTTTAACTATTTTTACGCATTCTTTGGTTGTTAAGCGATCCATATTCGTAAGTGGCATACCTTTCACTAAATAAATAACACTTTAGATGACATGTATTTACCAGCTGACAGCGTTGCCAGACCGTCGCTTTCGAAACCACTAAATGGATAACATTTAAATAGCAGTGGGGTTTTTTTCCTTGATTTATTTATATTTGTGAAAATTTTGGATGAACAAGAGATTTTCCATTTATAATTGGGAAATTTCCAAATGATATTAAGATTCTCGACTTATTTTTGAAAACATTTTAAATAAAAATCAGACTTTCTATTCACATTCGAGAAAATTATAAATGAATTTGAGAAATTTTATAAATATACAAAGAAATTGTTACGTTTACGATATGTGTATTCAACATATTTTATTTTTTACACCATTTCCGATTGGAATTGAGAAAATTCTATGTGAAAGTTTTTTATTTCTTATATATACGCATATTATTTCCAGAAATTCACTGACAATCGCCTCAAGAAACTGCACGATTGTTTTATGGGCATAAAACTGATCAAACTAAATGCCTGGGATAAAGTTTTCATTAAGAAAATTACGGAGGCTCGACAAAAGGAATTGAAGTATTTGAATAAAGATTCATTTTATTGGACTTTGATGAGTAAGTTGTACGGCAAGCTGTGATTATATCATTTAACGCCCTAAAGGAATGATATTTCTAACTATTTGCAGCTATTTTAACTCATATTTCATCGGTCCTCATCACCTTTGTTACCCTGGCCGTTTATGTGTATCGCGAGACGGGCTCTGACTTTACCGCCAGTCGTTTGTTTTCCGCTTTAGCTTTATTCCAACAACTGACTGTCCCTCTACTGATATTCCCCATTACTGTACCCATCATCCTCTCGGCTGTAGTGTCCACTAGGCGACTGGAGCGTTTCCTTTCGGCACCCGAAATACAAAAACAATTTGAGGGCATACGCAATATGGCTCGCATTCTAAGTAAAAGTGATGCCTCACTGGATATGTATGAAAACAGATCACAGTCCTTGCCGGCCAATGTAACGTTAAAAACCGCCAATGAGGTGGGAAAACCAACAACGAAACCATGTGAGAAACAAAACATTAAAATATTTATACCGGAAAAACCAGCACCCTTGGCAAATTCAGAACCTCAAACACCTTTGGCGCAACAGGACAGCAAGGAATTATTGGAATTTTCTATGGTAGATCACAAGAAACTATCGTCTCATGCTCGCAAAGAGTTGCTGCGCAATACACCATACGTGGTTATAAAACCGCGAAAGAATTACTCTACAATGTCATCGCATAATCATCAAAATCATAATCATCATCTGCCGCATAAGGATCATCACGGTGCTCATCATCATCAGCAGCAGCAGCAGCACAGACATAGCAAGTCCGATTCTTGGCATCGAGATTCTTTGTTACTCAAAATGCCTGATGATATTGCCGTATCGGTGAAGGATTGTAAATTTTCTTGGCATCCTCAGAAAATGTCGCATATTTTATATATACGTGATGTTGTGGTGCCGCGAGGTAAACTAACCATGATTGTGGGCAAAAATGGCAGTGGGAAATCATCGTTTCTATCGGCTCTCTTAATGGAAATGCCTCTGATATCGGGAGATATGGTATGGAATAAGTGAGTACAAATTAGTGAATTACAAATCATATTTAAATTGACTAATATATATGTGAATAAGAGAGAATTGAACAAAAAAAAAAAAAAATAAAAAATAAAATAAAATAACTCAATTTCCATGGCAAATCATGTACATATTGGGCTGGCGAGAAAATAATTTCGTTTCTTCATACAGATGATGAAATCCTTATTTTTGAAACGTTTAAACTCAGCAGATTAAATCGTATGTTATGCCGTTATCAAGCTAACATTTCAAGCTTCTATTGATTATGTGTCAAATCGTTCTCATCATCATCATCATCAGTTTAGCCTTAAATCGCGCTGTGAATATTGAGGAACAGAAAAAACTTTTTCGTTATATTTTGCTCTTTTATTTCAAACCTGGGATATTTGTTGCGTGTACGTTTCAGGTGCCTGAACAGAACACACATTTCGAAATTCGTTCACAAATTTCCATTCTGGATATTTCATGCTTAAAGTTGATTCACTTCAACACGTTTCTATTAGAGAAGTGGCAGAAACGCGGAAATGTTAATTCAATCAAAATGAATGACTTCAAACTACATCAAAGAAACAGCACCAAAAAATGCTATGTTGTTAAGTTGGTGTGATTTTAAACTGCCTCCAATGTACCAAACCTAGAATTCTGAAGTCTATTTTCAAAAATTGACTTGAATTGTTAAATTGGAAAGGCGTAAATCTTTGCAAACATGGCAGAAGATACTGTGGAGCTTGGATGGGAGATGATACTACATCCGCCTTATGCGAAAGGGCTGTTCCAAAACTACCCAACCTGACGTATAGATGATGCCACTATTTTGAAAATAATTACTTTGGTGAAAAGTGACAACGTTACAAAAAAATATGTTTTAAGTCTCAAAGCTCCATGTGGTTTAGTATTTTTATTTGAGCCATCAAAAAAAAATCATCAAACTGGTATTGCATGATCGCCGGCTGATGGTACGGGAGATAGCAGAAAGTTCTACACATCGTTTATTGGTCGAAGATTTGAAGATGAGAAAGCTGTGATAGGTGCTGCGCTTGCTTTCTACAGAGCAAAAACAATGCTGTGAAAATGTTTCATCAACGGGCTTGACAAAGTTTCACCACAATAAAGCCGAATTTTGGCGCCGATTTGTAACTATGAATGAAAGGTGGGTCCACTACTTCACACTGCAGGCAAAGGAGACAGGAGAATTGGGAGAATTGTGGCCAAAGAAGGCGAAGACGGTTCCATCTGCAGGCAATGTCGTGGGGTCTGTTTTTTTCGGATGCACATTGAATTATTTTTATTGAAAGAAAAAACCATCAACCATCAACCATATGCTAATTTGTTGCAGCGTTTAAGTGATGAATTTAAGGAAGGAGGCCAAATTTGGCGAAAAAGAAAGTGTTGTTTCATCAAGACAATGTTGCAGTTCACACATCCACTATTAATGAGTAATACTTTGAATTGTTTCATCACGCACCTTTTTCACCAGATTTATCTCCATTGGTTTATTTTCTATCTTCCAAACTTGAACAATTGGTTCGGTGGAAAAAGATTTGCCAACAATGAAGAGGTAGAGTCTGCGACTGATGACTATTTTAAGGAGTTTGATAGTTCTTACTATGAACAGAGTGTAGAAGCTATTGAATATCGCTGGAGAAAGCATACCGAGCTTAAAAGAGATTATATTGAAAAAAGAAGAAAATCTTTCTCAAATTTTTGTGTCTTCTTTGTTATGTTGGCTAGTTTTGCGACTACTCTCATAGTCTAGATCTGAACCCTCTGTCAGGTCTCTTTATACATTAATTAGATGTTTTCAGGAATAAATATATGTGAGTGATAGAGCGCATTATATAGCATTCGATATGTTGTAAAAGATGTGCATTGCTCTGGTCGGTTATGAGTGTCTGCAACTGAAATTCATTTAAATTTAAGAGCATTGCCGCTAAATATTCTATGTTTTACAAATCAATTCTTACCAATTTACATGATTGTCGCTGCCGCCCGATTAGTTCTGAAAGTCCTGAAATTTTCTTTTAAAACTCAACCGCATAAAGATCGTTTAATTCCAGGCCGAAGTTCTTAAAATGCATTATAACTGGTAATGGAACATGGTTTTTCAAATTTGACATGTAAATCAATTTATAAGCTTTGGAATGACGCCTTCTGACTAAGACGAAACGGAACAAAAACACACCCAAGTCGATCAAAAATCAAAGTAATGTTGAATGTTTTCTCTGTGATTGTCGCAGTGTTGTGCATTCGAAATTTGTGCCAGAATATCAAGCGGCAATCGAAGTTTGTTATGTAGGTATTATGCGGTATTTGAGATATAAAATTCAGCAGAGAAGTTTATATTTATGGAAAGACAACTCATGGATTTTGTACGACTATAACGCACGTTCTTGCCACTGCGAACGAATTTTTGGTTAAAAACTCAACAAATTTCATTGAATAATCATATTTTAATAATATAACTCCGCCTGAATTTGTTTTTTTTTTCAAAACTCAAATTATCACCTCGAAGCAATCGTTTTCAGTCGATGTGTGACTCAAATTGTGAGCAAAATTAACATTTTTCCAAAAAATGTGTTTGAAAAATATTTTCATGATTGGTAGGTAAATCTCTCAAATAATAACAGAGGTGTCCCAAGGCCAGCTTAGAGCAAATAGAGCAAAAGGAAAAATAATGACTTGATCTTGGCACACACAGGTACAGCAAAAGTTTGTACTATCGATCCTTTTGGTTCAATTGTATGTGTATTATTTCGGAAGGGGAAAAATTTAAAGGCGACACAATTAATTTGAATGGTTAATAAATATTTTCAATTTTATTGAACAAATTTAATGCGAAATTCAAATATTTTGTGTCATTTGTGTTTTTTGAACATAGATCGTTGTTTGACAAAATATAGATCATCTGTGAAAGTTGCATTTGTTAAAAAATTCGAGATATCCATTAAATGCACAGAAAATTACGTGATAGTCTATTTCTAATTCATTTTCAGGTAATTCTCAAGCTATTTGAATAATTTAAGTTGTTATACACTAGATTTTCACATTTACACTAAATCACCTTCATTAGCTGCTATAAAATTGCTCTTAATGACAAGAGGTCACATAATGGAATCATTTGATTGCTTGACTCGTTGCCACCCTTTCTCTATTTTGCCTGTCATGCATAAAGCCCTTTGATCTCGTCTGCTACTCCTTTTTGTTATTTGCAAACTTCTTTGCACTAGGAAATCTTGAGAAAATTTTTCAAAAGCTCAATTTGTGAAAGTTATTCAACACATTGAGGGGGGCACGAAGCGATTGGCTTCCCTTGTTTTCCTCTGCAGTGATTGCCATTCACGTCACGTTCGGGTAATTTATCACAAATGTTTGCATGTTAATTTTATGGGGTGAACATTGGCGTATTTAGCCAGCAACATAAATGCCATCAGAAAATTTTGTGCGCAATGGTAGAGAATCTCTTAACCGGGATGCGGCATAACTTTCTTCATCTAATATGCACGCATATGAGACTAACACGCAGTTAGCCCAGTACATGTGTGTGTGTGTGTGTGTGGTACAAGTCATCGTCGTTGTAGTGGTAGTAGACAAAGCCAGCATCAAAGGCAAACGAATGCGAAAGAAACCCTCCCTGATGGCGCAATAAATTCGAGGGGAAATTGCCGGCAAGAGCATAAAAAGGATAATATTCAAGCAGCTGCATCAATTGCAACAGTTTCATCCTGCTTCAGTTATTCACACTCACTTTGTGCATGCTTGTAACCAATTCTCAAGTAGTCAATACTTTATGATCCCCCCCTACAAACACAACACAGTTGGCTTTCGGCGAAGTTTCCTCCAATGTTCTTTGCGCCCTTCCCGACATTTCTCTCGTTTTTATTAGAAGCTATAATTTCAATTACTATTATAAACGTCTACTCACTTCTTGGCGCTGCTCATGCTCAAGCTCAAGCATTTTCAAGATTTATGATAAGTAAAAAGCACAGTTTGAACTTCTTCTGTGAATTTTTATAAAGACATTAAAAAAGAATTATTTCTTGTAAGTTGCATAGGGAAAAAATTACATATTCTTTATATTTTTTTGGGTTAATTGGCAGTTTTTCTTTGGCCAAAGAAACAGCTGAGGTTTATATTTATTGTAGTTCACCAAGAAGAGAACTAAATGTTTAATTATTTTCATAAGCAAATAAACAATTCAAAGTTTTCCAACCGACGAATTGAATGTGAAGTATTGGAAGAAGTGGCCTCTAAACTTTAAGGATATTGCCAAGATGGTAAGCAGGAATTGTAAATTTGCGGAAACACTGCTCGACTGACACTTTTGGTGAGAGTTAAGTCAGGAAAAACCCTCATGAACCGAATTTTCATTTGTGAATCGCTGATGAAACGTAACAAAATCGATCTATTTCTGATGCAAGTGATGACTGGTGATAAGAAGCAGTTCACTGACGTCAACATCAAATAAAAACGGTAGTAGTAATTACGGTGAGCTGGCTCAAACGTTGGTCAAGCCAGTCAAATGAAATCGTTTGATCGGGATTGACAGAGAATCATCTTTTGTGAATTTGTCTCCTATGCCTAAAGTCTTAGTTGGGATCTGTACTGTTCACGATTGGTCACCCTGGCAATAGGAGCGGGCATAGAGATGCTGTCGAGAGATATCAGAAGATTTATCTTTTCCGTTTTAATAGTCGTACGACCAAGGAGTTCCTTCGTGGAGAGATATGATTAATAGACTAGAGGAGTATGGCATTAATTTGCTATTTGCTGTTGATATTTCTCCTCGGACATTGAAAATCTATGCTGTACATAATGGATTACCAGTTCCATGCGAGGTGTGATAAAGCAAAACTGGAGTAGCTTGTCTGAGAAACCCAGACCAGAGGGTTCTTCTCTTCTGGTAGCACGAGTGGCCAGGGGCTCAAAGAACATTGTTCTTGCCTGGTCGATGGCGATGGCTCCCCCTTGTGGGAGCATCGTGCTGACTATGGTTGCCCGAACATGTGTTTTCAGTGCTTTTGCGTTGCTTCAGGTTGCGTTGCAGAAGGAAGGCAGAAGAACACTGTTCATGTCTATCCGAGGTCTTCCTAGATTACCTCAACTCCTACCCGGGAGGTAGCTCACTTCATACCAAGTGACTACAACGGTACTTTGGCCGAGTGAGGGAGTGGGATCTGAGGAGGCTTTTCCAAGAGACCTACTTCCAATCTCTGGTAGTTTGCCTAATCCTTCGGGATTAGTTTGAGTACCCCAAAGGGGCGCTTGCTGTCGCTAGAAGAAAGAAAGAACATACCTATATAACCAAGAAAAAAATGATGGAAAACAGCACCTGTGTGATGGCACACCATGGGTAAGGCTTTCACAGCGAGACTCATGTAAAACTTACACATTTGATTTGTTCATTTTTATCGAGGTGTTCCCAGATTACCTCACTCCTAACCGGGATGTAGCTCACTTCATACCAAGTGTCTGCAAAGGTACTTTGGCCGAGAGAGGAAGAGAGCCCTGAGGAAATTTTTCCAAGGGGACCTACTTCTAATCTTAAAGGCAGTTCGACTAATCCTTTTGGGATTAGTTTGGGTACCCCAAAGGGGCGCTGGCTGCCGCAAGAAGAAAAGAATTATAACCAAGAAAAGAATTATAGAAAACAGCCCAATGTGTGATGGCACACCACGAGTAAGGTTTCACGGCGAGACCTGTGTAACTAAACACAGTTGGTTGTTAACAATTGGAGTGTCTGTAGAAAGCAGTCGCATAGAAGTGGTCAGTTTTAGCCTGTAGGAGATGAAGTCTGTTCCATCAGGGCAAAACCAGGCCACACCTTAGTGCGACTGCTTTCTACAGACACTCCAATTGTTAACAACCAACTGTGTTTAGTTACACAGGTCTCGCCGTGAAACCTTACTCATGGTGTGCCATCACACATTGGGCTGTTTTCTATAATTTTAGTGACTGACCAGAAGCTCCGGCAGCTTGGTTGACAGGTTCTTATGCATTTACCTTATGGTTCGGATCTGAAATTAGGTGATTACCAGCAGTTTTTGGACAATGATGAATGATTTTGCTGAAGCTGTTGAACCACTGCTAGTCGATGGTACGTTGATGCATGACATCGAGAGAAAAGCAAATGCTATAGCTGATGTGTTTGAGTGCTCACATCGGATTTCAGACAGAATGAGTCCTAATGTACTCAAGGAAAGTGGCTGAATATACAGAATGGTTAAATTCTCAAAGTAATACCACCCATGAATATCAACCAAATAATTTGACAAATATAGACGAGCTTAAATTCTATGTCAAATTATTAAAAAAAAGCAACAAAACTGTAGGCAAAGACTGTATGAAAGCAATAATTTTGAAAAATATGAACAATTTGTTTCTGATTTTCTTGACAAATATATTTAAGTGGTGTTTACGAAATGGATATTTTCTTATGGCTTCCAAAGAAGCAACTATGATTTCAGTTCACAAGTCAGGGACCTCAAACTATAGACTTATAAGTACGCTAACAGTCATCAATAAGTTCTTCGAAAAGTTCATATAGGCCAGAATAAACAATTTTGGATATCAATACGATGTAATTCATAAATATCAATTTGGTTTCAGAAGAAGTCATTCGACAATTCACCCATTAAAAAGACTTATAAGTATGCTAAACATCATTAATAAGATCTTCGAAAAGATCGTGTTGGCCAGAATAAACAATTAAAAAGAGTACAGAAATTAGCACTGGAGAACAAGCGAGATAGAAAAAGTACGGCAGTAATTTTTCTAGACATTGAAAAAGCGTTTGACTCCATTTGGCATAATAGAATCATCTCCAAGTTACATGAATTCAAATTCCCGATCTGCCTGCAGAAAATGTTCAAGAGCTTTTTACATAATTAGAAGTTTTCTAGGCATTGAAAAAGCGTTTGACTCCATTTGACATAATGGAATCATCTTCAAGTTACATGAATTCAAATTCCCGATCTGCCTGCAAAAAATGTTCAAGAGTTTTTTACATAATTAGAAGTTTTCTAGGCATTGAAAAAGCGTTTGACTCCATTCGGCATAATGGAATCATCTTCAAGTTAAATGAATTCATATTCCCGGTCTACCTGCAAAAAATTTTCTAGAGTTTTTTACATAAGAAGAAGTTTTCTAGACATTGAAAAAGTGATCCAAATGAATTCAAATTCCCGATATACCTGAAAAACGAATGTCAAGAGTTTTTTACATAACAGAGTATTTTCTGTATACATTAACGAGGGAGTATCGTCTTTGAGAGCGATTCCTTTAAAAATTTCACAAGGATCAATATTATCTCCAACACGCTATTCGAGTTTCATCTTCGATTTCAAAGCCAACAAGAACCAATCAGTATCATTCTATGATGACGGCTCTGCTATTATAACTAGCGGAAAAGTGTCCAATGCAAGAATAGAACAAGCATTGCTGTTAGCTCAAAAGTATATAAAGGGTGTCCCAACAAGAACGCAAGATTTAAATGACTGAATTAAATTGTTTCTCTGGCTGTATGAAACCACATGCCCTCCACATTCATTTCTTCAATTCTAGGCACGAAAAAACTGGTTATCATTTCCCGATACCGAACACCATTGACTGTTTGCGCTTGACATGCCTCATTCTCATAGAAAAAAGAGGTCCGATGATTCCTCCAGCCCAAAATCCACACCACACAGTGACACGTTGAGGATGCATTTGCTTCTCGTGAATCACTCGAGGATTTTCCTCACCCCGAATGGGACAATTCTAGCTATTGACGAAGCCATCAAGATGGAAATGGCCCTCGTCACTGAAGATGATTTTATCGGCAAAATCAGCATTTTCATGTTGTCTCTCCAATACCCAATTAAAGAACTCCCTTCGCTGCTCATGGTCAGCTGGCTTCAGTTCCTGAGTCAATTGAACTTTGTATGCATGAGGATGCAAATCTTTCGTTAAAATTCGCTGCATAATGGATTTGGAGACACCAATTTGTTAAGCTCGGTGTCGAATTGAGGTGGATGAAGTTTGAACGACATCATCACGTACAGTTGCGACATTTTCGTTCGATCGACCTGGTCGAAGGCGCGTTGTTGTCTTTACATCACTAACAGACTCAGTTTTGGCAAATTTATCCATTAATCTCGTTACAGTTGACTCTTTTGGAGCATTATTGTGATCCCAAATTGATCACAATTTGCGAACTGTAGCCGCAAAACTTTCACCATTTTGGTAAAACAATTTCACAATGAGAATACGTTGTTCATTCGTGTAGCGCTCCATTTTTACTAACCTCGTACCTTCTACTAGCAAACAATAACAATTGTTCAAATGTCAAACAATGACACTTCGAATGGCGCCAAATTTAAATCTTGCGTTCTTGTTGGGACACTCTTTACTTTCAGTACAATGATTATTTTTAAGACTTTGAATATTTTGTATATTTTTATATAAATTTTATGTTATTTCGCTAAAATTAATTTTTGAAGATATTTGTTTATTAAGTTTACTTTAATTAGAAATGTGAGCCTTTTCTATTTTAGGTGCTCATATATTTAAATGAAATAAAGGATCCTTTAGCATTTTACTTCCCGGTATGTTTAATTATCTTTGCATGAGTTGCTGCACATGCTACAGACTTAACTCCAGTGTTTAGCGGTTTTCTGCATCGGATATTCCTTTCCTAGGTTACGCACGTTATTAAAACTATTTACTCAATTCATTATCAAAGACCATGGAACATTTAGTAACTGCCAACGTTCGTTAAATGTTTTAGCTATAAAGTGCTGCATGTTTGTAGCCGCTGATGGCAAAGTGTTGCTGATTCTATTTTCCCAGTTAAATAATGTCCAGGTAAACAAAAATTGGCAAACATTCAGGCTAAAGGAGAAACTTAATGTGGGATTCTCACTCTCACACTTTAAACTCACAACACTTTAGTGCATTGAAACAAATCAACGAACCGCCACCGCCACTCAACATAATCAGGATCAATTTACACCTACAGAAGTACGACCATAATTATGTTGAACCTGTGTGTATAATGAATGCATGAAAGTTGTATCCGGTAAATATCCTGTGTAAAGTGATGGTGTTAATGTGAGAGTATAGGATGGTAATGAACACTATAAACAGTTGCCTCAGGGAGTTTATATTTCCATCAGTGGCAGTTATAATATTCATAGGCAGGCAGGCAAGCAGGTAGACAGGCAGTTATTCATAGATATATATTCCGATAGTAGTAGCAGCAGCAGCTCTTGTTTAGTAGCTTTAGCATTGGGATGCCCTTTAACCTGTGGTATTTAAAATGTACCTTTTGCCGTTTGATTGTATTAGAGTTTGCCATATATTAATTAAATATTTAAATCAACTTAAAAGGTTTCACCTCGTCCATGGTAATTTGCTCTGTTAAAATAATAAACAACAATTTAATGAGAATGCCCGTACAATAACATCTATTTGTGGTAATTCGTCCATGGATGGAGAGAGAGAGAGAGAGCGAAAGCTTAATTAGGCCTAAATAGAAATGCATGAGGGTTAATATTTTCCATACACAGAGAGGGTTGACATGGTAAATTACGAAATAGAATAATTTGAAACAGAATATTTTAACAGAAAGACCAGGCAGAGAGATTGCAAACATAATGTATAATAAAGGGTGATTTTTTAATAGTAGTTTTTTTTTAAAAATCAAAAACAAAAACACTCAAATTTAAATCGTATGTTACAATTTTTTATTATAATCGATAAATTGGTCTTTGCCACTTAATTTTTAAAGATAATTCCATGTAAATGTTGTCCGCGGCTGCGTCTCAAAATGTCCATTTAAAAGGTCTAATTTTTCGTTACTTTTTCGAGCATTTCGGCCTGTTTTTCCACGAATAATGCGTGTTATGTTACCCTGTAAGGCCTAAATAGTATTCGGCTTGTCTACATAGACTAACGACTTGACATAAAGCCACAAGAAATAATCAGGAGAAGTTAAACCGCAAGATCTTGGGGGCCAATTCACAGGGCCAAATCGGGAGATAAACTGCTCACCAAATTCATCCCTCAAAATATCCATTGTTTCACGAGCAGTGTGGCATGTTGCACCATCGTGATGAAACCATATATTAACCAAGTTCAACTTAGCCAATTGAGGCAAAAAAAAAAACGTGTATCATGGCTTGATATCGTTCGCCGTTGACGGCAACGTTTCTTCCACGGTCATCTTTGAAGAAAAATGGACCGATGATGCCACCAGCCCATAAACCACACCAGACTGTCGTTTTTTCGGGATGTATCGGCAATTCATGTATGGCATGTGGCTGTTCATCACTCCAGATGCAACAGTTTTGCTTGTTTACGTATCCGTTCAGCAAGAAATGAGCCTCATCGCTCAACACAATTTTTCCACGAAACAGCGGAGTTTCAATGAGTTTTGACAGGCCCATTCACCAAAAATTAGACGTTGTGGTAGGTGTTTCAGCTTCAATTCTTGCGTGAGTTAAATTTTATAGGCTTTCAAATCCAAATCGCCGTGTAAAATTTTCCATGTGATTGAGTAACACATGCCCAATCGCTGAGAACGGCGACGAATTGACATTTCACGATCGTCATTAACACTGGTCACTACGGCTGCAATATTTTATTCGGTACGCACTCTATGCATGCGAATCAATAGTTTCATGTCCTACAAAGTAAATTTGGTGCGAAATTTGGAGATAACAGCACGAATTGTTGATTCAGCTGGTCGATTATGACGACCATAAAATGGTCGTATCAAACGACGTACATTTGTCACAGAGCACGAATTTTGATAATAAATTTCAACGATTTGTAATCGTTGCTCGTTTGTTAGTCTTTTCACGATGAAATGGCAGAGTATACTATACACTTTTCACTTTGACAGATGACGTTTGGACGCCATTACCAACCAGTGCTGCCAACCTGAAAAACCTAAATTTTAAAAAAATCACCCTAGATATTCCGACTACATTTATAGTTTAATGCCACAATTTCCTAGAATCATGTCGAGTTTTTGCTATATTATTTGTTATATTATTGTAGTATGAAATAACATACAGTCCGGTGAAAAAAATATGGTGAATTGAGCATTTAAACAGCCCGTTTAAAGGGATTAGCTAAGCCACCACAACTGTCCTTTGGACTAACATTAACTTTTTATGGGTTTTTGTTTACGAACAATTTTAATGCGATTTTGCTAGACATGAGATGACTTTCATCGATAGAGGTTGATGATTTTCCGGTGTTCTTTTCATCTTTAAGTCATTCTTAGCCTTCTTTGAACTGTTTTTATGGCACTTAAAATAAAAAATATTTCTCTTTCCAAAATTCAAAATTCGATTGACGGCGATAAGTCTTTTCGCGCAAAAACGTTTGAAAACGTTTGATGTCCTAGTTATTCATTAACATAAGCATATTATTTCAGAACACCGTACGATGGAACATTTTAGAATTTGAAAATTTGGCCAGTTTTGTGACTGGGCCCTCCGTTTTTCAAATATAAACATTTTTGTATTTTGGCGGTTGTCGCGAAGGATGGGACTTCCTCAAAACAATTTAGAAAGTTTGGCTGTTTACGAGATTGAATGCTTCGTTTCTAAGATATAGGCATCCATTTTTAGGTTTCAAAAGTGTACTTAAATAAAACACATATAAAACTATGATTCCGATAAAACTTTTATTTCATTATAATCCTTGGACCTGGACGTTATAAGCGAAATACAATGTCATTTAAATGACCGTTTCTGCAATAGTGGACAGGCATGGCTTTCATTAATATAGGTTGATGATTTTCCGTGCTGTTCTTTTCATCTTTAAGTCGTTCTTAGTCTTCTTTGAACTGTTTATGACGCTTGAAAAGAAGAATATTTATTTTTCCAAAATTTCAAAAGTCAATTCACGGCGAGAAGTCCTTTCCCGCAAAATCGTTTGAAAATTATTTTGGCATTTGAATTATTCATTAGTACAAGCATATTATTTCGGAAGGGGCCCCCTTTGAAGGCAATACAATAAATATGAAAGAATGATATTCGAAAGAAAAATATTCGATACTTTATTGAGCAATTTCTAATACCCTTTTGGGAGATTTATTCGATTTCTCGGAGGGAAGTTGTACTTACTTGCTTTAGATAATGAGAGAATTCAGCTATCATTTCTTCTTTAGGAAGCTTGAAAGTAGTTTTGCTTATTTGCTTCACTTGAATGTCGACATTTTTGGACAATCTTGCTTTGTCTATTTCATACGGCGATTTCGTAAATGTTTGCGGCAATTTTTAGTAAAATTAAAAATAGGTCTTCTTTTTTTGGACAAAGTAGTATTACTTTTAATATAATTTCAAAACAAATTTAGAAAACTTAAAGTCCACATTTAAAATTTATTTAGTATTGTCTATTAAAGGTAATACTACTTTGTCCTAAAAAAGAAGACCTATTTTTAATTTTACCAAAAATGTTTGAGGCAATTTTTGGTAAAATTAAAAATAGGTCTTCTTTTTTGGACAAAGTAGTATTACTTTTAATATAATATAAAAAAAAAATTTTTAAATTTATAATCCACATTTAACATTTATTTAGTATTGTCTATTAAAGGTAATACTACTTAGTCCTAAAAAAGAATACTTATTTTTAATTTTACCAAAAATTGCTCAAATTGTTGGCCCCGGAAGCACTACAATTATGCCAACAATTTTTGCAATCCCCTAAGCCTTCATACCTGTGGCTTTCAGAGCTCGCTAAAATTCACATTGAATCTTTTCAATGTACTCAAAACGGTGTTCTTTAGGAATATTTAGGATACAGATAGAAGTCATTTGATGCTGCATCAGGTGAATATGGTAGTTAAGGAGCGATATTGGCTGAATTTTTTTTTTTGCGAAATATTTACAAAGATCCAAAGAGGCATGAAGTGGCACAGTACTGTGATGTAAAAAGCTGCCCCGGATTCGTTTTGTGAATACCTCTAAACAAATGGCGCATGATGCTAATATAATAATCCTTGGTGATGGACGATGGCCCAGCGGAAAAAAGTCATAACGCACGCTATGACAGCATAGTCTTGAACGACTTCTTTATCATTATTACAGTTTTAAAATTAATTTTAATATTCACAAGGTTTGAGATTTTACTAGTAGTAATATCGAATTATGCAAAATAAAGCCTTCAATGTTTTACGAAAAAAATTGTATCTCTTTTTATCTTATTATATAAGGTAACCGTCGGGAAGGAATACTACTTCCTTTGTTTATAATTTTTGATTAAATGAAAGAAAATGGATCTTATATTGATAAGTGTTTTATTTAATGTCAGCAATTATGTATGGAATACTATATCAGATAAATGTTCGTCTCTGTTAGCTTCACAAATGCGAGCCCTTTTGAGTACATTTTTATTACATTCTCACACATTTCACGCGGTATTTCATCAATGTCATTACGAATATCAAGCGTTTCTGATTTGTTTGCATAAACCTTACTTTTCAGGTATCCCCGCAAAAAAAAGTCTGAAGCAGTCAAATCAGGCGACATCACCATTTCTTGAAATAACTTGTTGTGGAAAGATGTCTCGCAGTAATTCCATTGTAATCCTGGCTATATGCGATGTTGCACCATCTTGTTGATACTACATGTTAATCAAGCCCAGAGCATACTGTTGTGGCGTTAAAAACTTTTCAATCATATCACGATATCGCTCCCCATTGACAGTTGCCGTTACCCCGTTTTCAGTTTTAAAGAAGTTAAATCCAATGATTTCTTCTGACCAAATTGCACACCAGACTGTCACTTTTAATGGATGTAAAGGAGACTGATGAATAATTTGAGGCTTTTCTATTGCCCAGAACCGACTATTCTGTTTATTTACATATCCATTCAAATGAAAGTATGCCTCGTCACTCAATATGATTGTTTCATGAAAATCGGAGTCGTCATGGGCGAGCTGTAACATCCTATTGGCATATGTGCGATAGTGCAAATGGTCTTGTGGAAGAAGCTCTTGTGTCAACTGAATCTTGGATGGAAACAAATGCAAATCCTTGTCAAAAATTATGTCCAAAGTTGTTCTTTAAAGACCAAGCTCCTGAGCACGGCTTCAAATTGATGTTGTTAGATTGTTTTGAACACTTTCTTGAGCAGCAGTAATGTTTTCAGCCGATCTCGCAGTACGTTGTGATCCATGCTTGGCCCTATCAGCTACAGACCCTCTTTCTTCGAAATCATTCACTACATGATAAATAATGCGTCTTGTTGGCACGTTGTTTCTCCCAAAAATTTCACGTAATTTTCTCATCGCCACAGTAATCGATGATTGATTTCGATAAAATGTTTTAACTATTAAACACGTTGGTTTATCGAATATTTTTCCATAATAAATGTGCCACGTCTCTACTTCACGACTGCCAAATATGAACTGTCAAGACTAATATTTACCAAAATGGCGGCAAAACAAAGTAGTATACCTTCCCGACGGACACCCGGAATGTTGAAAATATTTATAATACATTAAATATTCAAGATATAAATTATTCAAGCTATTCAAAATGTTTAGAAATTTGTTTTATAAACTGCTTTTGTTTATAAACGTGTTTTATGGTATACTAAAGCTCATTCCCTCGCACATGGTTGAGTATAACTCAAACAAGGCTAAGAACTTGTGAAAGATTTGTATTATAGGGTTTTGTTAGATAAATGTATCATACGTATTGCCGTATTTTACCTGCTGGAAGAGATTGTACAAAAACTTTACATCACATAAGCTTAAGTAAAAGTTTGTCAACAAGCTCTGTGAAATTACTTCATGGTATCGATTCTTTTATGTGCATTTCTATGACGCAGTTTATTGACTATCAATAGTTTTGTTTAGGGTTAAAACAAATGGAAATGGACTTACGTAACATGTTCTCATGTAATGTTCCTTCTACATCATCTACATCATAATGTTTCTTCCAAGGTTTCATTTTCATTGATATGCAGAAATTCAACTTTTGTTTATTTATATCGTAATACTTTCTTTTTATATTGTAACGTCATCTTCTTCTACTGTAAGTTCATTTCATTACATTCAGTTCATTCATATACCGCAGGACAAGCATCGTCTACGAATTGATATTAATCATTCGCCCGGTGTTATTATCGTGTATTATTTTTTAATTTCCTTTATATTTACCTCAATTTGATGCAGCAATAAATAATCAAATTTTCAATTGTCTATGATTTCTAACCCCTTTTTATGGCCGGGCACGAAAGGAAGCCGTAAAGTATCCACGTATTCCATATATTTTATGGCTTTTACCTAATAATTTGTCGTTTTTATATCATCAGAAAGATAAAAATTGCGTTTATAGACGAAAATTTCCACAGGCATCGTTCGATGTTGGTATCGTTGTAAATTCATAAAGTAATAAATCTCCATGTGCCAATAAATTTTACTTATTTATGAATGCGATACAAGTACCATTTTCTCGTTTGAATTAAAAAACATGAACGATGTGGTGAAACCAACGAAACGTTCATGTTTATGGTTAAATTTGTTTCTTTTTTGGCTGAAAGCCTAAACAATTTTTGTGTGGAACTAAAAAAAAAGGAAGAAAAATACAGCCAACAGCCAACAGCCACAACATCAGATACTCATAAAATACAAAAAAAAAAAAAAAAAAATAAGTCTTTATTCCTTTTTTTTATTGGAACCGAAGAGTTAAGGAAGAACCTCATATATGGAGTAGACTTATTGCATATAAATTGAATTTGTTGATACTAAAACGGGAACAGCTTTATTATACTATGGATGCATTTGCCAACCCCAGCAAACATTGCACAGTTGAATAATTGTTGTAAGGCAACAATGAGGAATATTTCATAAACATTTTTAACATTTTATATAATTTTGAACAATTTAAATGTAATATTTTAACTATTTCTTCGAATCTTAAAAATTTGGAATACCTTGAATACTTTATAAGACATTGGAAATTTTAAATAACTGAGAAATATTGGGGTATTTTTGTAGCTTGATTCCTTTCAAAATTTTAAATTATTGAAAAATTTTGTAGGTTGTTTCCAAAAAATTTTCAAAACGGCACACGAATTAATCGTCTATGAATGAAATCATTGAGAAGAAGATTTTTGCCAAATATATGAAAGTTTACGTCAACAGTTAAAGTTTTCAACAAATATGTTGTCAGAATGATATTTTGCCAACAGTTTTTCATTTTGATTCGCACAAAAAACAGTAGTTTTATGGTAAACTCATTTAATAAAAAAAGCTATTCAAAACTGAAACGTGTTTGAAATACAAAGGGGAAAACAAATAGTTGTTCTTTGGCTTGACGAGGGATTAGAGTGATTCGTTTTATGAAAATAGGTTATTAACGTCTCAAAGCTTTTGCAAAATTTTGAATATTTTTCAAATTTTAAAATTTACATATTCATTTGCATATGTAGTGAATAGTTAGAGTATTTTCAGTACTTTGAACATCAAAGTCTGAAATACGATGATTTTGAAAGTTTTTAATGTACTTAATGTTTTAAATAGTTTGCATATTTTTGCACGGTCTTAGAATATTTTAAAAGTTTTGAACATTTTAAATATTTTGAATATCTTGAATATTTTGAATATTTCGAAAATTTAGCATATTTTGAGTATTTTAAATATTTTGAATATATGAATATTTTTAATTTTTTTTTTCAATGTTTTGAATATTTTGAGTATTTTAAATATTTTAAACATTTTGAATATCTTGAATATTTTGAATATTTTGAATATATGCATATTTTGAATATTTTGAAAATTTGGCATATTTTTAGTATTTTAAATATTTTGAATATATGAATATTTTGAAATTTATTTTTTTTAATATTTTGAATGTCTTGAATATTTTGAATATTTTGTTTATTTTGAATATTTTGAGTATGTTCAATATTTTGAATATTTGAAATCTTTTGAATATTTCAAATAAATAAAATATTTTGAAAATTTTAAATATTTGAATATTTGAATATTTTGATTATTTTGAATATTTTAAATATTTTGAGAATATTGAATATTGTAAATATTTTGAACATATTGAATATTTTGAATAATTTAAATATTTTGATCATTTTGAATATTTTGAATATTTTAAATATATCGAATATTTTGAATATTTTATATATATGAATATATTGAATATTTCAAATTTGGTGAATATTTTGAATATTTAAAATATTCTGAATATATTGAACATTTTAAATTTTTTGAATATTTTAAATATTTTGAACATCTGGAATATTTTGAATATTCTGAAAATCTTAAATATTTGGATATTTTTATTATTTTGAATATTTTAAATATTTTGAACATATTGAATATTTTAAATATTTTAATCATTTTGAATATCTTGAATATATTAAATATATCGAATATTTGGAATATTTTATATATTTGGATATATTCGGTATTCTAAATTTTGTGAATATTTTAAATATTTTGATTATCTGAAATATTTTGAATATTTTGAAAATCTATATAAATAAAAATCAAATGCCGTTCGTTGGTAAGGACATCAGTTGAGAACGGCTGGACCGAATTGAATAATTTTTTTTTAAATGTTCGTCGTAGTCCAACTTATGTTTTTATGGATAGAAAAATTTACCACGCCCACTTTTATGCCCACTTTTTTCGATTTATCTAAAATTGTAAAACGGCTGCACCGATTTGGCTAATTCTTTTTTTAAATGTTGTAGTAAATGTTTCCAGTGCTGCTACAAATATGGGTGGGATTGGACAAAGGGGCGTGGAACCTCCCATACAAACCACAAATTAAAAATCCAATATCTATGCTCCTGCTAACGGTATTTGACCAAAATTTGGTACGTCGGTTTGGTGTACATATCTTAAGTGCTGCTACAAATATGGACGGGATTGGACAATGGGGAGTGGTACCTCCTATACAAATCACAAATTAAAAATCAATTATTTCTGCTCCTGCTAAAATTTGAAGGCAAAGCAACGTTTGCCGGGTCGGCTAGTTTTAAATATTTTTAACATTTGAATATTTTGAATACTTTGAGTATTTTGATTATTTTAAATATTTGGAATATTTTGAAAATTTTAAATATTTTGAATATTTTGAGTATATTGGATATTTTGAATATTTTGAAATATGTTAAATATTTTGAATTTTTTTAATACTTTGAATATTGTGGATATTTTGAATATTTGAAATATTTTATTATTTTAAATATTATGAATATTTGAAATATTTTGATTATTTTAAATATTTTGAATGTTTTATTTTTGTTTTAAATATTTTGCACATTGTGAATATATAGAATATTTCTAATATGTTGAATATTTTGAATATTTGGAATGTTGTGAATACTAGTAATGTTGAATATATTGAATAATTCGAATATATCGAATATTTTGAGTATTTGAATATTTTGAATATATTAAATTTTTTGAATTTTGGGTAAATTTTGAAAATTTTTAGTATCTTGAATATTTTGAATATTTGCATATTATGAATATTTTGAATATTGTGAATATTTTGAATAATTCAAATTGCTAAAGGACATGCCGTCATACACTCACAAGGGGAGTCTGTTGGTCCCATGTGATCAGTGATTGCTCCTGATCTACTCACAGTAGCTCTGGTTACATTCTACTGTGGAAAGTATCCAGCATGCCTGTAACTCGTGGAGTTTCTCTACTCACCATTCCTATGACCACTCTTATTCATGTATCCGGATGTAGATTCGTTTACAATGCTGCAGCACATTGACCGAGATGCATTTGTATCTGAGTCGAAAATTGCGCGATTACTGCTATATATTAATAACATCGTTTACATTAACATTAAA
Source organism: Philornis downsi (assembly GCA_019455685.1). Lineage (NCBI taxonomy): Eukaryota > Metazoa > Arthropoda > Insecta > Diptera > Muscidae > Philornis > Philornis downsi. The sequence goes on from JAHXMU010000234.1 coordinate 258,867, forward strand.
TGGATTTACAAAGACCCATTTATTGAAATAGAGATGTAATCTGCAGCATATACGTTGTTCCATCAATATAGTTTGTAGCTCATACGTAAATTCAATGTATTGACATTACGGCGCCACCTATAGCACCTTATTTGTGTTATTTTAGGCATCTTCATGTAGGCATCTGAAATTTTAATATTTCCAAATATTTACATTACAAGTTGCGCATATTTTTTTCGTTGGGTTTAAACGGAATACAAGTGTCGATAAATTGAGTTCATTCTCCGCATGTGAATGCGACTTCATATCCCATATACATGACTGTGTTTCAATATATGCACCCAAATAAATATATATATGCATATGTGTTTGTGAGTGAAATATAACAATTATATCTGTGTGTGTGTGAATGTTGCATGTACAACTTAGAGAGCCTGAAGGCAAAAAACAAATAGCGTAAATATGTGTCTGAGTGAGTGGGGCGAGGAAAGAAGGAAGTATTCTTTCAACCATTAAAATTCAAATATAAAAATATATTTTTCTTGGGGAAGGAGAAGGAAACACAAATGTTGTACAAATATTATATTTGTATAATTTGTATTCGACACGTATTTCACAGCAGAAAAATTGCAGGAGCTTTACTTAAATATTAAATAGAAATTAATATAATTGCAAACAGAAATTAATGCTAATGCAAAAATTTGATGTTAAAATTACACCTTCTCCCGTTACTTTTTCTTTTAGGTTGACGTTGATTAGCTATAACTTTTGCAATTTAATTTCTCAATTCTAATTCGTTGCCTTCTTCTTTTTTTAAATCTTTACTAATCTTGTAATTACTTTGAATTTGAATACTCTCTTTTGTAGAACCTCCACCATCGCTTTTGTACCCCAACAGCCGTGGCTTTTGAATGCCAGCATACGTGAGAATATTTTATTTGGCGAATCATTTCGACCTAAGCGTTATGATTTTGTTCTGGATGCGTGCGCTCTTAAGCCAGACATTGATTTGATGCCAGCTGGTGATTTAACCGTAATTGGTGAACGTGGCATCAATTTGTCAGGTGGCCAGAGGCAACGTGTGGCAATTGCTAGAGCATTATACTCTTCAGCCAATGTGGTGATAATGGTAAGTGGTAAAGAAGTGATTGACAAATTTCTTAATATTTTAATAAAATCAGAAATTATTATATTTAAGAAGAATTTCAGTAGCTACAAATAGGGTGTGCCTATGGGGGGAAAAAATCTTCGTTTTCCAGAAGCGAATTTTTATTGCTGTAAAATATTTTTCGATAAGAATAAGTCAGTTAGGTGAACTGACTTCATCCAACGTCCAGAAGCCAGAAGAAAAAAAAAAAGAAGGAGTTCGCTAGATTTTTATGAACGAATGCTCTGAATTAAAACAAATTCCTTTTTCTTTTCCAAATTCCCATTCAGTGAGTTTATACGCATTCTGTTTTTGTATTCACTCAATGGGACCTTCAGCTCTGAAGGTCACAGATCGAGAAGCATTTACCAGACATGTCCATTACTCGACTACTCAAAGTGTTCGTCAGACACATTCGCGCTAAGGAAAACAGGCGAAGCTATAATTTACTGAGCTTACTTATTATCCTGACTTCCTGCCTTCCGTTTAAAAATTTTGGAAAAAGTGTGGATTTTTGATAAATCGGCTAAATTCTTTGTGAGGTACCGCAGGGTCCATTTTTATTTGTAGAATAAAGTGCACTAAAAGATTGATGCTTGCTAAATGATACTAAATTTAATAGAATTGTTTGACAGATTTTAATCTTTGAATGAGTAGGTTAAACTAGGCAATTTGTATGGGAAGCACCATAATAAGCTTCTTTATCTGAGCAATTTTTCCACATTTTGCCAACCACTGCAATGTGAGACAGTCGACAAAAAATAAGTTGCTACAATTTGTATAATATAAATATAATTATTAAATGGATGACGTATGCCAGATGTGTTTAAATTCAATGCAACAATAGCAGTGTTGCCAGAACATGAAAACGAAAAAAACTGAAACTTCCTTGGAAAAAAGCTAAAATGAGCCAACAAATCTAAAAAAGTTTTTTTTAAAAAATTTGACATATTTTGAACTGAGGTAAATTAATTTTTTTTGCATTTTATAAAGTGTTTAGAATCGTGGAACGTATTTCTGCTTTAACGTCAACTTTATTAAATAATTCAAAAATACAAAGCCACTCTGTATATACTAAAATTACTTATTTTAGAAAATGCTAAAAAGCTTGAGGGAATACATATTTACATAATGGGTGTGATAAAGACAACAATATTTACAGAATAGTGTTGCCTGAGATAATTTTTAACTCTAAAGTGTGGCGCATAAGTAACATTAACGTCGACTATATTGAATGCGTTCTTGTGCATCATTTGGCTTTAACTCGTGAATCAATTGTGTCTTATATGGGAAAAGATGTAAATTATGTAAAATTCTTTGTAAAGACCGCCATTTCTAACTGCTGAGAATGTCGCCTGGTGGAAGTTTCGGGGAATAGTTGCTTGCACTCGAGCAATGGTCACTTCACTTCGAACTGCATTAGGTCTTCCAGCACGCGGAAAGCCACAGTCAGCCCCCTGTTGCCCAAAACGCTGAACCAATCGGTAAATTGCTGCGGCGCTAGGAGCATTTCAAACATGAAAGAAATTTCGATATGATCTGAATAAACGAATGTTGACTTTCAAAGCAAAATTGAACAACTTTGGTTCTTTGTTCAGTGCTGAACCTTTTCATCATAAATTGCCCAGGTATTATTTAGTTCATTCTGTAAGGAGACGAAAAAAAGACTTAAACAAAGAATGTATTAACTGATTAAATCTTAGCGTTACTTATGCGCCACTCTATAGAATGTTCTTATCTCTATAGCAGGTGAAAAAGAGGTAATAATAGATTATATAATCGGGTTAAAAGAAATTCTGGAAACATCCTATTTACAGATACAGAGAGAAAGAGATTACATATGTATATGGTAGTTAAATATTCTGGGTGTGGTCTTAAGGATCTTTCTAGAGCATACACGTAAAGAAATTACACTTGTATACATATACTACAGGTGTAACTTAACAAAAGAGATCTACATTTTTCCTGTATAAACTACACATGTAAAATACAATTCGAGTTCTTAAGAATTAAAAAAAAATTAATCTTCATTAAATTTTCATTATTTTTGACATCCAATTGCTATAGCATACATTTTTTAAACGTGGTTATTTATTATTAGAGTATATAAACCGATAAAAGAGTTTTTATAGCCAGAGGCAATATGATTTCTTTTCTAAAGCTGAAATTTTTTGATTTGTGGGTTATTTATTATACTTATAATATATATATATATATATATATATTATATAATATGTTTAAAGATCTGAATATTATTTTAATATTTGTGACATAATTCAATTTATAAAGTCATAAAAATAATATGAATTATACGAGGGCAGTCCCAAACCTAGCCGACCTAACAAGGAACAAACAAAAAAAGTTGGGAAAAATGTCCATTATTTTCCAACATAACCTCCTTTTATCTCGATACGATTGTCTATAGTAAGAACTGCCAAACGCCTTAAAATAGCCGTCAACCGCAACTCCACCTCATCATTGTTGGTAAATCTTTTACCACCGAGCTATTTTTTCAAGTTTGCAAATAGAAAATAGTCCGAAGGAGAATTCCAACTTAAATTCATTAATACTGCCCATCGCAATATTTGATGTGTGAACTGGGTCTTTGTCTTGATGAAACAATATGGCCAAATGCGGCCATTTTTCCATAATTTCATCACTTAAACGCTTCTATAAATTAGCATAATACTCGCCATTGATGTTTTTTTTTCTTCCTAAAGATAATTGATAAAAATAATCCTATGCCTATCCCAGAAAACAGATTCCATGACCTTGCCTGCAGATAGAAAAGTCTTCACCTTCTTTGGACACGATTCTCCCATTCCAGTCCACTGCCTTGACTGTTTCTTTGTCTTAGGTGTAAAGTGGTGGACCGAAGTCTCATCCATAGTTGTAAATCGACGCAAAAACTCGGATTTATTGCGATGAAACATCACCAAACTCTACTGCTCTACAGAAACATCTTCACGACGTTGTTTTGCTCTATTGAAAGCTAGCGCGGCACCCATATTGCTAACAGCTTTCTCATTTTAAAATCTTCAGTCAATATACAATGTAAAGCACTTTTTGAAATACCTATCATATTAGCTAGCTGGCACATCACACGAGTTGTAGTTGATACCAAAATCGCTGGTAGAGACTTTGCGCTCGAATGTGAAGTTGTATTGCAACCGGGTGGTACAGACCCATAGAGTAGCAGAGGTGATAAGTTAGATCTCACCTTCGCCAATGGGGATTATGTTCCAAAATAGCATAATTAATCTGGTATCTTCTGGCTGGGAGAAAGGGTTTACAATTGCGGCAGTACCAATATTGTCAGCTCCTTTCCCTAGATATTCTAAGTTTTACCTGGCTGTCCCAAGGGGGCGTTGGCCATCGCATTGTAATATGCCGTGGGTAAGGCCTTCACGGCGAGACTCACGTTAAACCCCCGTGGACTCTAGCTCGCGTATTTTAGGCCGATGGTCATCCAATAACATTTTGTGAATTTTCTTTATCGTGTCCTCAATTGGTTGACCACTGCCGTGTTTGTCTGGCGAGGCAGCTCGTACGGCCTCGTTTGAACCCTGCCACCCGATATTTTACGGTCGTGCACGAAGAAGCAAACTCTCCTGGATTGGATTGAGAGTAGTATCTAGTTCGCCTTTAATATTGATTGGACTGAGACCTTTCAAATGGAAATATTGAATTACGTAACTGTGACCAATTTTATGCATGTTTAGAAATTCACTGAGATCGTTTACTTTTGAAGACTCCAACAAAAAAATACTAAACAACGTGGCGTCTTGAAACTTAAAACATATGTTTTATGAGGTTGCCATTTTTTACCAAACTAATTTTATGCAAACTGCTGTCACCACATATACTTCAGGTCGGCTAGTTTTAGCATCGCCATCGTATTCTAATTCGTCTCAGAATGATGTTTTTAGTAATGTTGATATTTTATTAATAAATGTGCGAGTATAAATTAAAATAAAAACAAATAATAAGAATTAAATATTAAATTTACAAAAATATAATATGATTTTAAAGATGGTATGACAAAAAAAAAAAAAAAAAAAAAAAAATATGAAAGAAGATTAATTTAGAAGTTAATCGGTATATAATCTGGAAATATGAGACAGTCGGTATGTAATAAAGCCTTCTCACAATTTAATTGAAAGCAAAAATTTTACAGGAAATTCTGAAAGTATTGCAGAATATGCCTTTTGTAAGAATCAGTACAAAATTTAAAACATTTTAAATGACTTGGTAGTAAATTGTAAATTCGTGCTGCTCTTAGTACATAAGCATTACCCCTGAGTGTGTTCATTTTAAGAATAAGAAGCTGCTCATTGCGAGGGGAATGTGAAAAATTAAACGAACTAAAAAGAAATTGAAGACTATACAGTCGAACAACTTTATAAGACAGCAACAGAGACCTCAAATCGATACAATTCTTAAAACTACGGCCCAGAACCGCTCAACATACGATGTTATATGAACACGACGACGCCTCAGTGAATACAAATATCTCATAGCTTTATTAAACGCTATCTGAAGTTTCCTCATATTTTGTTTATTAGTGCCATTATATAGTTCTACACGGTGAATAATACTAGGCATGATATAAGCATGAACCAAGGTCTCCTTAAAACCTTACCCTTAAACTTTCTCCTTATAATAACTTTAAAGTGAATAATTTAAACGCAGGACAACATTATTGACGTGATAGTTAAAGCTTTGTTTGTTATCTAAAACTACATCAAATTAAAATAAAACGGTTAAATATATAAATGAAATGTTTAATTTTGATTAAATATTAAGTTGGGCAACGTTAATTTTGGAAAATTCTGATTTTTATCTGGCAATGGCCAATCCCTAAGAATCCTTCAATTGCGTAATACTGAACTATCTTTTACGTGTTAGTAAAATCCACCTGCCACTTTTGATCCTGCCTTCATGTAACGAATCATATTCCAATACTCATCATATTTGTAACATTTAATATTTCCTCCTCCCTTTGACATTCGTTTGCCACTTCACTAATAATTTTTTCTTTTTCCTTATTTTACATCTCTTCAAGGATGATCCTTTATCATCGCTGGACAATGAAGTGGCACGTCACATTTTCGAGCAGAGTATTAAGAAAATGCTGCTGAAAGCCAATCGGACTGTCATTTTAGTGACACAACAATTAAATTTAGTACAACAGGCGCACAATGTAAGTAGCATAGCCAAAATCTACTCCGCTACCCCATCTACGCCTTATGCGCTAAACTGAACATGTTAACGCTATTTGCTTCTTTGGGATAAATGACAGCCATTGGGCCTGTTAAATTCATTCTAATTTGGCAACTAAGCAGCGGGCAAATTTCCACCAAAGATATCTTTCATGGCCGCAAGGTGTAAATGATAGATGGCTAACAATTTATAAAGTGATATTTTAATCTTTGGAATTACGAGGCTCAAAAAAAAAAAAAATTTTATTCCATAATGCCAGCCTCCGTCGCTATGCTTCATTCAGAAAGTTGTAAAACATTTAATTTTCTATTACATTGTCCGCTTTATGTTACGTTGTCCCTTTGGCAAATATGATTTTAATTTATTGCATTTCACTTCTGTTCCTTGCTCTGTATTTTTTTCTCTTCTTTCCAATTCATTTCCTAACACTTGCTATTCGCTGATTCCCGTCGATGTTCATTTTGGTGGCAACATTATTCATGTATTTCACTGTTTCTCTCCCGTTCTCTGTTTTATTCGCATCTGCTGCTGTCCCTTTGCCAGTTAATTGTATTGAAAGATGGCTACCTCCAGGCAGCCGGCAGCTACAAGGATATCGCAGCCACTCATCCTCACATAATCGCCAAATGGAATTCAATAATCGCCAAAGCCAATGCAAAGGAACAACAGCAAAAGTAAGTATGAGTATGAGAAATATCAATAATTGAAATGATAGATGTCGCTGTGAGGGGGGGAAAAAAGGAAAATAAAAACTTAATGAAAATTATGATAATGGTATTGGAAATTTAGCGTGGGATGGGGGATTAATAAGTCATGCGACAAGCCAATTTTAGAGGCAAGGATAATAAACAAACAATCAACAATGGCAACACTAACACCAGGTGATGGTACATTTCCTTTATGGGGGTTTTTTTTTTGCTATGGGTTTTCAGTAGAAGAACTGTTTTTAACTAAGAAAAAAATTTTTAATTTAGAGAGATTACAGGTTTATACAGTAAACAAGTCGAGAGAACACATTAACAAGCCTTTAGTTCTGCGCATCAATACAAGAGAAGAAATCACGTTAATTATCGAGAATGACATAGAATGGCTATCACAGCCCAAGAAGAATGAAGCAGCAGGTGCCGATGGCTTGTAGGCGCAGCTATTTAAAAGAGTTGGCGATGAGCTTGTAATGATCAAGCATCTGCTCTTATAATCGATTTGGTTAAATGAATGCATGCTCGATGATCGGAATATACTCGAATAGGGTGGAGCATAAGCAACGTTAAGATTTGATCCGTGAATACATTTTTTGTTTAAGTCTTTTTTCTCATCTCTTTACAGAATTAACTAAATAATACTTGGAAAATTGATGATGGAAAAGCTCAGTACAGAATAAAGAATCAAAGTTGTTCAATTTTACTTTAAAAGTCAGCATTCGAATATTCAGATCATATCGAAATTTATTTCATGTCGAACATGATGCTCCTAGCGCTTCAACAATTAACCGATTGGGTCAGCGTTTTGGCAACAAGGACTGTCTGTGATCTTCCGTTCCTAAATGAAGTGACTATTGCTCGAGTGCAAACAAGTATTGAGGAAAACCCTGAAACTCCCACCAGGTGACGTTCTCAGCAGTTTGAGATGTCTAGGCGGTCTTTGCAAAGAATTTTAAAGAATGTTACATCTTTTCCCATATAAGATGCAATTAATTCACGAGTTAAAACCAAATGATGCACAAGAAGGCATTCATTGTAGTCGTCGTTAACGTTACTTATGCGCCACCCTTTACATTTTGTGACGGCGATTTAAGTATGTGCAACACTCATCGCGGTATAAGTCGTTTATCCACCTACTTGCAAGTTTTTATCGAGTGTATTAAATGCTGCCTGTATCTTTTGAAACGTCCGCTGTAGAAGATTTTACGGCAGATCTGTAAATCAGGCTTCGTAGAAGGTCTAAACAAATTTATAGAAGAAAAAACTGAATTGGTTACAAAACTAGCCGATGTGACGTATAGATGGTAACAGTAGTTTGGAAAAAATTATTTTGGTGAAAAGTGGCAACCTTATAAAATATATGTTGTAAGTTTCAAGCCGTCACGATGTTTAGTATTTTTATTTGAACCATCAAAATAAACGATCTAACTGAATTTGTAAACAAGGACAAAATTGGTCATCGTTCAGTATTTCCATTTGAAAGGTCTCAGTCCAACCAATATTAAAGCCCAACTAGATTCCACTCTGGGGCAGCCTGCTCCTTCATTAATGGCTGTAAAATATTGGGAAGCAGAATTTAAACGAGGCCGTACAAGCTGCCAAGACGAACACCGCAGTGGTCGACCAATTGAGGGGTCCACGCCAGACTCGGTTACGAAAATCCACAAAGTGTTATTGGATGATTGTCGAATCAAGGTGCGTGAACTAGCTGAAATGATAGGCATTTTAAAAAGTGTTATACATTCTATATTGACAGAAGGTTTGAAGATGAGAAAGTTGTGCACATAAGGGGTGCCGCGTTTGCTTTTAATAGAGCAAAAACAGCGTCGTGAAGATGTTTCAAAAAAAGTGTTTGGCGATGTTTCACCGCAATAAAGCCAAATTTTTGCGTCGGTTTATAACTATAGATGAGACATGGTTCCACCACTTCACACCTGAGACAGAGGAACAGAGGCAGTGGACTGGAATAGGAGAATCATCAGGATCAGGGCGTCTGTTTTTTTGGGGATAAGCATGAGATAGCTTTTAGGTTAGGGGAAAAAACCATCAATGGCGAATATTGTGCTAATTTATTGCAGCGTTAAGGGGATGAAATTATGGAGGAAAAGGCTGCATTTGGCAAAAAAGGAAGTACTGTTTCATCAAGACAAGGATCTAGTTCACACATCCACTACAGCGATAACCAAAATTAATGAATTAAAGTTCCATTTGCTTCATCACGCACCTTAATCGCAAGATTTTGCTCCCTCGGACTATTATCTATTTCCAAATTTGAAAAAATGACTCGGTGATAAAAGATTTGCCAACAATGAAGGCATGGAGTCTGCGGTTGATGGCTATTTTAAGGAGTTTGACAATTCTTACTGTAAACAGGTTATAGAAGTTTTGCATATCGCTGGAAAAGTGTCTCAAACTAAACAGAGATTATGTTGAAAAACAAAATGAATTTTTTCCAACTTTTTTGTGTCTTCTTTGTTAGGTTGACCGCCCTCGATTATTCTCTTCAATTCTTTCTTAAGAAACGCTTTATTTTTGAAAATGCCTACCTAATGAATAACCATTGATTGATAAAGTAGAAAAACTTTGAGAATTTTCCTACGATGAATAAAGCTTTCATTTTACATGGGAACAATGATGATTCGTTTTTTTTTAAAGACATTTTAACATTCATTGACTAACTAATGACTCCATTGGCCACCCTTCCTTTTAAATCATTGTTACTTCATTAACTTCTGTTGATTTGCTGTATTCGATAATTTCTAAACATTCCCCTAATTTCCTCTGTCGCAATCTCTAATCCTTTGCAAATCCTCGTTGACCTCTTTTTGCAATAGTTTGTTAGCGATTCAATTAAGCCGATGAACAGAACTTTTAACAGAAAGAGTTTATGAACTCGGTTATCGAGTGGTGCTAAGTCCTCCAACCACATGACAGCAGCAAAAGTATTTAGTTGGTGGATGGTGCAAACAGCAGCAGTCAGTCATCATCATCTAATCATGATGTTTAAGCTTAAATAAGTTAATTACAGGTAATAACTCAAGTGGAACTCGTCATTGGGGCGCGGAAGTGAAATTGAATTCTTTGTCGTTCAGAGAGGCTCAATGGTGAGAAACAACTTAATGGAATTATGAGAATCGAAATAGGAAAATTTCTGCTGTAATGTAATGTGAAGGATGCTGATAATAAACACTGGTACAGGACAGACGTTAGGATTAAGTGCTATAAGCGATTAAGTGCTATAAAGTTAGGTTTAAGTAGCAACTAGGGGAGCTTAAAATGTATTCGATCGTATGTTTAAATGTTGGATGTTTTGTTATATAAGGCATTGTAAGAAAAGAATTATTATATTTATTATATAACATTGATGGTTTTATTCACTTTAGCTAGAAGGATTCGATTTAAGTCAAATATGAAATATTTGTTCCAAAAATTTGCTGTTGTTTTGGAGGCAATTTCGTAATGCGTCTATCATTGAAACCCTCAACCCTATTGGCAAAAAACTTGGACAGTCGATTTTCTCATGATTTACATAAGGAGAATTTTTCACCAGCAAAACCATTCGCCATAGGCACGATCGTGTTTATCAGGCCGAAATTTTGGCCATTAGGGATTAACATATTCTCTGACAGTCAAGCTGCGATTAAATCCCTGGATTCTGTCTTCTTGAAATCTACATCAGCACTGAATTGCCGCAGATCTCTTAACGAGATAGCTCAGCATTTCAACATCCACCTTATGTGAGTGCCGGGCCACAGGGACTTACCAGTGAACTGCAGAGCAGACGAACTAGCAAGACTAGGGACAACCTAACAGACTCCAACCGAGTTGGAGTTGGATTCGGCCACTTGCAAGCTCCTGCTGTGTCATAGAGCCTATTTAGTTGCAAATGGTAGGTGCGATTCTGTCCGAGGCTGTAATTAATCCAGACAGATGTGGCCTCGCCTAGGTCTGAAGCGCTCACACACATTGCTATCGCTATCAAGAGCCAACGTCTCATAGCTTGTATCTGTCATGACGGGACACTGTCTGATTGGTAGACATGCAGTGAGATTGAGGGTTGCGATTAGTGACTTCTGTAGAAGCTGTAGGGATGAAGAGGAGAAATAGGAGTCAATAGAACATCTTCTCTGCACTTGCCCCGTTCTGGTGAACAGTGGGGGATCAACACTGGGCTCTTTTTTCTTTAGTGACTTAAGAGATCTGAATGATATAGAAATTGTCCGACTTAAGAGCTTCTTAAAGGCACTCAGAATTGTTCAACGGGGGAAACTAGGGACATCGATGTCTCTAGTTTTCGTGGTATCACAATAGACTATGTAGTCTAAGTGAGTCTGTCTATTCAGACTGCCACACTGACCTAACCTAACTTAGGCACGATCAGGTGGTTATTACTTCATGCCAGGTAGGACTAAGTACAGGGTGGGCCATAAGGGTGTTGGCGATTTAATTTTTCAATTTCTCGGTAACGATCGGCGCGGGGTGGCGGGAGGATATGTTGTTCGCTGCGCCGCTTCCTGGAAATTTAGTCGCCATGCAGCGTGCATTTTGTGTCCGAGCGTATTACGAAAACAATAAATCAGTGATTACTGCACGACGTTTGTATCGGCATGAACACGGTTTACACGATTTAAGTTAAGTTCCAAGCGCCAATGTGATACGAAAATGGATCAGAATGTTCGAAACAACCGGCTCAACAGTACCAATTACGGTTCGTGGTCTCCCAGTTTCTGCAAGATCAGCCGACATTGTGAAGCGTGTTCGTGTTTCAGTTCAGCGATATCCGCAACAGTCAACACGTAAGAGAAGTCAGTCTTTGGATGTCGAAAGAACAACTTTACGACGAATTTTGAAACGTGATTTGCATTTGAAGGCTTATAAGATTCAGATAGTCCAAGAATTAAAACTCGATGATGCCAATAACCGACTTAACTTTGTTTTTCCTGGAAAACTCATTTCGAAAAGGGGGGATATTGAATGGCCCCCACGTAGCCCCGATTCTCTCTCCATGCTATTATTTTCTATGGGGCTACCTCAAATCGGTAGTCTACGAGAATAATCCGACCAATTTAGAGCAGTTGAAGAGGAACATTATTCAGGAAAGTAACAAAATTCCGAGAACAACTTTTCAACGAGTTTTCCAAAATTTGCGACTTCGGTTCCAAGAGTGTCAAGCAGCCGAGGGAAACCATTTGGACAACATTATTTTTAAGTCTTAAAAATTCCCATGCTTCTACTTTTTAAAAATACAAATATATTTTTTTTTATGTTTCGTAGTTTTTTTTTTAATTGAATATTTAAACCGCCAACACCCTTATGGCCCACCCTATATATTGTGGCGGATGCATAAAAACTTTCCAACCAAGCCCCCGGAGCTTCTGGTGAGTCACTATCGATGCGTGTGCCCTGGCAGTGTCCTGATGAAATACAATTCTCCACTTATAAGGCAAAGCTGATTGCTTCTGGGCGATTGCATTCTACAGACGCATAGTGGGTGGTCTTGAAAAAAAAAAGAAATGAAAATGAATCTGCAATTTCTAAGGTCAAAAGGAAAACTTCACAAAGCACTTTGTAAAGCAATTTTTTTTTTAAATTCGAATTTTTACGAGAACCAAAATCTACCAAATAGGACTTATTTTTGATGGAATTATTAAAATTCAGCTGTAGATTTCCGAAACGCATCTCTGGTATTAAAAAAAGGGAACCAAAAGGTTTTTCTAAAGTGTTGTGAATAATTCTGTAAAAAGAATGTTTCGCCCGCCTTTAAATAGGACAAATACAGCAAAAAAAAAAATTAAAAATCCCATTTTTGGGAATTTTTGAAAATTTTTTGGGAATTATGGGATTTTAAGTAATAAATCTCTACTTTTTTCAATTTAGCACTTATTATCGTAATTTCTTTATAAATGCAAAATTTTACTAAAAAAATGTTTATAATTAAAAATATAATAGGATTTTTTTTATCATTACATTTTTACGAAAACTCAGTTGAAAGCATTTCTTAAATTTTTTTAACAATCCTTAAAAATTGTAAAAGTTTTTATTTTACAATATTTGTTATGAAAGTTACCTTTCAGAACAATATGAATATATTATAATTTTTTTTAAATTTTTTTTTTGTATAAAAATTGTGAAAAATTAATTTTTTCCCTGATTTGCAATTTTAATTGCGTGTAGCTTTCGATTAAGTGATTCTTATTTTCAAATTCTTGTGCCTTAAATACTTAGAATTTTATTATTAATACAACAAAGGAAGTTTCACAAAAATTGGGAAAAATGAGTTTTCGCTATTGCCAAAAAAGTGAACTAATTTAGCTGAAAAAAAAACAAAAATTTTTACTTTAAAAGTTGAAGAGATAAAATATGTTATTTTAATTTTATAATTTTTTTTTTTAGTCGGATGAAAGAATGTTAGAAATTGTATCGTTTTAAAATTTTCAAATTCCGGATTTGCCCTACTTTGAGACATTGTGGCGCATCGCCCTTTACAAGTATAAGGACTAAATTTAAAACTTAAAGTCAACTATTACTGTAGCTATATGGAATTTAATCAAAATCGAACCACTTGTTTAGCAACTGTAGATTTATTTCCATTTTTTTTTCAAAACCACCCACTGTTAGACGATTCAACAGTAAGTATCCGAATGAAGAGTTTGGCCATAGGGGAGCAGCTCAAAGTAGATGATTTCTTGGTAATGCCATCGAACACACAATAAAGACTTTCTGACCATCAACCCAGGCTTGGCCACCATTTGCGCTGGCCACGATTCAACCATGGTCGTTTTTATTTGATATTTTCGTAAATGACAGATTTTTCATCATCAGTCATCATCTGCTGTAGAAAATGGTAAATTTTGTTCCAGTTCAGTAGGTATTCGCAGATGGAAATTCGGTCCATGAGATTTTGTTTTTTGCATTAATCGTACTTCATTTTGTATCCGGGCTTATCAAGTGGTCTCAAGTGTTTTTTTTTTTGCAATATTTAGCTGCTGGGCAGTCGAAACAGTGCTTACATGATTCTATTATTCTAACGACATGTTCTGCAATTGATCTTTCAGACTGTAGTGCATTTTGGAAAATTATCGACATCGATGAAACCAAGATTGCTTAAGATTGACTGTCACAGTATTAGAACCGTAAACAACAAAATGTTTTATGTTTTTAGCAGTATGAATGGCGATTTCGCCTTGATCGCAGGAAAACTACTTAGGGAACTGTGACGAATTTCCTCTTTATTGGTATCCATTTTTGACATTTCCAAAGTCAAGCAATCACAAAATTATCCGAGCGGTTTTTGAGTACGAAATTTTATCTTTCTAATGTCATATAGCGTAATCCGTTGACGAATTTTCTCTTTGCTGGTATCCATTTTTGACATTTCCAAAATCAAGCAATCACAAAATTGTCTGAGCGGTTTTTTGAGTAGGAAATTTTATCTTTTTAATGCCATCTAGCGTAATCCGTTGACGAATATTCTCTTTGCTGGTATCCATTTTCGACATTTCCAAAGTCAATCAATCACAAAATTGTCCGAGCGGTTTTTTGAGTATGAAATCTTATCTTTCTAACGCCATCTAGCGGTATCTGTTTGCATTTTTACGAAGTGACATACAAATTACTAAACCCATCTTTAGGAAAAATAATGAATTTGTTTTTATTATGCCTTATATAATATTGAGTTATTTTAGATCATCTGCCGGCCTTTAAGGATAAAATGTTTCAAAATTTTACGACTATTAAACATTTGAATTATGCGTAATTGCTAGTAAAACAAAAAGGCCATACACTCTTTGTTAAACTATTGGGCTTTAACTCTATTACTCTGTTGTAACCCATTGTCTGCTTCGAAGCTGAGGTCGTCACTGAGACAGATATTGTTGATGTTGTTGATCCACCGAATTCATATTCTTCTCTGTTTGTTTTCATTTCATTTTATTTCATATGGGGTTGTTGTTTTTCAGCATCAACGAAACTGCTGCCTTAGGTCGTACAGCACGAGAACGTTGGAAATTATTTAAAAATGTTTCGAAATTGGGTTTGCAACGTTCGCCGCCAACAACTCCCACAACAGTTACTCCAGTTACGGCTGCAAGTCCCCCAGATGCCGTTGATGCGGAAACGGAAGTGCAGACATCGCCAATGGAAAATATATTGGCCGCAGTTGATGACGAAGAGGAATACGATATTATGCCAGCGGTAAGTATTTCGGATATTCGTGGAGGGTAATGAAAATGTTTGTATACCCTTGAATTAATATTTACGGCATTTGTTTGGGTAAGAGGGAAAAAGTTGTAAATTAGAAATTGTAAAAAAATCGAAATTGCTATTTTTCTATTTGTGTAATATAAAGATGAAATATTGCCCAGCTTTGTCAAATTATATTAGAAAATTTGTATAAAAATGGCTAACATTAGGTAAACATTGTTATAATTGAGAGTAATTTGTTCTGCCTTTGGATATAGAAACCCTGCTACAGGTATTTAAACTCTTAATGAAGTCACCCTTAAAACTGATGCAACTGCTTTCCAAGAAATGTTGCAAAATTTACGTTAATTTTGAACATTTTTGATATCGCATTATAGTTTTGTACATATAGGGTGAATATTATACATTATAGACTGAGTAAACAAGCGGACAAAGCTGGAGTGTATCGGGAATTGAATCCTGAAGTTGTCTACTAAAAGGGATTGTTAAAATTCTTTCTGTCGCTAAGTAGGCGAAAACATTCTCTGTAGCGGCCTAAAGTTTGTCCATGAACTGCCGTATACGAAGTGTAAAAAATTAGGTGAACTTTCAAATTTCGCAGGCTACGTACATTCGACCGATATTTTTTTATTATTTTTTTCGTCTCGAACATATGTCGACGGTTTTATCTATATAGGATGTTTAGTTTGTTTGCGAGAGGCATAAATAAAACAAGTGTTTTGCGTGTTTCTGCCAGTTTCTGCTATCAAAAAATGGATCAAAGAAGTTGTATTAAATTCTGTGCAAAAAAATTGAATTAAGTGCTCAAAAACAGTTGAAATGTTGACAGCGGCGTACGGTGAGAGTACTCTGAGTCAAAAAATTGTTAAATGACGTCTACGATGATCCAAATTTTTTTTAGACGGGTCATAACTGGTGACTAATCATGGGTTTATGGTTATGACATCGACCCAATGGAAGAGTCCAGGAGAGCAAGTCAGGTTCAATTAAATGTCAGGGTTTTGCTAGCTGTTTTCTTTGATTAACATGGCATAGTGCATCAGGAGTTCTTCCTTCAAATAAGGAATATTACCTTGAAGTTATGCGCCGTTTGAATGAAACAATACGAAAAAAACGCCCGGAATTATGGAAAAGAAAAATTCATGGCTTTTGCATCAAGATAATGCACCTGATCACTCGTCTTTGCTTGTGAGAGATTATTTGCCCAAAAACAACACCGAGTTGTCGCCCTGCGACTTTTTCCTGTTCCCGAGGTCCATGAAAGGAGGGAGTTTTGCGACGATTGAGGAGATGAAAACCGGATCGCTGAGAGAGCTCAAGGATATATCAAAAAGTGCATATCAGAACTGCTACGAGGATTAGCAAAACCGGTGGCGCAAGTATATTACATCTGAGAGGGACTACTTTGAAGAAGATAAAACAGAACTTTATGAATAAATAAAAATTTTTTGTGAAAAATGAAAATTCAACTTATTTTTCGAACACACCTCGTAGTTTGTGTACAGTGCTCGATTTCCCCAATTCATTTCAAGTGTGGTTTGCGATTTTTACAATATCGAACAAAAAATTTCTCTCAACTTTTATATGTGAAAATAGTACAGAAGGCTTACATTGAATCGTCTTTATCCGCCACATCTCTGGCGGAAGGTTTGCCTCACTTTGGTTGGGTCGTCAAGGTCTTCCGCGGTCTTCCGCTGAATTTAGCATGGATATGTTGAAGGAAATGGTGATTGAAAATCCTCATGTAAGCCCCAGAGAGATAACTTTTAAACTTTTCTGTGCCTTAAGCACCAATTAATATCATTTTACGCAATTATTTGGAAATGAAACGCGTTGCTGTTCGATTAGTATCAAAAATCCCTAATTTTCTTTAAAAACGCAATCAAGTAAAAATCGCTGAACGGGTCAGTTTCGACCTCATATTCATTCATAACAAGCATTCTAACAAATTTGACGAACACATCAGTCAAAAAAGCTTCAGAAGTGGAAAGTATTAAGTGGAAAAAAAAAATAAAAAACATTTGCAATGTTTTCTATGATTATCGCAGCGTTGTGCGCTCGAAAGTTTTGTCAGTGCATTACATAGCAAATAAAGAATGTTATCTGGGTGTTATGTGGCGTTTGAAAAATCAAAATCGTCGATAAAGGACAGATTTGTGGAAAGGAAGTTCATGTACCATCACACAAGGTTGACATAACGCATGAATTTGCGGCCAAAAACTTAACAAATATTATTGAAGAACCTTCATATACATTTGATTTTATTACGGTTGACATTTTTTCTCTTTCTAAAACTCTAATAAGCCGATGGAAGACATTGCGACATGACAACTTGCGGCCAAAACTAAAGTTTTTGTTTCTGGAAAATACATTTAGAAAGTGCATTTCATATACACAACAAACTGTTTTGTAGGCTGTAGAAAAAAGCCAAACAGTAAGAAATTTATGTTTTATTGACCAATTCCCGGTACCTCTTTGACAGAATGTACAATAAGCTTACCACAGTCGTTGGTATGTGCTGTCCATTCTCTTTCATTTTTGATGGACCAAGCATAGTACCTATAATAGAAAGTAAAGCACACCGAAGACTTATTTTGGAGGTTGTGATAAATGGACATTCATGTTTTCCAAATTTTCATGAACATCTAAGGAATATCATATGGGAAAGGTAGGAAACAGTGGGTTCATTCTGTTAAAATAAGAGCTGCCTCAAGCTTGACATTTTTCGTGACGAAAACTTTCACTGAAATGAAGGCAAACCTGAAAATAGTTTTGATTTATTTCAGATCCTTTCATTCGAATCAAAGTTATACATTGTGTGATATCTATATTTATAGGTTTGATTTAAATATATTAAATTCAGTATACTTTCCATCAGGAATTTAATAAAATGAATTCAGTGAATGAAAATGGACTGCATTGTCAAGTCCTTTAAGCTATCTGTCACAGAAATTTACCGATTTTAAATAAAATCTAGTCGATCACGCGAAAGGATTTAGGTTTTAGGTATTCTTTACATAATAAGTTAATTCAGAGCAATCTTTAATAAGAACTAAAGGACTTGCTACGCCTACTACGCTTCTTCTAACACCCAGAATACTTTATAACCGCAGTATACAATACAACTTTGATCCCTTCGAACTAAAATTTGATACCTACTGTCTAGGATTTGCTTTATCTTGAGAGTACTGCCCAAAATATAAGTTTGATAACGCTTCTCCTATGTTTATATCAAATTCCATCAAAAGTAGTGTAGCATAATTATCTCCCGCTCTGTCACAAAGATCTTTGTGGATTTAATTTTATTTGGCCTCGATAGAGGGCGTCATACTCTTATGTGCGCATTTTAGGTGGAAATTGTTCAACATAATAACGGCTAGTTCCCAAAAAATTCATTTCTTAATAAAATAGTTAAAAATTTTACTATTTAAGAGAGATAAATTGCGGTTGAACAAGTATTCGCCTTTATTATACAGTGTAGATATAATGGCTAACAATTCGAAAGGATTGCTTGGTAGAGATTCAAATTTAGTCAAAGTTACTCCATCGCACAAACATCAAAGACACGGATTGATGGCCTCCATATATCGCTTTTAAAAACATACGAGAAATGTGTTCAGCCGTGTGAAGTTTGGTCGAAATCTTATCAGCTATTAGGGTGTGATAGCGCGAACAAATCTCTGGGCTCAGAAATCCATCTCAAGTTCATCTGTTTTATGACATAATGCGATTCTTGCGATATTTCGCCCTTAAGGGAAGATAAGACACATATTAAGTGGCTAAAAGTTTGTTCAGAATCAGATCGATAAATTGGGTGCTGTATTACGATTGTAATTATTGCTTCGTATAAAATTTAGTCAAAATCGAATTATCTATTATCGAAACAGGGACAGTCATAGAAACAAAATCAGTTCTGATTCAGATTATGGACAAAATTGCATAAAGATATATCTTGTATAATTTCGTTCGACTGGAGATCATAGAATTGAATTGAAAATCAAGGATGTTAGTATAGTTTGTGGTTGTTTTATTTCATATTTCCCAATATTTCGATTGACTCCGTCAATCACGCAACTCGCCAGGAAGTTTTATTGATACTCAAACATAGCCCTGAAGATTGAATTAACAGAATCAACAACAACAAATGTCTTATTTTACGTGAGTCTCGCTTTGAAAGCCTTACTCACGGTGCGTCACCACATATGGGACTGTTTTTGAACGTGTTTGCGACAGCCAGCGCCCCTTCGGGGAACTCAAACTAATCCCAGAAGGATTACTCGGAGCACCTTGAAAAACTTCCTTAGGGTTTGCTTCCTCTCTCAGCCAAGTACCTTTGAAGTCACTGGTATGAAGTGAGCTTCCTCCCGGATGGGAGTGAGCTTATCTAGACACCTCAACCTAGTGGGCGAACAACAGTGTTTTCCAAGTTCCCGCGTTCCCTGAAGCAACGCTAGATCACTGAAAACCTGTGTTCGGGCAACCACAGCCAGCATGATGCTCCCACAAGGGGTCCTACACTACGATCAGGCAAGTACAAATAGTTCTTGGGGCCCCTGATCTCCCGTGCTGCCAGAAAATAAAAACCCTCTGGTCAGGGTTTCGCACGACAAAACCTGCTTCAGTTTCGCTACATCAGTTTCAGTTTCTCGAATCGAAATTTCTGTTTCATTATGAAACGGATTCTGGAGTGAAACAGAATCATTTCATTTGAAGTGCAAAATGAATCAGTGTATGAAGCAAATGGTTGTTTCGAATATGAATCAGAAACAAATTTCTGGAATACTGTAACAAAACGTAATATATCAAAACCGAAATTTTTGTGAAGGTTCCTGGTATTAAAGTATGGATTAATTTTCAGATCGATTTGAATGAGAGATACAGGAATTCAAGGGTAAACTATTTAATGCAAATTCATGAAAAAATTGGTATAAGATTTGATTATCACGTCGTCTAATAGGGTGTTAAAGCGTGACCAATGCAACGTCCTATTCATTCAAATTTCGCGCTTAAATGATTACTATAAACATACTTATTTGTACAAATTTCAATCAATAGCGGATAATCTAATAAGATACTATGTGGAGATTACATTTCGTGATTCACTATCCTATTAGAATGAGAAGAAATAGGGTGCATGGGCCAATTCCTTTCAATTTTTGCACTCTAGTGAAGACTATAGATATACATATTAGGTCGTGCAAAATTTAGTCAAAATCATGTCTGCTAATATGTTTTATAATGTAAGCAATACTTGGTCCAACTTTGTCCAAATTTCGCACTTAAGTGATGGCTACAAACATAATCATTCATGTAAAATACGGTCAGTGTCACATAACCTAATAGGGTGTTACAGGGGGGGGAGATCCACCATTCCATTAGTACATCAAAGGGCGTGTATCAGAAGCCTTGGGATTTGTATTTTTGGCTGTGAGCTAAATTTCATTCACCTGCGATCACTCCAACCGTTGTAGGAAGATTTAGCAGCGCGGCAGGGGTCTGAAAAACCCTGATACCTCGAAAAGAATATGCCTTTCAGGATCATTTACTTACCAACAACTTCTCCAATTATTTCAAAAAATTTTAAAGCAAGTAAAGCCTTGGTATTTAACTATTCCGTAAATTATTATCTTTTTTTGTTTTTGGTTTTATTTCTTTTCATGTCTTTGTTTTACCTTTTAGTCATCTTCTGTGCCCAGTGCATCCAGTTTCAAATTGAGTCGCACTCCTTCTCTGATCTACGGTTCTCGCCATCTCATCTATGATGTCCCTTTGCCTCTCGATGAATGTCAGACTGAGAATGTGATAATGCGTCGAAGGCGTCGCACCGGCGATAGCATCTTTAGACCCCAACGATCTTCATCAAGAACCTCCAGCCGCTTAAGCAATGTTAGCAATACTCCCTCAGAGTTAAGAAGAAGCCTTCTAACCAGTAGTTGTGGCAGTGCTACCAGCTATATGACCAATTTAAGCAATTACAGTGGTGATGAACCGGCTTCAAGGAGGCAATCTTGGCAATTCTCTGGTGGTCCAGTTAGAAAAACGCATTTAGTTTTAACGAAAAATATATCGGCACCTGCAACTGTTGAAGGCGATGAGGGAGATTCAAATAAGAATGTCCAGGAAGATCTGCAGAATTCGAATAATAGCGGAACCAGTGGATTCCAACAGTTCTTGAGACGAATGTCCATGAGAAATTCCCTCAAATCAAAGAGTGCTACAGCGGCGGCCGCCCAGCATCGAAAAGTTCGTCCTAGTAGTGGCGAAACAGCAATACAGTAAGTATTGAATTGTAATGATTTACATTTCTTAAGCCATTGGCCTGTAGCCACTCATTCGTGATGAAGTGCCGCAATAATCCTATGGGGGTTCTCTTTTCCATATGTAACAAAATAACTTGAATTACTTTTAACTTCATCAGTAGATGAATCGTCATTCAGGCATTCGATGGTACTCTTACGAAATGTAACTGATATTTCATATCCTTTTTGTATGTGTGTATGTGCTCTCTTTTCTTTTCCTCTCATCTGCAGGAGTATCTCAGAGGAATCGTCTGGCATAGCTGCCTCATCAATACCTTCCATTGAATTGAGTTCGGTGGCAACGGAAATTGAAACTGAGACGGAAAGTTGGATTGCCGGTATAGAAAATGAGGAATCCATACAAGGTACGAACGGAAGAGTAGTGTACACGCCATGCGAATATTTGGAGTAATAAAATATCAATGGGATTCCCCAGCTCGAGTCATAATCAATTCACTGGCTCATCGCCTGCTAAAAGTTTCGATTGGGCAGGGCTGTGAACAGGGGGTTTGGTGTAGTAGTGCTGTATGTTGCATTTAAGTGTTGCTGCAAGTGCTGTTAGTCTGTCTCACACTGAGTATCATTCATGCCATTTATTTCTCTCTCCCTCCCCTCTCTCTCTCTCTCCCTCTTTCGTCAGTATCATCTTTGTGTCGCTGTCTCGCCCTAAGGAGTTGCAAGTTATTGGCAACAAATTCTTTTCAATATACCTTCCTGCAATATGCAGTAGTTGAAGTAGTCATTGTATAGAATTGAAACTGTTGATTATTATCATCAATTGTGCAACAAAAGGTGTTTATTAAGCACTAATGATAACTGATGTTGGATAATGTCCAAAGACACTGACACATTAAGCAGTAAGCGGATAACTGGGGCTCCTTTAGCAATACTTAGTGAGAGTTCGACATTTCGAATTGATGTGATTGTAAATATTTGCAATTGAATTAATTATAGAAAATCTGAAATATTACATTGATGTTAAGCCACTAGAATATTATTGACAAGCTGAGAAAAGTTTGAAATTGTTGACTGTAGAGAGGAAATTGTAAGTAAGTGGAATAATCGAAATATTTAGAATAGTTATAAATGAACAAATGGAATGCAAGAAAAGTTTCAACATAGAACGATGCTGGGAAATCAGGGAACCGAATAGCTATAATCTATATTTAATTAAAATAAACTTAAAATGGCGATAAACTGAATAACGATTGATATTATTAAATGTAAATTTCATTTGTTGGTGCTTCATAAATAATTATATCGATTGTTTTATATTTCACTCAAATTTGTTCAGCACTTTGTATAGCATTTTATGCGGAATTAAATTACTTATTAAACAAAATTTATCGAATCGAAAGCGTTGTTCATAACCCGCCAAACTTACTTACTGTTCTATTCGTCACATCAATTTTTGATGGCGTCCATCAAAATGAGTTTTTATCGACCTCTTCTTCACTGACTACCATGATTATTGTCGGCAATTCTTCAGATTGTAGCATTTCCAACTTACATGCTTTGTGATACAGACAATAGAATCGCTAAATTTTAATGCGCTTAACCACGTCGATGCTAAATTTTAATGCGCTTAAGCACGTCGATGTCAGTATACCCCCGACTTTAATTTGCTTTATTTGCGAAAAAACTCTAATAGAAAAAAATATCCATGAAGAAACTTTGCTATAAAAATTATGTACATCGTAAATTTTCTATTTTTCTATACGGGAAACATCTGTGAAGAAACTTTTCTATAAGTACAAGCATTTATAAAGTCTTTTTTAGAAGAAGAGTAATTATGAACAGATTTTTTTCTTCTATCTGTGAAGATAGGAAAAAAGACATGTTTACGAAGACACCTTTTTTCAGAGAAGTGCTAATAAAACACCTTTCTTTCGGAACGTGATGCAAAACTACCCGTAAAGAGATTATTCTATAGGAAAAGCGTCTTTGCGAAGACATTTCCTATAAGAGAAAAGGCTATGACGAGGCCTTTTTCGTAAGAATAAGGAGACTTCTCAATGAGGAAACTTTTCAATGAGGGAAGTTTCTATGAAAAAAGTTTGATTATGAACAGATTTTAACGATAGAGAAGTGTCTTCGAAGAAACTTTTCTGTAAGAGAAGTATGTATGAAAAACTTTTTTTAAGAAAATCGTCTAAGAAAATATTTTTCTATGAGAATAGTTCCCATAAAAATATTTTTTTGTTAGAAGTTCATGAAGAAATTTCTTTAGAAAAGTATCAATGAAAAGACTTTACTCTAAGGACGTTATTTATGAAGAGATCGTTCCATGAGAAAAGAATTTGTGAGAAGATTTTCCCATAAAAAAGTATCTATGAAGACACATTTCTATAATAACAGGAGCAGTATCTATAAAGGGGCTCTCATTTCTATATGTATAATAACAGGATCAGTATCTATAAAGGGGCTCTCCTATAATAACTAGAAAAGCTTACATATAAACTTTTCTATAAGAGTTGTTGCCATGACGACAGTTTTTTTTCGTAAGAATAGTATACGTGAAGAAACTTACCTATAAGAGATGTTTCTATGAATATTATTTTCTATAAGGAAGTTTCTACGGATACTTTTCAATAAGAGAAATATCTGTGGAAGAAACTTTTTCATAAGGAAAGTATTTACGAAGAAACTTTTCTATAAAAAATATATGTATGTATGTAAGTATGTGTAATTTAGCTATAAGAGATGCTTCTATGAATATTATTTTCTATAAGAGAAGTTTCTACGAAGACACTTTACCATAAGAGAAATATCTGTGAAGAAACTTTTTCATAAGAAAAGTATTTATGAATAGACTTTGCTGTAAGAAAAGTATCCATGAAGAGAGTTTTCTATAAGAGAAAGTTTTATGAAGAGACTTCTCTGTTAGAGAAGTGTCTATGAAGAAGCTTTTCTATAATAAATGTGTTTGAAAAGACAATTTTCTGTTAGTAATATAGCTATGAAGAGATTTTTCCATGTAAAAGGTATCTAAGGTGGGACTTTTCTGTAAGGAAAGCAACTATGAGGACATGTTGCTATGAAGACGCCTTTATATAAAAAAAAAAAAATCTAAGAGAGAATTTCTTCTTCTTTAAGAAAAACCTCTAACTATAGAATAACTATCTATGAAGACACCTATGAAGGAACTTTTTTACAGAAGATGTGCTTATGATGACATTTTCTTTCTTTGATATAAGGAAAATACTTGTGAACCCCCAATTCTGTAAGCAAAAATCTATGATATGTATAAAGAAATTTTTCTGTAAGAAAATAATATATAATGAGACATTTTTCCTATAAAATGATACGAAAATTGTCAATAAAGAGAATTTTCTGTAAAAAAGATATCTAAACAGACATTTTTCCAGAAGAAACATTTCTGTGAAGGAAATACAAAGTTTTCATATGTAGTTTTCTACTTCCTCTTTCTCTATTTCTATTCTTTCTTTCGTCCATCATAATTCTTCTTATGATGGTAGAAAAGCCTACTCACAATCATTTTTCCATAAATAAAAGTCCGTACACAAGTCTGAGAATAATTTTTTCTGCAAAAAACTTACGTGAAGAGACTTTTCTATAAGAAAATTGTAAGCGGAGGAATCGAAATACAAAAGTCTTTTTTATAAGAAAAATGTCTGTGAAAAGACTTTTGCGTAAAAAAGTTTATATTAAAAGACTTTTTTCTATACAAAAATTATAGAAAAGGTTTTTTCTATAAGAAAAACATTTGCGAAGAGGTGTTTCTGTACACTAATTTGTGTGAAGAGATTGTTTTTTATGAGGAAGGGAATGTGAAGAGACTTTTCTGTAAGAAACTTGTAGGCAATGGAATAGAAATAGGAAAGTCTTTTTTGTAACACAAATATTTGTGAATAGTTTTTTATGAGGTGGATTTGAGTTTTTTATGAAGAAAGGTGGAGTTTTTTTTTTATGAGGAAAGGGAATGTGAAGAGGTTTTTCTATAAGAAAATTGTAGGCAGAGGAACAGAAACGAAAAAACTTTTTCTATATGACAAATGCCTGTGAAAAGACAAAGGGAAAGGAATAGAAATATGAAGGTCTTTTTTCTAAGACAAATGTTTGTGAAGTGATGGATATGAGGAGTTTATTTATGTTTTTATGAGGAGATTTTTTTTATGAGGAAAGCGAATGTGAAGAGGCTTTTCTATAAAAAAATTGTAGACAATTGAATAGAAACAGGAAAGTCTTTTTTATAAGACAAATGTCTGTGAAGAGTTTTTTATGAGGTGGATTTGAGTTATTTTATGAGGAAAGCTGGAGTTTTTTTAATGAAGAATGGAATGTAGAGGTTTTTCTACATATAAGAAAATTGTAGGCAAATGTTTGTGAAGAGTTTTTTATGAGGTGGATATGGAGAGTTTAATTATGTTTTTAGGAGGAGTTTTTTTATGAGGAAAGGAAATGTGAAGAGGCTTTTCTATAAGTAAATTGTAAGCAGAGGAATAGAAATAGAAAAATGCTTTTTTTATTAGGCAAATGTCTCTAAGGAGACTTTTCTGTAAACAAGTTTGTGTGAAGAGACTTTTTTTATTAGGAAGGTGAGTGTGAGATGGATTTTCTATAAAAATTGTTTATATGAACAAACTTTTCCATAAAACATGTGTTAGTCAAAGATTTTTCAAGAAGAAAATAGTGTTTGGAGATACTTTTCTGGGCAAAACATTTGCATGGAGTCACTTTTCTATACGTAAAATTTTCTATGGATGTAAATTCCTATACGAAGGTATTATATGAAGATACTTGGGTATAAGAAAAATGACTTTCGAGACGCTTTACTAAGATAAAAGTGTGCGGATAAGGATATTAGTGTCTTACTTGAATTGGATTTAAACTTTTTACAAATGCCAAAAAGTCATATTTTGCAGGGCTATATTTTGTTATTTGTTCAAAAAGACTTGAATTTTGTATATGTTATTTCTTCCTCTGGTGTTGCTGTTTTGCATAATTTTGCGCAATTTTATCAAATAATTTGTAACCGTGTAAAAAATTTCCTTTAAAATCATAGGCAAGTCTAATTAAACAGGAAAAAATTGCTCATTTTTCATTCTAATAACAAAAATCTCATAGTGTTTTCGAAAAAGCCATGTGATCCCATAAAATTGCTACAGCAATCACTTTCAATCATTTCGATAACAGTTTTTTTTCACTATCGTATTTACATTAAATAAAAATATTTATCATGCAAACAATATTGTTGTAAATACATGTTTGTATACTTATGCATATGTATGTTTATAAATGTTTTTATAACTGTAAATAAAATACCTTCTTTGTTGTTTCCTTCCTTTTGGGTACTCTCCATGCACGATGCAGATGCCTCCAATATTGACTATAAAACATTGTTGGCAAACAAGGACACGAATCCACAAATGACCACAAAACTGGGTGCGACTAACGTTGATGACACTGACCAGGATCCTGTTGCTAATATAATAACAACAGCAACAACAACAACAACAACAGCAGTGGCAGCGGTAGCTGCAGTAGCACCGACAAAGGCACAGACACAGGCAAAGGCATCAGGACATGGTGCCAGGATGAGTTATGATGTCGAACGTAAATATGGCAAAATACCGGCGGAAATCTATTTGCTATATCTGCGTGCATCTGGTTTTACAATTGTTTTAATATTTTTCATCACTGCCCTAATTTGGCAAACATTGCGCGTATACACGGACGTTTGGTTGCAGCAATGGACCGACGACAACAATCATAGCAGCAACAGCAACATCAGCAACAACAATAACCACGAGCATAATATCACTGCAGCACATACGATAACATCCGCAAATATATCCGCAGTGGAACAACTGCAACAGCCTGTGATAGTGCAACAAATGAGCCTGCACAATTATGCAAGGACCACAACAACAACAACAGCGGCAGCAACGGACGATTTGTTGCATTCATATGCCGCACAGCCGGTCCCCTTTGAGGGCTTACATCGTGAAGTCACGTACTATTTTCACATTTATGCGGTCATTTCCACTGTATGCATTGCAATGGCCATGATATCTACACCGGCCGGACAATGGGCCGGTTGTAAAGCCCGCCAGAATTTACATGATAGACTTCTACAGTCGATTATGCATAAGTCATTGCATTTCTTTCAGGTCACCCCACTGGGTCGCATCATGAATCGCTTCAGCAACGATATGGCCATAATAGATAAGGTGAGTTACCAGGCAAACTAGCAAACTGGGGGGAAAGTATTGCATTATGATGGCCTGGTCTCTGATGTTTGCTTTATAGTGCAATATTTAAAAGTTTTATACGCTTTTTTCTCCAACCCGCAATCATTTTGCGTTCTTAGAAAATTGCCGCCACTAGTCAAAGGTTACTACAGTTCACGTTACTTTGCCTTTGTGCCATATTGATAAATATCATCATTACTCCCTGGTTCCTGGTTGTCACGGTGCCGGTGTGTTTGGCCTATTATGCCATACAAAAGTTCTATCGCTGTTCGTCCAGGTAAGCCAAATAAATCAACGTGTTCTGGAAAATGTACTTAATTAAAAGTAGTGGAAGTAAATGGAGTATTTGAGAAGTGGGTCATTCATATAAGACCAGTTAATGTTGAGAATACATAAAGTTGTTTGTAAATAATTTTCGGTTCCTTTATTGAATCATATTATTTAGTACGATACATGACAACTGCGTGTTAATAGATAATATTGGCCAAATTTTGCTAATCCACCATTCCATGGCCAACATTTTCCATTACATCTTTCCGCAATTGCTCTTCCTGCTTACAAATATGAGTTATAATATGGATCTTTAACTGATGAGTTATTGTTGACTTGATAGGATAGGCTTATCAGGCGAGCTGTTCGCATCGCTTATCAGGGGCTGTTTATTGCCATGGTAACTTACGCGTCCCCTATGTGGTACGAATCGGTGAAGTCTGCATTCGGGTATCGTAAGATCCTCTCTTGTCAGGGAGTGGCATTATTAGCTTGTATGCCAGCACGTCGTACGGTATCGACAGATACCCTTTAGATACTGATGGATGCTGTCCCGCTGGATATTGTTGTAATCCGTCGTGCGATGGAATTCAAGGTCAGGAATCGGTGAAGTTTGCATTCGGGTATCGTAAGATCCTCTGTTGTCAGGGGGTGGTGTTATTGGCTTGTGTGCCAGCATGACGTACGCTATCGACAGATGCATTAGGGTATCGTAAGATCCTCTCTTATCAGGGAGTGGTGTTATTGCCTTGTGTGCCAGCATGACGTACGGTATCGACAGATGCCCTTCAAGTACTGATTCCCGCTGGATCTTATTGTTATCCGTCGTTTGATGGAATTAAAGTTTAGGAATCGCTGAAGTCTGCATTGGGGTATCGTAAGATCCTCTCTTATCAAGGAGTGGTGTTATTGGCTTTTATGCCAGAAAGTCATACGGTATCAACAGATGCCCTTCAGGTACTGATGGGTGCTTCCCCTGCACTTTGTTGTAATTCGTAGTGCGACGAAATGCAAGGCCAGGAAATGGTATGCACGGGCGGAAACGGACTGGCCTATTGGGAAGGTAAAGAGCTTGAATAGGGCTAAGCCTAGGAGGCTCTCGGACGAATGTGTCTTGTCGAGATGGCAAACACGTTGGGAAGAGAGTCATAACGGACGAGCTACATTTAGGTTTTTGGCAGATGTTAGATTCATTGGGAGAAACGTTGATTTTGGTTTTAACCTCTGTCTTTGTTTCTTGCTGACGGGACGTGGATCACTCAATGCTTTTCTGCATAAGAGAGCCCTGTCCGATGGCGAGTCATGCAATTGCGGTGCAGCAATCCTAGAGTGGCGGCATGTATTGTGCAAATGTCCTTTAATATAAATATAAAGGACTTCCAGGGATTAGCGATAATTAAGTCAGGTGATGACTGATTAGTCAGCAACATGCTCTCTACCCAGGGCAATTTGGCTAGCGCAACAGTGTTCGCTACCAGAGCGTTTGCTCGGCGTAGGGCTACTGTGACGTAGTTGTAGGAAGTGGGACTGCTGGCTTTCTCCAGGCAGTCTAACCTGAGGTTTGTGCGACTGTTGGACTGTAAGACTGTTCGGATCATGGTGATCTCACAATCTCATTCAGCTTGATAGGTGGCAGCTGCTGCTCGTGTGCAGGAGTACCAGTCACTGGACCGCAAGGGGTTGAAACTGAGAGTATGTTAGCTACAGATTTTGACGAGAGGCTTTGTCTGGTGACAAGAATGATACACCCTAGGGCAAGTCTCGGGTTCGTGCCGTGTCATCTGAATCTTTTTGATCTCTCGGGGGTTATGGACAGACATGGGTTATGCTGTGTCTATATTTCAAGATTGCCGTTCACTGTCACTGAACTGAAAGGGTTTGGAGTTTTCCCCGTCTCCCACCGGTGAGGATACTGCATCCTTGCAATGTCGCATCGGCCGTTCCATCTATCTGGGGTTTCCGCACCTGCAACGCACTCACATTTGAATCACCGCTTTTGTGGTAATTTTTAACTATTTTTTTAGTAAGTTTTAACTTCGTGCGTTAAACGATCCGAATGGGTAAGTAGCAAACCTTTCACTAAATAAATAACTCTTCCGATGACAGCTATTTAGCAGCCGACAGCCTTTACAGACCGGCGGTTTGAAAATACTAAATGGATAGCCCGTTATAAAACTAAGAATATTTGGATTAAGTCAGACATTTGATACCAGAGAAGAAGAGAATTATCGGTCGACCTTTTCAAATTTGGCCAAACATTACAGAGCAATATGATGGGCACAAATTTAGTTTACTCCAATTAACAAGTTAAAAGTTATTGGGAAAAGATTGAATTTCGGAAAATCGGTCAATTTGTATGGGATGTTCTTAATGGGGTGGAACAATATAGCTCACTTACAAGCTCTAGCAGCGCTCTGATAAAATATTGGTCCGAGCCAAGTTTATAGAAGTTCCATAGAGATTTACGACAGTTGTCGTATCTACCAGCCAGGCAGATAGCCAGCCAATCAAGCGAATAACGCTCAATCGACTTTAAGTCATGAAACATCTGTAGTCAGAGATACTTGGTACCTTAAAAGCTTCATTTTGCATGTCATATTTTTGCAGTGCTGGGTGATATTTACTTTTATTCTTTATTTTCAATAATAACTTACTAGTTACTTACTAGTCTCTGCCTTAGTAAATTCCTTTCAATTTTGCACAGAAAATTTCATTGGTTAACATTTATGAATCTGCTAGAATTCTCCGGGACGTTTTAAATTTTCATAATTTCATTTGAAGTAATATTTGTTGGCTTTTGTTCTAGAACATTAGCTTTTCAATCAGTGCTTCTCCAACGCAAAATTGTAGATATTAATTAAAACTTGGCGGTTGTGCAAAGTCTGAGCAAACTTTTCAATGCAATTAGCGAGATTCACGGATTCTCCCGAAAAAATAATGGGGAAAAAACAAAAAAACCACTCACATAGACTGCATCCATCATATGAAGTCGTCATGCCAGACAGCATAGAAATACAGCTCAACTGTAGAAAAAGTATTTAACTAATTTATCACAATTGTTTATAGCAAGTGCTGCTTTTTTTTTGCGGGCAACAAATTCCCTTTTCAACGTTCTGTAGTTTAGTGTATCTAGTCCTTGTTTTAATGCTTTGGCAGTTGTTGTTTAAGTAACAACCGGAAACGGACATGACTTCGTGAAACGTTTAGCAGTCGTTGTCATATAAGCGCACACACCAAAGCGCTACGTTACGTTTCACTTCCATCTACTCGTATTTCTAGAACTTTGGCAATATTATGTTGTTCCTTCTCTTGGTATGATTTTTAAATTAACATAGTTTTTAGAAACACCAATACTTTGCGGATAAATGGAAAATATTTTGAATACTGTCTGTCTAATCTAAGTTCCAAGTCGACACGTATTAAATTTGAAGTCCCTTCTCCCCGAAGGAGAGAACTAAATTTTCTTATGTTTCATGTCAGACAACCACAAAATATTACCAAATGATTTCATTACGACCAGATTATTTTTTCTTTGGGCAAAGATGTAACTTTTTATTAATTTGTCGGTTGCTTGTTGTGCTGCTCCCCTCCGCCCTGGACAATGGCGTAGCGTAGGAGATGTTGTCCAGGATGAGTTGCTTGACATCTCTGAGGTGCAAGCGGAAATTGTCACGTAAATATCCCACGCATGAAACTCAAACTTTTGCGTTGTCAGTTTTTGTTTGTAAACTTTTGGGACTGTTGTAAAACTTTTGTGACTTTTTGTTTATTTTTAATGAGGACCAGACACTGTAAAGGTGCAAGATCTGTGATAAACTGTATTTGAAGAAGCGGGGAGAAAAAATAAGAAACGCGTTATACGGATATTTAATTAATTTTATAAAACATGTAACAAGAATTGTGGCAAATTACTTCAGCAAATTCAATCAGATACAAATGACCATAAATAAACTTTGTCGGTATGGGAATTTGACGGGGCAAGTTTTTTAAATGAAACGTATAATGGATAATTTGTATTACGTCTTTAGCTTCACATGATTCACATTAATTCTAGAATTTCGAAGGGGATATGGTGCCGGCGTATGATTATTATTTATTCTCTATTTACATTATATCTCAATGCGTATGAGTGATATAAATTAATACTGGTTTTGATATAGCAAATTTAAATGAAGGTGCATTAGGAATTTGTTTTTGATTCCTATTCGAAATATTTCATACATGCATTTTATTGGTTTCTTGACACGAAATAAAACCAGAAATTGGCGTGAAAAGGTTTCCTTATAAAAAAAAAACAAAATAGATATTTGATTCGACAACCTGAATCTGAATTGGGATTATTTGTAGTTTTAGTCCTTGGCAGAGAAGAAAACCAAATTGCGAAAGGTATAAATTGTTCAAATAATTTGTACCAGAATTCATGTTACGAGAACAGGCACTCAGTTTCACAATTATTTGTAAATGTTGTTTATTTTGTCTTTTAACTGAACGACTTCAATCAAGGCGAACAATACATATTATAAAATGAATCAAAACTAAAATTGTTTCAAATTTTATTTCGGATCTATGAATCAGAATGAAAAAAGTATGTAGTTTATTTTTCGGGTGTATGAATGAGCAAAAACAAAATCGAATACAAATTTGATTTGGTTTTCGGACTCGGAATCAAAATTGTAGATATTTTTGTTTCGGACATTAAAAAGTGGAACAAATCAGAACTATTTTCGAGTTCGATTTCATTTTGATGACGATCCTTGATTTAGATATTTTGTTTTTGAATATTTTGAGTCACAAAATAATCTTTGCATGTATTGAGTACGCTATACAATATTTTGAAAATTTTGAATATTTAGAATATTTTGCAAATTTTGAATATTTTGAATATTTTAAATATTTCGAATATTTTGAATTTTTGAAATATTTTTACTATTTTGAATATTTTGAATAATTTGATTATTTTGAATATTATGAATATTTCATATATTTTGAATATTTTTGTATTTTGAATATTTGAAATATTTTTAATATTTTGAACGTTTTGAATATCCTGAATATTTTAAATATTTTGAATATTTTGAATATTTCCAATATATCGAATATTTTTAATATTTTGCATAGTTTGGATTAATATTTTGGTTTTCAATATTTCGAATATTCAATATATTTATATTTTTTTACATGTTTTGGGAATGAGAATAATCGACCATCCGGTAGTTCTCCATCCGAAGACATTTTCAGCATATTGGCATGTTTTCAGCATGTGGTTAATATTAATTCGAGGCCTCAGTTAAGCTTTGAGGTGCGAGCGACACAAATATACAGTTTCAAGTGCCTAACGGAAGACTTTTTCGGAAGGATTTTATTTATTTATGTGCTTTGGGGATTTACTTAGAAAGCTTCGTAGAAATAAACATCGATAGAGAATGATTAATATTTCCTCTCTGTTTACAATCTGTTTCGAAGCGTATGAGTGATATCAATTCGTACAGATTCAAGTTAAATTTCACCCAGTTAACATTAGGAATATGTTGAATATTTTAAATATTTCTTCATATTTAGAATTTTTTCATATTTAGCATATTTAGAATATGATAATATACTGATTATTTATTTGAATATTTTTAACATACAAATTATTAACAAAATTAGACTTTCAATATTTTCGGCATTGATGAATATGTTTATTTTCCTGGTTGTCTCAATCAAAGGATGAAAAATCAAAAATAATAAAATATTATCAATTGATTAAATGAACTCAAACTGTTACAATACTAGTGCTTTATTTTTGTTTAAGATTTTTATGAAAGAAATGTATAAAAGAAATGTTAATAATTGGTTGAGAAATTGAAGAATTTCTCGACACAGACAGTACTAAAACTTGAGCTGTCTTTCATAGAAGGATAACTAAATTGGTGCGTAATGTCATTTATTAGCAAATATTTTCAAGGGCAAATGGTAATATTGAAAAATTACAATTTAAACTTCAGTGGGATCAACTGACTTATATAGATCTTCACCCAACATCCATTTGCGTTGCGTCGCAAAAACGTGAGGAATAAATTGCTAGGTCCTTATCGATAAATACTCTGAATTAACGCTCTATTTTGTATTTATTAAAATTGAATAAAGTATATGAAACCAGAAACCATATGAACCATATTAGACAATTTGTGTGGAAGACACCAGAAAAAACAGGTTTATTCGGCCAATTTTTCACAGCTTACCAAGTTTTGCATTACATATTTTTGATTAAAATCTGAAGAACAGAAATACGTTCTGCTTTTATATTAAATTACTATGGAACCAGCCCGTTATTGGGTGCTAATTTTGACTAAATTTGATGTAATCGTATAAAAGAAGCCATAATTTAATGCAACCAAGTAGAAGATATAAACTGATGAATATTTGAGATAAATCGATCATACAAGGCACCAGAAAGGACACGACTATCCGATCGTGGTGTTCAGATTGATACAAAAGTTATGGATCAAAATAACGGACAAAAATTTAGGTCGCTATAGGCCAGGAATTGAAAGTAACAGGGAAAAAAATTTAACTTTTGAAAATCGGCCAATTTTTAAGGGAGGCATGGCCCGAGATAGCATATTTACATTTCCTGTATGCGATTATGACCAACCATTGATCTGTGGGAAATTTTGAGAAATTTTATAAAGATTTACGACAGTTATCGTGTCCAACAAATACCAAGCTTTTTTTTAAAAAACATATATCCAAATATTTAATTTATATTTTCATGATTTAAAAAATAAAAATCTATTTTGTTAATTTTTTGTTTACTTTTAAAAATAAAAATCTATCTTCAAAAAAAATTAGCCTAGATTTTGATTTTTGATTTTTAAAAGTAAAACCCGTTTTTAATTACAATAATTATGTTTTATATTGAAAATCAAAAATAATAATTAAAATAATAAAAAAATAGTTAAAACAAATTATTTTTGATTATAATAATAAATATCTATTAAAAATGATGTATATAACTATTATTCATAACTGTTGCGATCCTTGATATTTTTAGTATTTATTGTAAATTTCTATTGATGTTGAAATTTATTGCAACTATTTGGCACCTTTGCTTAACTTTACATCTCATCTTACTTCCAAGCGGTGTTCGTCATTATCATTATTTGTTCTTAAAAATGTTGTCTGTCTTGCTGACTGTCTGTTGTGTATCCCTATTTCCCTATTTGTGCCGGCGCAATTCCCTGAACAATCACAAAATTATAAAACTATTTGGTACAAACTTTCAAGAGGGTTTCCCGGGAATCATTGTATTAATATGACGGTGTAATCTAACCCATTTTGTTGCACAGAAACCAAATATTTACATATCGTTAAATGAAAGTTTTCCATGGATCTCTGTTGTTCCCTCTCAGGTTTCCGTTGCAAATATTCGTAAGCGTATTTGTGCCAACTCCCGCAACACAGCTAAACATGTAAGCATCTGTTTGTAATTTAAGGGATTCAAAGAAAAACAACGACAACAAAATAACCAAAGTAGTTTTTCTTCTGCTCTCCTCTAGCTTGAAACACCAAGCTGTGAGTACACCTCTCACTGCAGGAGAAAGATATGTGTACTTAACTTTTTTTAAGTTGCCAGCTTTATCAAGTAGTTGAACAACACAAAGAAAAAAAGAACGAACTAAGAACAAATGGGAAAAAATCCTTTTGTGGTCGATTTTGCTGCCTGCTCCCCTCTTACAATGCATTATCCTAATTCTTTTACTGTTGCAAAACTTTGTACTCTATTCCTGTTGCTATTGCTTTAGTGCTGCATGTTATGCATATTTTATTTGTTGTTCTCAAGAAGATTTTCCGCTTTTTATTTCCTTGATTTTCTTAAGAGTTGTTTTTCTTTCCTTTTTTTGTAATGCAAGATGTCTCGAAAGATACAAGTAGTAGTAGGACAAGGCCGAAAGTTTTTGATGGACTATATTAAACAGAGTATAGATGGACCGTTGCAAATGCAGGGTTTTGCAATGTTAGCGAATGAGTATAAGAGATTGCGTTTATACCAAACAGAAGCTATGTTAGCACTATTTTACTATTCATCAATTCCTGTGACGTATGATTAATGGTAATTCAATGTCTATATTGCAGCTGGTAGCGTATGAATTATTTCACTGTGCTTAAAATTTCTAAATATATTACAACTATTAGAAGTCTGTGTAGTTTCCTTTTATTATAATTATATTAGTTATGGGTGTTATTTGGATTATATCAATCTCATAAATATTACTCATCAAGAAATCCCAAATTCTAAAACGTATAAGTATAAGTATAAATTGTGTTTTGTGACATATAAGCTATATAAATTTAGCATAGCTATGATTGTTCTCTATAGATTTAAAAAATTATAATATATGAATCCCATAAATGTTACTCATCAAATAATCCCAAGTTCTAAAACGTATGAGTAATATTATTTTTAGTATAAACTGTGTTTTTTAACGTATGAGCTATTTAAATTCAGCATAAATTTACACTTCGAATTTGTTTTCAGAATGTTTTACATTTCTTTTTGGTTGATATAAATATAGAGTTACTCATTTAGTTGTTTCAAAACCGCCGCAAAACAGCTGTTTTATACCTGTCATCTGAAGTTTTATTTATTCAGGTTTAACATTTACGAATATGTATCGTTTAATTACGGAAGAACGCATACAAATTGTTAAAACTTACTACAAAAGTGGTGATTCAAACGTGGGCTTTCAATCGAACAAAATGTTCATAAGCGATGAAGCTAATTTCTTACTCGCTGGCTACGTCAAAAAGCAAAATTGTCGCATATGGGGCTCAGAGAACCCAGAAGTGATTGTAGAAAAGCCATTATATCCGGAAAAAGTGACTATTTGGTGCGAATTATGGTCTAAAGGTGTCATTGGGTCGTATTTTTTGTCGAAAATGGTGCTGGAGGAATCTCAAAAGGACTCAATGCTACAACTAATCCGGAGGCGGTGTCTTTATTACATAATGGCAAGGTCCATGCATAAAAGTTTCATCAAAATCATAGCTTTATGTGTGTTTTATTTAACTTTACTTCTGAAACCAAAAATTTGGATAACCTGTTATTTTAAAAATCAAAAACAGCCATAAATTTTGGGAGCGATGTAATAAGAGTCGCAAATAATTCTTAAAGCGAGGCTTTTTTAATTAATAGTTATAACTGTAACAATCCTGTGATTTAACTGCTTTCTCCAGAAAGCTGTGTTGTAAATGCAAGTACTTCTCTTGAAAATGGTTTAGTTGCATTAGGATCTAGATTAAGCTGTGAGTATTACCTGCCACTTTACATAAAATATATTGTCAACAATAAACACTAGTTCTCAACAGCATCACCAGCAATTTTTCTCAAGTATCTCTTCCACGTGTACTCCTATCTATAACGCGCTTCCTTGCGGTAGGGTGTGATATGTTTTCGGTTTCTTTATTTCCGCCAATGCCTTTTCATACAATTTCCTCTTTGTTTCGTTTCCTTTCTTTTTTTCTCGTTATTTTTTGTGTTTAGGGAACTGCAGCGCATTGAGAATGCCACCAATTCACCGGTGATATCACATCTGTCGGAAACTATACAAGGTGTTACGACAATACGTGCCTACAATCAGGAATCACGTTTCACCGAAATTCTATTTCGGCGTCTCGAGGAGAACACAATTGCATTCACCATATTGAACACCAGCAATCGATGGCTGGGAATATCATTGGTAAGTAGGACAAAGGCGTATTGCACTACGAAGTGATGTCAGAGCTTTAAATACGAGTATTTAAGATTTAAGAAAATGTGTAGAATAAGCAAAGGAAATGGTTCGCTGTTAACAACTACATGGAGTAGAACTGTTAAACGATGATGTCGTTAACACTTCAAGATAATAATAAAGAATAATCTCGTTGTTATTACTTTGGAAGGCATTTAATTCCAATTCCTATTAAGATAATAATTAAAAGTTTCTCTGTTCATACTAGAAGAATTCTTAGTTTTAGTTTTCTTCTTGGTTTCCCAGATACAATTTCACTGTTGCACAAGTATGTGCTTGGTAATCTAAGTAAACTTATAAAATAGTTCTGTAATGTTTCTTAACAAGTAGTGACAATATCTGTCAACCAACCACCAGTATACGGAGAAACGTGCTAGTAAATATTTCATTTTCATTAAAACAACAAAAGCCAGGATATTTTTACTTCGTGTAATTTCTCATACTGTCAATGGGAGGATATGTTTTTGGTTAAATACAAAAGTTTCACTCCGAAGTATTGTTTATAGTCATTGTTGGATGCCTCATCCATGATAAGGGAGTATAAAAAAACTAAAACAAATTTCCTCACATCCCAATGAGTGAGAGCTTAAATGCCTTCTATTTTCAGACTCATTTAAGAGAATCTACAATTGTTGATTACTCGATTAATTTCAGTGATCGTCAGTGACATCCAGGTAACTGCTGCTCAAATAATGATAGGTGATTTGTTGTATCGTGGATTGAACCCACGAACATGCGAACGATATTCGCTTGTACTAACTATCGCGCCACGATCAGCCACTAATGACGGGTTATCTATTTTTCGTGTTGCAAAAGTAAAGTTAAATAAAACACACACAAAGCTATGATTTCGATGAACTTTTTATTTCATTATAATGCTTGGACCTTGCCATTATGTACGAAATATAATGTCATTTAAGTAACTGTCTCTGGATTGGTAGCAGCAGAGGATCCTGTTAAAGTAGTTCTAGACTACTTTTTCGCACATTTTGGTTGCTACCTCGGCGATAACTTGACGAATATTGGTTTTCAAGTGCTCCACCGTTAGGAGATTATCCGCGTAAACGCGGTCTTTGACATAGCCTTACAAAAAAGTCTATCGGCGTCAAATCGCAAGATCATGGTGGCCAATAGATGTCGCCAAAACGTGAAATTGTGCTTTCCTGAAACTTCTTATGCAACAAAGTCGCGCTGTGCGATTCGTGGCACCGTCTTGTTGAAACCACATGTAGTCCATTTTATAATCTTCAATTACAGCCCAAAAAAAATCGGTTATCATACGGCCATATCGCTCTGAATTGACGGTAACGTTTCCTCAAGCGTCATTTGTTGCTTCTCATGCAACAAAGCCTAAATCGGTCGTGCCATGTGACTCGTGACACAGTCTTGTTGAAAGTACATATCATCCAGTTCATGATCTTCAATTGTAGCTCAAAAAAATCGGTTATCATAAGGTCACAGCGCTCTGAATTGACGGTAATAGTTCGTCCATCGTCACTTGTTTCTTCTCATGCAACAAAGCCAAAATCGGCCGCGTTGTGTGACTCGTGGCACCGTCTTGTTGAAACCACATAACGTCCAGTTCATAATCTTTAATTGTAGCCCAAAGAAATTCAGTTATCATACGGCCATATCGCTTTGAATTGACGGAAACGGTTTCTCCAGCGTCATTCTCGAAAAAATATGGTCTAACGACACCAAGAGACCATAATACGCACCAAACAGTCACTTTTTCCGGTTGCAATGGCTTTCCCACAATCATTTCTGGGTTCTTCGAGTCCCATATGAGACAGTTTTGCTTGGTGACGTAACAACGGAGTGAGAAATGAGCTTTTCCGCCGAAGAAAATTTTGTTCGAAAAATCTGCATTGAAAGCCTGTTGCTGTAGCATCCAATCAAAATACACCATAATAAGTCGATTTCAATTCAATTAATTTCTGAGAACACCGTGAAATCGGGAAATTCGGATTATTCGCCACACTTTCACTGACAGAAGCAATACTTTCGGCAGTGCGTACATTGCGATGATGCAATGAGGCCTGACCACATTTCTAACGCTTCCGGTCTCTTCAAATTTCTTCACAATCTTGCCAGTTTCTTGCACAATAGGAAGATTATGACGACTACATAGCAGAAGAGGTGAAGTTCTTAGCCATTTAAGATGTGCAAGTCGTTTCGACGTTAAGATCTCTAGTCCATTACTTTGCCAAAAAATGTGATTTTTACAAACTTTGAAAATATTTCTTTTAATTTTTTTTATATGTAACTTTATTGGTAATAGTTAGTATTGGTATTAGAATTAATTTAAACTATTTTTTTTTGTTTTTAAAAAAAATTACAGTAGTTTTATAAGATAATTGCAAAAACTACCAAAACTTCGGAAAATATTCTAAATTTATATAGAATTTCGGAGCAAAATTTGACAGCAAGTTTGACAAATGGTCTAACTCGAATTTTCACTTCATAGTGTACAAATAGATTAGATCGTTTCGACCTCAAAGCCTTTAAACAATCGTTTTGCCAGAAAATGTAATTTTTTATCAACTTTGACAATATTTCTTTTGATTTGGTATCTACGTACCTTTGTTGGTAACTTCTTGTTAATATGGTTACATTTGAGATTTAGCTTAAACTATTTCTTTAATGTTTTTAAAACAAATTATAGCAGTTTTGTAAGAAATTTGCAAAGACTACCAAAACTCCGAAAAATACTCCAACTTTATGTAGAATTTGGGGGCAAAATTTGACGCTATATTAAATCCACATTTGATTCCACAAACAGTTTCAACTTGCCTTTTCGCTTTTGCATCATTCCAAACTTTCTTTTTAATTTTTTTTTCTTACAGTAAATATTTCGTTTCCTTTCAGTTCCACTGATACAGTTTTACTTTCCCTTTAAATTACAATTATATTGACGACAATATTGTTGTCGGCTGACATGCCTCACCTAGTGATTGTTTCATATATGCTGCAGTTGCAACTTTATCCCAATCAAAGATGATAAATAATATAAACTTTGTACTTTTTCCTTTCTTGTTTTATGTCTTTTCGGTTGTCATTGTCGAACTTTGGACTCGGGAGAACAGGATTACCTGGGTGGTGTAATTGTGTTTGTGGCCATAGTGACAGCTTTATTGGCGGCAGCAATCGCGTGCTCCAATGACAATCAAACTGTCAGGACAATGTTAACGGAATCATCTTCCTCAACATCCGCCGCTGGGACGGCCACAGTGACAACACAAACTTCTCCATTGACACCATCACCCTCATTGGTGGGTTTGGCTATAAACTATACGCTGCTGATGCCAATTTACCTGAATTGGGTTGTAAAACTTTTGGCCGACATGGAAATGTATGTCGGTTCCGTGGAACGTATAGCCTACTATGCTGAAAGCGAGAACGATACCAAAAGGGAACAAGCAGCAACAATAGCAACATCAAATATCGATGATGAGACGACCACCAACAACGTCAGTTCAACGATGATGACAACAAACAACAACAGAGTTATTGAAACAAAAGTTTTGGATAGCATCAGGCAAAGGCTGGAGGTTGCTTCTTCGACCAGGCAAGATGAGCCACATCCACCACAAGATGTGGCAGAAACGAAGTGCCGTGATGCTGGCAGCACGTCTGCTGGTAAACTTTGCAACAATGATAAATTGTTTGGTTTAAGTGAAATGAGCGATACAACACCAACATCTGTATCAGCAACCACTCCAGTATCTACAACTGACAACAATGTCGATAAAACTGTTGCTGGCACTTGGTCTCCATTACTTAGAGGTAATGTCGATGACGATGACAATGGCGATGATATTCGTTCCCGTGCCGTTCATGCCGTTCAGTTGAATCATCTACCAGAGAACTTGCAAGACAAGAAGACGAATGTTGTTGTTGTTGCTGCTGCTGAAGATGATGAGGATGCCCATCATCGTCAACATATTACTAATGATGGACATATTGCAGTAACCACAAAAACTTTATCACATAAACAAACAACTGACGACAGCCTGGACAATTTAGCTGCTACTTCGCCATTGTTGTCCTTATCCTTAGCTAACGATAAAAATTCTCCTTCCACCGTCTCTGCTGCTACGTGTGGGCCAACAAAAGGCAAACCCTTGAAATGTAATGACGCAGAACGTCGGGCCAGTGTTCGTCGTCGTCGCGACAAAGGCAACCATACATGTAAGTAAAGATTATTGGAATTGATTCAAGTGGTAAGGAGGACTTTAAAGTATTCATCGTACTTTGGGCTGTGGTACGTTTTTGTGTACTTTTTTTCCCCCTTGTCACCCCCATCTGCCCTTAACTTCAAATCACTTTTATGGTATTTTTGTGCGTCGTTCGTTCTGGA
Organism: Philornis downsi; assembly: GCA_019455685.1. NCBI lineage: Eukaryota > Metazoa > Arthropoda > Insecta > Diptera > Muscidae > Philornis > Philornis downsi. Next base: position 301,036 of record JAHXMU010000234.1, read on the forward strand.
CGAAATATCAATTTTAAGGTAAGTACTTTTTATAGCTAAAATTTATGGAGAATCACAAGAAGAGAAGATTTAGATGCAACAGCAGGAACAGCTGGTGGGGGTTAACAAGGGCGTTTGTGTTACAGAATTACAATCATAAAATCTTCCATCCTCGCTCATGTGTTACTAAACGATAGTCAGGGTGTTGGGGTTTGCATTGTGGGCGTTGACATTTACACAAATTATTGACAAATATTCGTCATGGCCAGCAGGACTTTAAAATGTGACAAATGATTTGTAATGCAGTTCGATGTTACAAGCATGTAATGAACAGACAGGGGACAAATTGTACGAAGTGGTGAGGCTTGCGTTACAGAATTAGAATCATAAATTCTTCTTTCCATGCTTACATCTTATTAAACGGAAGTCCGAGAATTGGTGTTGTATTTTGCATAGACAAAAGGTGGACAGTCGGATTTATACACTCTCTAACATGGATTTCAGTCTAAGAAGGAGTATATAATGTAGTAATTTATTGCCAGGATGAAGCCTTAATAACGGCTTCTTTCATAGTCAACAAATTCTGCCAAAACAGTAGGCGGTATTGATTTTTCAAAAGGTGCTTTGTAAAAATTCTTTCTGTTGCTAAGTTGGTTAACTGTCCTCTACATTGATGCAGAGTTTGAACGCAATTTGTCATTTAATTTATTTACAGTGCTTAACTTTGTCAGTCATTTTCAAGTGTGTTTCGCAATTTTTACAATGGATACAAGTACCGAACACAGAATTTGTTTCAAATTGTATGTTGTCAATTTAATTCGGAAGCCGAATCATTGAAAAATTATTAGATGACTTACGATGAATCCATTTTCTTTTGTGCAAAATATGTGCATATAAGTGGTACACTGTAAAAGCTGTCGAAATGCGACGAAAGATTTGTGTCGCTCTGAACGTCTTCAACTGATGTTAACATGAATAATGTGAAGGAAATGATGACTGAAAATTGCCATTTAAATTTGAAAGAGAGAGTCGCTGAATCAATTTGTGTCATTTAATGCTATTGTTGGGGAATGAAACACCAAACCACTAGAATGGTTCTGAAACATCTGAATTATTTTTAAAAATCCAATTTCTTAAAGATCGCAGAAGACTCGCAAGAACTATGCAATTTCGATCTTACAGGAAACGTGGGTTTATGAGTTCGACAACCAGACTAATAAACCAGCTCCTGAATAACATCTTCTACCTAAGCCGAAAACAAAAAGATCACTTCAAAGTCGGTCAAAAGTTAAAGTGATATTAATACTTTTCTCCGATTATCGCAGTGTTGTGCACTTGGAATTCTTGCTGAAAGGTTAGACAGTAAATAAAAAATATTATCTGAGTGTTAAAAGGCGTTTGAAAGACCGAATTTCTTGAAAAAAATTAGATTTTTTGCGGGAAAAACCTAGTGAATCTCACGAGCCTGTTATTGTGAATAAAATTATGGTCAGAAACTTAACGAATATCATCGAACAACCACCATATTCTACAGTTCACTTTTTTTTCTCTGGAAAACTCAAATTACCATATCGAGGCATCCGTTTTCCATTGCCAAATGATATAAAAGGGAATTTACAACGAGAAATGAATTCTTTTCCAGGTAAAGCATTTGAAAATCATTTTGATGATTTGATTATTCGTTGGCATAAGTGTACTGTGTCAGTGGGAGCCAACTTTGAAGGTGACACCAAAGAATTGAATGAATAATTCGTATTCAGTGTTTTATTGGCAAATTCCCAAAACTTTTTTTTTGGCAGAATATACAGTGCGTTTTACTAGAGTAGCACAATCTACAGAGAGAGATCCTCTCTTGTATATTTTTGTAGAACATTAAAATAAGGGAGATTTCTTAGATTGTGTTTGTAGTGTTATTGGTAGTATTTTTTAAATTTTAAATACAACTTAAAAGAGAAAGATGCCAAAAAAAAAAAAAAAAAAAAAAAAAAAAAAATTGGGGTTTTTTTGTGGCCCCCTTAAGAGAACGATACAAAATACAAAAAAAAAAAAAAAAAAAAACATCGGTGCCTATCAAAATTAACTTGGCAGTATTGCTTATTATGAAATGTTTATTAATTTTGTTTTGTTGTTATTCGAAATCATTTTATTATTCATTATTTTATAATGAATTAATTCTGACGACATGCATGTGAAACAATTTCCATGATACCGAAAATTTGTCTCAGTTTTCGGGCTATAGGTGTCGCATGGAGGTTTTTGTTAAAGTTGAATTAACTGATTCATTTTTAACTACCTACGAGTACACTGACCATACTGGTCGTCTTTTGCGTTTTAAAAAAGCACAAAAAGCCGCAGCCATGGTTGTCGCTTAGAAATATGTATGTGAATTACAGTTCTTTTGTCACGCATCTGTCAAATACCACCCTAAATTGGTGTTATTTAACGCATAAATGTTAAATACTTCAGAAAAATTCAAAGAGTATCATTGTTAAAAATTGAATTTAGTCCTTTTGCGAGCAAATTGCTTCCTGCAGGAGCAAATTGTCACAAATGTGACATCAGCGAGTCATAACATTGTTGATATATCGTGATGCATGAACTCAATATCAGTTAAATGGACAAGCCAATAATGCTCTCTTTCCATACGTATAGGGTATAGTAGACAGAAATTATTTTTTCCAAAAGAAAGCTTTACTAATCCACTGTATCTCTCGCATAAGTAGCGCTAAGATTTGATCAGTGAATACATATTTTCTTTAAGTCTTTTTTTCGTCTCTTTACAGACTTAACTAAGTAATACTTGGGGAATTGATGATGGAAAGGCTTAGCACATAACAAAGAATAAAAGTTCTTCAATTTAACTTTGAAATTCAGCACTCGATTTTTCAGATCATATCGAAATTTCTTTCATGTTCGAAATGCTCCTAGCGCTGCAAAAATTTACCGATTGGTTCAGCGTTTTGGGCAACAAGGAGCTGTCTGTGATCTTTCGCTTGCTGGAAGACCTCGTGCACATCGAAGTGAAGTGAGCATTGCTCGAGTGCAAGCAAGTATTGAGGAAAACCCCGACTCATTCACCAGGCGACGTTCTCAGCAGTTAGAGATGTCTAGGCGGTCTTTGCAAGGAATTTAAAAGAATGTTACATCTTTCTTTCAAAAAGTTACTCAGACAGTTTTGTGTATGTTTGATGCTGCATTGTTTGAGCCTACGTCAACGATGGACACCTGCGAAAAAAATACCGGATTATCCATTTTTCAGTTTCAAAAGTAGAGTTAAATAAAGCAATGCTAAATGCTGTGATTTCGATGAAACTTTTATTTTATTATAAGACTTGGACCTTGCCATTGTATAAAAAAAACAATGTCCTTTAAATGACTTTCTCTGGATTGACTACAGCAGTGAATCCTTTTGTGGAAGTTGTCGGCCACTTTTTGGCACATTTCGGGCGAAACACGGTCTTTGACGTAGGCCTACAAGAAACATCTAACAGTGTCAAATCGCATGATCATGGTGGCCAATTGACGTCACCAAATCGAGAAATTACGCTTTCTACTTCTTATGAATTAAAGCCAAACTCGTTTGTGTTGTGTGGCATGTGCCAGCGTCTTGTTAAAACCATATATCGTCCAATTCATAATCTTCAATTGCAGGGAGAAAAAGTTGGCTATCATAAGGCCATAGCGCTCTGAATTGAAATTCGGATTATCCACCACTATCTCACTAACAGAAGTGATGTTTTCGGCAGTGCCTACATTGCGATGATGCACGGGCCTGACCACATCTGTAACACTTCCAGTCTGTTTAAATTTCTTTATAATCTTGCCAATTCCTTGCACAGTAGATCGGTTATGACGAAAGTTTACTGAATGTGAGAAGTTCTTCCAAATCACTTTCATGGCATACAAGGGAATTTGTTTCTATGCCATAATTCTACTGATAGCTCTTCCTTCCACCATTTAATTCTAGTATATTACAATAAAATAAATCACAATTTTTCATAATTTCCTTTAGTTATTTGCAGTCTCAATAATCTTCTTCACCATGTATTCAAATACGTAAAGAGTCCTTAGAACGTTATTTAACTTCATTCACTATCCTGTTGCATTTTACTGCTAAACTTTATAAAATCGAAGCAAAAAAAAGAAAAGTGAAGAAAGACCTTCGAGTAAAATTTGCTTAAAGGATATGGCAACAATTTCCGGCTTGAAAAAGTATACACATTTTAGATGGAGGGAAGCCAAAGAAGCTAAGGCGAGAGGGAGATGAAGTGAAAACCTCAAATGATTTCCAGATTCAGGGAGAGGGAGGAAAAATGTTGCAATAGTTGCTTAAAATTTAAGATGCCACTGAAAAATGCAAACGGACAAAAAGAAGCTAAGAGTTTTCTATTTCCTATTGCATTTTTACTTTTTTTTGCCACTGGTGGCTTCCGAACATACATTTTAAATATTCCATTAGTATTTTATGACTCCCAATCCAAAGTGTTCCTGAGCTGTATGCCTTTTTGCCTCGTTATGTGACTGACAGACAGCCCGAAATGTTTTAAATTTTAAGTTTTTTTTGTTTTGTTATGTGGTTCTGTAGCCATAAATCTTTTCATGAAATAGTTTTTTTGACCCTGTAATTTATATAGGGAAGCTCTAGTGAATCCGTAGCCGTTTTTGCCAGTTTTAACTACAATATTTGAAAAATTGTGGTATTTTGAATTTGATGTATTTGATACTCTAACACACACACACACACACAGACTGAAATATTTACATATAATTTTTTGCTTTTTGTTATCCTTTCTACTCTATGTTATTATATATTTATTCATTTAATTTTTCGTATTTTGTTCTTTGTGTTTTTTCTGTGTTTTCCTTTACAGACAGACCTGTCGCAATTTCGTGGCCACAACGCGGCGATATATCTTTTGAAGATGTCAGTTTACGTTATGAAGGACAACACGAGGATGTTATTAAAAATTTCAATTTGCATATACCAGCTGGTCAAAGGGTAAGTTGTGAAACAACACCAGAAACTGGTAACATTACGAAAATGATTTGTAAGAGTTGGTGGGAACTCGGTTACAGGTTACATAATTTAAAAGAAAAATAGCAACCAAATCGTTAAAGGAAAAGGGAATGTTAAAGAAAGGAGAAGATTGAAGAAGGCATAAAATTTTCTACAGCGCAACATTTTTAAAGGACAAGAGCAACGTTTTGACGGGCATCTGTCTTCAAAAATAGATTTAAAACCAATACAGAAAATTACGTAGCGTATGAGTAATATCAATTGTAGCCATTGACACTTATGTACGTATGAGTAATATTTACTACTCTAAAATTCTCCTGTCAATTACAGATGAATTATAAGCATTTATAAGCTACTTAAAGATTCTCAACATTTTTAAAGGGCGAGAGAAGCGTTTTGACGGGCAGCTGTCTTTACAAATAGATTTAAAACCAATACAGAATAAATTATGTAGCGTATGAGTAATATCAATTGTAGCCATTGTCATTTATGTACGTATGAGTAATATTTATTACTTTAAATGCTTCTGTCAATTACAGATGAACTATAAGCATTTTTAAGATACTTAAAGATTCTCTAACTTTGAAAAGCACCTGCAAACTATGGTTTGTGAATTTTTGAATTATTTAAATATTTTTCTTTTTGATGTTCAGAACATTTAAACCCCAAATATACAATTATATAGGTATATAAGTATATATACTTATATATATGTATTAGGAGCGCAAGTAAGTTCCCGCTACTTTCCAATAGATGGCGACAGATGTATAAGCTAGTCGATTCTGCCATAACATAAACGTCATTAACCAAGCTTGGACATATGGTAAACATACCGCCTCGACACAATAATGATTTTCTTTTGAAGTTATATTCTTTTGGTTGTGTGAATATGTATGATTTTGTGCCCAATAATCGTCATATGCGGTAAGCATTGATTTTTTTTTTTCAATCGAAGAAAACGGTGGGTGATGGCCATCGAAAGCTTCAAAATGTTTACGGAAATGCTGCTTTAAGTGAAACAATGTGTCAAGATTGGTTCCGTTGCTTTAAAGACAGTGATTTTGATGTTGACGACCCTTAGCTTGAAGAGAGACAAAAAACCCTCAAAGACATTGATGCGGATTCGTGTCGAACGCAGGCAGCGATTGCTTCAGTATTAGGAGTTACCCACCAAACCATTTCCAAGCGGTTGCATGCGTCAAGAATGATTCGAAAGCAAGGAAGTTGTGTTCCTTATGAGTTGAAGCTAAGGCACGTTGGTCATGCGATGCCGATACTCTGAGTTAACGATGATAGGCCCATATATTTTCCGGTGTGTTTTCCTCTCAAATACTGCCATTACTGATTCATCCGCTTGCGTCATAACCTAAGATTCTGCGCCAAATAACAAAACAGATAGAACCAACGTCTGGTCCTGGTGGTTTCTGGAGGTGGTTTCTCAAGAGAAAGCTTTATCATTGAATCGCTTGCTTGGCCCATAGTGACATCTGTTGGCAAGCAATACTCTCCTCTTTATCTCAATACTGACATCGTTCGTTTCGTTTACAGCGAAACCGAGGTAAATGAATTCTTTCACCACCTCAAAATTATAGTTTCCAACATTCACAAAGCATCCCAAACGAGTAGACTCTTTGTTCGTTGAAACCATTAACTTTGTTTTGTCATTGTTTACCACCAAACCCATTTTCGCTGCTTCCTTCTCGTTGCTTGAGAAGGCTGCAGTGACATCTCGCAGTTTTCTGCCAAAAATGTCTACGTCGTCTGCATATGCATATGTAACATATGGCTTTTATTAAAGATGGTACCACACGTGTTAACTGCAGCTCTCCTCATAATCATCTCCAACAGTGTGTTAAAGAGGTCGCACGATGGATTGCCACCCTGCATTGTTTGGTGTAAAAATTCTTGTTAAGATCTTTGCCTACGTTTACTGAAGACTTCGTGTCAGTCAGCGTCATCATACAAAGACGAATAAGATTCATAGGAATTCCAAACTCGAACATGGCCTCATAAAGTTTTTGTCGTTTCGGGCAATCGAAGGCATCTTCATAATGATGATTTACTAGGTCTAAAACCACACTGATAAGGTCCAATCAAGTTGGTTAGAATTGGCTTTGATCTGTCACATATCACACCCGACAGGACCTTATAAGCAATGGATAAACGACTGATACCTCGATAGTTTCTACAAACACTTGAATCGCTTTTTTTAAACACAGGATATAGTATACTCAAATTCCAATCATCGGGCATGTTTTCCTCGATCCAAATCGTATGTAGGAGCTGATACAGGCTGTTTATCAGCTCATTGCCACCAGTTTTAAACAGCTCTGCTGCTAGGCCATCAGCGCCCGCTGCTTTGTTGTTCATAAGCCGCAATACTGCTGTCCAGATCTCTGTTTGGCTCGGAGCTGGGAAATTTATGCCATCGTCGATAATTTGGGTGATTTTCTTACTCGTGCTGTGTATCTGTGACTAGTTTTCTTTCGCTACCCTTACAGAAGGGGAGCGCTGTTCTATACCCTGTACTTCTTATCTTTTGGTAGAATTTTCTATCCCTATACCTTTCTATTTCCTCACTCTCACGCTCTTTCCACAAACCGCTTTTTATTTACGTCCAATCGTTATTAAAAACTTTGGCGTAGTTTACAAGTTATAGTAAATTTTCAAAGAAACGATTTTTAGAAAATTACGTCATATCTCTACATATTGATATAGGTCGGAACGTGTTTTTTGTTATCACTATTTATGTCCTCAAGACACATGTTCTTGTTCACGCCCGATTTTCAAGATATAACTAATTCCCATAATAGCATTTTTTGAAAGGATTAATATCTCAAAACGATATTTTCCGATTTAGGTCGTTTATCCTTGTAAACATATGTGTTTTGTATTATATGATGACGGTTTTATCATTATTTCGTCTTGTGACATCCTGTATATCCTTCCTGCCTGCCAATATTACTAGCTGTATTTAAAACATTCCAACGGACATCCTTTAAGCTCAGTTGTTTTCGATTCACTTGTTTTGTTCAAAATGTTTTGTTCAGAATATTTGAATTTTACTAAAACCATATCAAAACTTATACTGAATATGTAGGCTAAAGCTTCCGTTTCCTGCTTAATTCTCTGTATTTAAAAATTTTCACAATAACACTAACGAATAGATCCCTGTCATGTAAATAACCCAACTCAACGGTTAGTGAAAACTGATGATGCTGACTGATGCTTTGTGACCGAACAAAATTGTTATTAGTTTATTTTGCCAATTTTTTATTTTTTATTCTTTATTTTTTGTGCAACTCAGCCATGATATTTTTCAAGCAAATTATATGATTACGCCACAGGCATTTTATGCATACATATTTTTTCTATGGGAGATTACTCATTGCTGCTATTTGCTATAGATTAATGCCGGTAAAAATTGTATATTTTGCAGTCCAGCAGAAATAATGTGTTTTTTTTTGTGGAATTTATAACATTTGTTACTTTGTGGCGGGTTGAAGCTAGAATAAAGTCTATTTATTAACTGCACTTAGTAGTAATGACAGTTGATGATATTGTGCATAAAAACGTAATTAAATTGATGGCCAGGCAACTAAGCAAACAAAAAAAAAAAAAAAAAAAGTGATGAAACTAATAAATTATAGAGTAAAAGATTACAGCAATTTGTCCGATTGTCAGGTCAGTAATTACAAATACAACAATAATATGTTGAATGTTTTAAACACTTTTAACCTAATGCTTACATCGGCGACAGGTATTTTTTGATTGGCATCTACGAAAGATGTGGCTTCTGGCAAGGCAATTGATACAGTACTCGTATTTTCGCACTACTCGGTTCCTTTTTTCAGAGTCCTTACCCAATTATGCAACAGGACAGAATGATAAAATTTACAAAGCAGACACTTGTATACATCTGTTTCTCGCTGTTGCCTATTTGTTGACTGATCTGGAATAACTTTTTTTTGTTTATTTATTATATCATACAAATTCATACAAATTACGAATCAGCGCCGCATGGCATTACAGAGGCTAGTTAGCAAAATAATTGCATAAAAACTGATTGTATAATAACAATAGTTTTAATACAAAATGAAATGGTATTTAATGCTCTTTACGGCAGCCTCCCAAAGGCCACCTATATAAGGTGAGTGTGATGGAATGAAACTTCATTCAAAGCCATGAATAGCGTATTTCTAGGAAATGCCGTTCGATGAGGCATTAAGAAACTGTCCAAATTCTCGGAGAAAAGCTCTGCTTACTTCGATAAAGTTTCTACCGTTATCAATAACTATGGGTTAATCCTCAACTCTCAGCAAAACGGGCGACTATAGATCACTGGTTCATATCCGGCTCGAAGGACCATGAATAAACGTTTGCGTTTGTGCTAAGGGGGTAAGGGTCAATTGGTATCAGCGTTTGGTTTGGAGAGTTTGATGATAGCGGTTGGCGTCGATTCCAATCGATCATCAGCGAACTTGTGGTTGTTATGATGACAGTCCACATATATGTAAAATCTAATTTCTTGGCATGTACTTCAATAATAACTCAAAATTCATACCAGAAGCTCTTCGACATTTTGCAATAAATACCCTTTCATTGACGATTTAAGTAATGAAAGTGTTTCTAGTGGTTTTAACTGTTGTGGTAAAATATTGTACTGACTATTACCAGAATGTTCTATACGCTGTTTTGTTGTTTCAGATCGACCCATAGCTACTTTTAAATTGTCATTATTTCTCGTATTGAAAATATACTGATTTGGGGAAAAATTTATCGTGTGATGGCCAATACTATGAAAGCATTTGAAAACATATCTATATTAGCAATTTTAATTTATAACAACCATATACTGGCAAAACTGTTTGAAAAACATTTCAATACAACATCTCAAATACAAGAAGTTGTTTTAGGATTTAGGTAGGGCGAAAACACCAGAGATTAAACTCCGAAGGATTAGAAATAGCGGAGAGGTCTTTGAGGATCGCAGTTTTACCATACCATAACTACTTATAAAATGTTAGATGAACAACGGAAAATGTCTTCACGTTATAATAAGTAATTTTAATGTAGAATTCGAGATGAGGGTAGAAAATGACTGCTCGCTTTGATGTGATGCGAAGAAGTGGCGTTTTTGACATACTAACTTAAGTTGTCACTTAACAATTTATCTTTTTACAATTCATTGTATTAATTAACTCACAATAGCTAACAAGTAAATTTTGTTTTGTAATTAAACAAAAGCAATTCACGATAGCATACATACCGTACACTGATTTGCAATTCAAATTAAGTACATATTTTAAGTACAAATTAAATATTAAGCAATTAAATTTCAAACTATTAAAAGTAAGTATAAATGCTGTTGAGTTTATACAACTGTTTCAAGTTCTATAAAAAGTTGTTGTTGTCGTAGAATTGTATTACTTATCTTTAAAAATTATTTATTATTCATATGTTCCGTCAAGAAATACCAAGAATAGGCCAATAAGACAAGAAATATTTACTGTACAGCCAGCTTGCAAAATAAATTATTTTTGTCAACTATTATCCTTCATCAATAGGTTTTACAAATACTTCTCGAATTTTCTTTTATGCTTTCTATCGCCTAAAATCGGTTGCTTCGTAATGATAATTTGAGTTATGGAAAGAGAAAAAGTTAGACGGAGCCATATAAGGTGAATGCCTTGGTTATTGAATTTGACCAGAAATTCGTTGACAATAAAATGGTGCAAAACTTATGATTATTCTTTCCATAAATGTAAACTTTTACGACGAATTTGCGGTTTCAAACACCGCATAGCAGCGAGACGCGGCTAACAACGAAAACGGTCAATATTATCTTGACTTCTGATCTATCTTGGCGTATTATTTTCTGCTTTCGACTCAGTTAAACAGCGGCAGCCCGAAATTTGTAAATTGGTTTGCATGTCAAACTCACAAACTCAAGTCTCACACTTACCTACTAAGGTGGCGACTAAAATAGACATACTCGTACTTATCTGTTATACGTTGGCGAAAGTAGCGACTGTGGAAATAGTGTGGGAGTGAGAAATTAGAAATGTACAGGGAAAAAGGGGAATCCCGAAAATTCTACCAAAAGGTAAGAAGTACAGGTTATGGTAAAGAGCTCCCCTCCCCTCCTGTAAGGACAGCGAGGGAAATGTGGTTACAGATACGCAGAATGTGCTGCAACTATGTTCTGCATTTTTAAAAGCCCTTAGTTCTGGATGGCAGCAAGAGTGAAGAAATCACCGCAATTATCGATGATGGCATAAATTGCCCAGCTCCGAGCCAAACAGAGATCAGAACAGCAATATTGTGGCTTAAGAGCAACAAAGCTGCGGGCGCTGATGGCCTAGCAGCAGAACTGTTTAAAACTGGTGGCGATGAGCTGATAAACAGCCTGCATCAGCTCCTACATACTATTTGAATCGAGGAAAACATGTCCGATGATTGGAATTTGAGTGTACTGTGTCGTGCGTTAAAAAAATGAAATCCAAGTGTTTGTAAAAACTATCGCGGTATCAATATTTTACCCACTGCTTACAAAGTCCCGTCGAGTGTGGTATGTGAAAGACTAAAACCGATTCTAACTGACCTGATTGGACCTTATCAGTGCGGTTTAGACCTGGTAAATCAACAACTGACCAGATATTCACACTACGACAAATTATGGAGAACAGCCAAGAAAAATAGATAGACACGTACCATCTTTTCGTCGATTATAAAGCTGCCTTCGATAACCCGATACGGCGGCAAAAACTGTTTGGAATTCCTACAAAGTTCATACGTCTTTGTAAGAAGACATTGATTGATACGAAGACTTTAGTATAGATAAGCGAAGGTCTTACCGAGCCTTTTTACACCAAACGGGGATTTAGGCAGCGTGACAGTCTGTCATGCGGCCTCTTCAACATACTGTTGAAGATGATTATGAGGAAAGCTGCAGTTAACACGTGTGGTACCATCTTTAACAAAAGCCATATGTTACTCGCATATGCAAATGACATAGAGATTATTGGTCGAAAACTAGGAGATGTTACTGCAGCCTTCTCAAGCATCGGGAAGGAAGCAGCGAAAATGGGTCTGGTTTTAAACGAGGACAAAACAAAGTTATTGGTTTCAACGAACAAAGAGTCTACTTGTTTGAGACGCTTCGTGAACATTAACAACTATAATTCTTTCATTCATAATTCATTTACCTCGGTTCTGCTGTAAACAAAACGAATGATGTCAACATGGAGATAAAGAAGAGAGTATTGCTTGCTAACAGATGTTACTACGAGCTAAGTAAGCGATTCAATGATAAAGCTCTCTCCCGACAAACAAAAAGCCGACTGTACCAGACGTTGGTTCTGCCTGCCTTGGTATATGGCGCAGAATCCTGGGTTATGACGCAAACGGATGAATCAGTACTGGCAGTTTTCGAGAGAGAAATACTCCAAAAAATATATGGACCCACCATCGTTAACGGAAAGTATCGGCGTCACATGAACAATGAGCTGTATGGGCTATATGCCGACATCGATGTGGGTCAAACGTATTAATATACAGCGATTACGATGGCTGGGTCATTTTGTGCGGATGTACCCAAATTCTCCGGCACGTAAAGTTTTCGACAACGAACTCGATGGACGGCGCTGAAGAGGACGATCAAAACCCCTTTGGAAGGAGCGGGCTTTTGAAATACTATCGAAACTTGGTGTGGCTAACCGGAGGAGAAAGATTGAAACGCTTGAATTATTCTTTATAATAAATAAGTATGTCTATTCCAGTCGCCACCTAAGAAGAAAAAGACTTCGACGACAGGATAATAATAAAAATACTTCCTTACTTATATTAATGCTTAGACATATTATGAATATTTGAATCAGGGACCTTTACGAAATTTTAATTTCGTTTCGGTTTTGGTATTGTAGACTTTAGAGTACATTTAAAAATTTGTTTCTGATTCATATTCGAAATAAAAACTCACTTCATGCATTATTGAGCCGTTTCTTATCTGAAACAAAAATAGAAACCTATATTGATTGTGCATATTTTGATTCGAAAACGTGAAACTAAAATGTATTTTTATGCGAATTTATTTCTTAATCTGAATCAGAACTAACATAAAATACAAATTCGTTTCTTGGCAGAAAAAATAGGTCTGGCGCCAAATTGCGAAACGTAAAAATAACTCTAATAATTTAGTTTTCGAATTTAAGATATCAGACTCTCAGAAATGTTCTAGCTACTCTAAAAATTTTGTCTGTTTTGGTTTTTTTTACTGAAAATTTTGAAATTAAATACAAAACAAAAAGGTTTCATAAACTGAATCGGAACCTTTATTTCCGGTGTTAAGAATCAAAATCAAAATTGTTTTGTAATTTCGATTTGGTTGTATGAAACAGAAATTAAATTCAATAAGGTTTGTCTGTTTTTTTTTGAACTGAAAAATTTTAAATGAAGTACAAAACAAATGATTTCTTAAACTGAATCGGAACCAAAATTGTTTTTACTTTCATTTCCGACGTTAAGAATCAAAATTAAAATTGTTTTGTGATTTCGATTTGCTTGTATGAAACACAAATGAAATTTAATAAAATTAGTCTGTTTTTTTTTCGAACTGAAAAATTTCAAATGAAATACAAAACAAATGATTTCATAAACTGGATCGGAATCGGAATTATTTTTACCTTCGTTTCGGGTGTAAGAATCAACATAAAAGTTGTTTATAATTTCGATTTGCTTGTATGAAACAGAAAGAAATTTCAATAAAATTTTGTTTCTGCTGTCAGAATCAGAATAAAAACTTTGTATATTTTTGTTTTAGATCTCAGAGTATGAAATAAATCAAAATTATTTTTGATTTTAATTTTGTTCCGGTTACGGTTTCTGTTTTGAATATTTTATAATAGTTTAAAAACTGTTATAACTTAAATAAAGGGTGTCCCAACAAGAACGCAAGATTTAAATATTAAATAAAACACAGATATTGTTTCTCTGGCTGTATGACATGTGGCGTCGTCTTATTGAAACCACGTGCCCTCCACATTCGTTTCTTCAATTCTGGCCACGAAAAAACTGGTTATCATTTCACGATACCGAACACCGAAAACCATTGACTGTTTGCGCTTGACATGCCCGATTTTCATAAGAAAAGAACCAATGATTCCTCCAGCTCAAAATCCACACACTTACTGACACGTTGAGGATGCATTTGCTCCTCGTAAATCACTCGAGGAGTTTCCTTACCCCAAATGCGACAATTCTGCCTATTGACGAAGCCATCAAGATGAAAATGGGCCTCGTCACTGAAGATGGTTTTATCGGCAAAATCAGAATTTTCATATTGTCTCTCCAATACCCAATTAACGAACTCCTTTCACTGTCCATAGTCAGCTGACTTCAGTTCCTGAGTCAATCGAACTTTGTATGCATGAAGATGCAAATCTTTCGTCAAAATTCGTTGCATAACGGATTTGGAGACACCAATTTGCTGAGCTCGGTGTCGAATTGAGGTGGATGGAGTTTGAGCGACTTCATCACGTACAGCTGCTACATTTTCGGTCGATCAACCTGATCGAAGGCGCGTTGTTGTCTTTAAATCATTAACAGACCCAGTTTTGGAAAATTTATCCATTAATCTCTTTACAGTTGACTCTTTTGGAGCATTATTGTGACGCCAAATTGATCGCAATTTGCGAACTGCAGCCGCAAAACTTTCACCATTTTGGTAAAATAATTTCACAATGAGAATGCGTTGTTCATTCGTGTAGCGCTTCATGTTTACTAACCTCGTACCTTCTACTAGTAAACAATAACAATTGTTCAAATGTCAAACAATGACACTTCGAATGGCGCCAAATTTAAATCTTGTGTTCTTGTTGGGACACCCTTTATAAATATATGTCGGAATAAATACAATAACAATAACGAATAAACTGGGGTTTGCCCTAACTCCACAAAAATTGCCTTTTTCTTGAGTTTAAATGAATGACGGGTTTTTTTCTTGTATTTCCGTTTTGTGTTTGGTATTCCTTTTAAATTCAATATTTTTGTTCCGCTAGGGAAATATTTCAATTCTACATCGCTTTCATTCAAACAATTATAATTCTTTCTGCTCTAATCAATGATATTTCTGTGAATTCCCTTTTCTAACCTTTATCTCTCTATTTATTTTTCGTTGCTACCATTTTTATCCAGATTGGTATTTGCGGTCGCACTGGCAGTGGTAAATCATCTCTGGCTTTATCCTTGTTCGGGATGCTGCAAATGAGTCATGGCCGCATACGCATCGATGACATGGATATCTCACATGTACACCCGGATGAGGTGCGCTCACGACTATCGATAATCCCACAGGATGTTTATTTGTTTAGCATGACAATACGAGAGAATCTTGACCCGTCTAGTTACTATTCGGATTTGGAATTATGGAATTGCCTTGAATTGGCACAATTGAAGGACTTTGTCAATACGAAAATGCCACAGGGATTAGGTAAGTATTATAAATACCAACTAGAGTGAATTTAACATGAACTCACATAACTTTATTCATATAATACGTGCACATAGTATTTGTAAATTCATGTAGGTATAGATATGTTTGATGATTTTTGCAATCATTATTCATATTCTCTCATACATCCAATAACATCTACACAGTGGTTGATATAGGGGAGCCGTAGAGGACTCTTGTTTCATGCTGTACCATCCACAGGGTAATTCTGACTCTTTCGCTCTGTTGTTATAGGGATTGAATGATTTCCTTATTTGTGTTTGCTGGCCTTTATTGATGTAGAGAGGACTAACTCCTTTTGGGTTAGAGGACAACGGGTGAACACATGAGTTTGTTGTTGGCTTCGGCAATCACTGACATGTCAAGTGATACTTATAAGCTTTGTGAGGATTTGAGTTTGCTCTGAGTATGAGTTTGTTTAATTCGTTGGCATTTTTATTGCCACTACTCTCATTTCTTCATATTTTTTTTTGCTTTTTTGTTAATATGTTGGGAAATGTTGGACTGATTTTTATGGGAATACGAGAATAGTAAGGAGGGAATGAATTGATAGGATGAATATCCATCACCAAAGTGCGTGACAAATGAATCTGGTAAAGATTTTCTAAATGAAGAGAAAATATGATCTGGTAGAATTTTTCAGTAATGTAAGTAAATGATGTAAATACACACGATATGTTTATAAAATTTTTTCTATATTTTCACTTCTTAACATGGAAAATTGTTACGCAAACTCTTTTTGTATAATACATTTCAAAGAGGAAAGTTTTATTGTAAAAATCAGAGTTCACATTTGCTCGCGGCTCAGAGCCGAATTTTTCAGGCGAGAACTCCCAGCTCTTGGCTGTCAAGCTCGATTACAAAGAATTTTGCCTTTTTGGTCGCAAAATATTTCAACAATTGGGAATCGATCTCAGGAGCTAGAAAATTTAATCTCACCTGAGTCTCACCGGGCTGAAACTCGAATTCAAAGTCTAAAATAAGAAACACAAATGATGCTATATCTTGGTAACTGGATGCCCAATATCAAAAATTACAACATTTTCTGTTTTCAAAGAGTACCCAAAGTTTTTAGGTAAAGTGGTCCTGCTGCATAGAGTCAAAGAATAAAAGCGGGTAAATGAAAAAATCGCTGAAATTCAGTAATGTCCATATATAGAAAACGGAGCATTAAATGGCGAAAATAAAAAAATTTGTCTTCAAAAGGGTCATATACCAGTTGTCTCAATAAAGTACAGTCGTCAAATAAAGTCAAAGAATAAAAGTGGGTAAATAAAAAAAAATCGCGATAAAAAAACCAATATTCATATTGTATTCAAAATTTTTTCATTTATTAGAAGACAATATTGGTTATTAAAAAAAATTGTATTCACTCGAAATGGCCGCCTTTTGCTTTAACACAAGCTTTCAAACGGTGTGGCCATTGGGCTATAGCCGCACGTACGATTTCCATGGAGATCGAGGACGCTGCTCTGGTTAATGCTGTTTTAAGGCTTCCCAAATTTCTGTGGGGAGTCTTGTAAGCCATATTCTAAAATTCTGACCACAAAACATAATCCAGTGGATTGAGATCTGGACTCCCTGATGGCCAATCTTCTGCTGCTATAAAGCCAGGAATATTGACTCTGAGCCACTCCTGCGTGGTTTTAGCTTTGTGCGCAGGAGCAGAGTCCTGTTGGAAGATCCATCTACGTCCATTGAAAAGGGTATTGGTCAAACCCTTCACAACACCCTCTAACACATCTTTTTGGTAAACCTTTGCACCAGTTTTTACGCCCTTTTCACAGAAATGGAACAATGTGATACCATGGTGGGAGACCCCCACCAAACCATTACGGAAGAGGGATGATGGCCACGTTGAACCCTTGGAACAACTTTTTTCGCTTCCTTAGATGAAGTGGCATAAATCTTGTCATTTTGTTTGTTGAAAACTTTTTCCACGGTAAAAATTTTCTCATCCGTAAACAGAATGTTTTCATGGCCATTGTCCGCGTGCCACTGCAAAAGTCGCTTGCATCTTTCCAGCCTATTTTTTTTTAGCTGAGGAGTTAAAAGGTGCCCCGTGGACCGACGATAGGATTTCACATGCAGATCATCCCGAATCAGCCTAGACATGGATCTGGTTGATATATCCAATTCCTTGGACATGATTTTCTGCTTTCTAAGGGGATTTCTCCGAATTCTTTCACGCACTGCTTTTACTACCGCACTCGTACGGACAACGCGCGGGCGACCACTTTTTGGCCTGTCTTCTACTCCAGACAATTCGCCGAAGCGAGCAATAGCACGATAAACGAACATTCTTGATATTCCGAGTGGTCAGCACTCTTTCCGCACTTATGCAACGCTATTACGCCGACTCGATTCTCTTTAACGCTCCACTCCATGTTAATAGATTGTAAACTGAAACCAAACTGACTACTATTCTTCACTAATCAGTGCATGTGTTCTGAAAAAAAAGTTAACGGTTCTATTCCCGCAAGAAGTTTTGAACGATAAGCGCTGGAAATTGTGTAACAGAACATATGGCAGGACTAGGTAGAAAACGGAATAATAAATGGCGAAAATAAAAGAATTTGGCTTCAAAAGGGTCATACACCAGTTGTCTTAATAAAGTATAGTTGTCAAATAAAGTCAATGAATAAAAGTGGGTAAATGAAAAAAATCGCTAAAATTCAGTAATGTCCACATATAGGAAACGGAGTAATAAATGGGGAAAATAACAAAATTTGGCTTCGGAGCAGAAATTTTATCATGAAAAATGTTGGCTATAGGACCACAAGCATTAATCGAGTGAAGAACGGAGGTTTGGAGCTAAAACTACCAAAAAAAAGACTAAGGTTTTCATATCTCAATAAAGAGGCATAGAATTTTACAAAGTACCAATTTTTTTGGATTTCTGAGTGACTCAGAGAAAATGGTGTCTTTCACATCCATGTTAAATAATTTTCCTAAAGTCATCAGTTAAAAAAAAATCGCTAAAATACGAATATATCCACATCTCGAGAATACAGCATCTCAAAGCAGAAACCACAAAAGTTTGCTTCAGGTCTACTCCTTACCCCTTACCTTACCTTTTCCCTCCTTACCCTCTTTCCCTTAACATACTCAAATTGATTTAACCGCTAAAATAAAATAATCGCTAAAAGGCGAATATTTTCATATCCCGAAAACGGCACGTCCAACCGTTGGCGGCGGCGTTGAAAACAAACAAAATGTTCTTGTTTGTGCAAACATTACAAACATGCTTTCATAATAAAATTGAATTTTTATAAAAAAAACAGGAAAACTTAGTTGCGCATCTACTTTATATATAATAGCTGATCTAACAGAGAAGGCACAAGAAAGTTGGGAAAATTTTAGTTTATTTTTCAATATAACCTCCTTTTAGCTCGATAAGCCTTTTTCAGCGACATTCAAAAGCTTCTATGCCCTGTTTGTAGTATGAACTATCAAAGTCCTTGAAATATCCATCAACCGCCGATTCCACCTGTTCAGTTTTGGCAAACCTTTTACCACCAATCCAGTTTTAAAAATTTGGAAACAAAAACAGAAAATAGTCCAAGGGAGCTAAATCTGGTGAATAAGGTGGGTGATGAACCAACCGAACTTTAACTTATTATTAATTTTTGCCATTGCTATAGTCTATGTGTGAACTGAAACATTGTCGTGATGAAACAGCACTTTCTTTTTGCCAAATGCGGTCTTTTTCCATAATTTCATCACCATAACGCTGCTATAAATTAGCACAATATTCGCCATTGATGGGTTTTTTTAAAAAACAGACGTCATGAACTTGCCTGCAGATGGACAAGCGTCTTCGCTTTCTTCTGACATGATTCTCCCATTCCAGTTCACTGCTTGGACTTTTGTCTCAGATGTGAAGTATTGAACCAAGGTTTATTTTATGTTTTATTGCGGTGTAGTATCGCCAAATACTGTGCTAAAGAATCTTTACGACGCTGTTATTGCTCTATTGAAAGCAAACGCGGCACCCATCTTGCGCACAGCTTTCTCATCTCTAAATCTTCCGACAATGTACGATGTTTAGCACTTTGTGAAGTGCCTATCATTTCAGTCAACTTAGGCACCTTCAGAAATAGAAAATAGTCTGAGGAGGCTAAATCTGGCGACTAAGGTGCGTGATAAAGCAATTCGAACTTTAATTAATTAATTTTGGCTATCGCAGTAGAGGATGTGTGAACTGTAGCTTTGTCTTGATGAAACAACACTTTCTTTTTTGCCAAATGCAGTCTTTTTCCCATAATTATCTTACTCATTACCTAAAGGCTGCAATAAATTGGCTAATTTTCGTCGTTGATGGTTTTACCTCTCTGAGGATAATCAATTAAATAATCCAATTTAAGTCCACTGCTTTGACTGTGGCTTTGTTTCAGGTGTGAAGTGGTGGACCCATGTTTCAGCCATGGTTATAAATCGAAGCAAAAACTCAGCTTTATTGCGGTAAAACATTTCCAGACACTCTACTGAAATATCTTCACGGCTCTGTTATTGCTCTATTGAAAGCAAACGCGGCACCCATCTTGCGCATAGTATTCTCATCCCCAAGTCTTCCGTTAATATACGATGTTTAGCACTCTGTGAAGTGCCTATCATTTCAGTTAGCCTACGCACCTTCAGCCGACCAATATCATCCAATACCAGTTTGTGGATTTCCTTAACCGTGTTTGGCGTGGACACCTCAATTGGTTGACCACAACGGTGTTTGGCTTGACAGTTTGTACGGCCTCAATTAAACTCTGCTACTCAATGTTTTACAGTCGTAAACGAAGGGGCAGACTCCCCCAGAGTGGAATCTGGCTCGGCTTTAATATTGGTTGGACTGAGACCTTTCAAATGGAAATATTGAATTATTCCATAACGGTGACCAATTTTGCCATGTTTTCAAATTCACTGAAATCGTTTATTTTGGATGGCTTTAATGAAAATAGTCAACAATGTGACGTCCTGAAACATAAAACATATTTTTTACAAGGTTGCCACTTTGCATCAAAATAATTTTTGTTTTAAAAAAACTACTGACACTATCTATACGACTGCGTCACGTTTTGGGACCGCATTACTGCGCTGGGACGCCGGGTCAGCTAGTTATTTCATATTACTCATACGTTCATACCCGTTGTGGTATTTTAATTTGAACACATTTCTGTCACTCATACGTTTACAGCTCTGATATTGCTACAATTTGTTATCACTAATACGTCAGTATGTCCGATGTTAATTCTTATCTTTATAATACAGTTTTCCCTATGAGAAATGTGTATCTTTTGCATACTTTTATGTAGTGAAATGGTCAAGTAAGATAAAATTTCATTCTCCTTTTTCAGACACTGAGATCGTGGATGGTGGTCAAAATCTTAGCGCTGGTCATCGTCAGCTCTTCTGTTTAGCTCGCGCAATTCTCCGAGGCTCCGTTTGTCTGGTACTGGATGAAGCTACCAGTGCTCTGGACTCTACAACGGAGAAAGCTCTGATGACAGCGGCTCATAAAGCATTTCAGGGAAGGACAATTATAACTATTGCAGTAAATAGAATTTAATTTCTATGAATAGAATTATTACTAAAACTTTATAATTGCTCTTTCTTTCACAGCATCGCTTGTCCACCATTATGGATTATGATCGTGTTATTGTTCTCGAAAGGGGACAAATACTCGAAGATGGTTCACCGCGTGACTTGAAGTTGAAACCTGATGGTATTTTTGCGGCCTTGTTGAAATCGGGCAGACCTTTGTCGGTACTAAGTACGGATACGGGTATACAAAGTGTGACGTAGAACAATGAGCCGTTGTAATCATTAAAGAAAGAAAAAAAGTATTCAACCAATACTCGTTTAAATAACAGAGAAAAAACGTTGTAGTGTAAACAGTTTAAAAAGGAATTCTTCAAAAGCAATTCTTTATTACAAAGAATTTGCTTGATGGTATTTTAACCGTATCGAACTAATTTCAATTCAATGTTGTCCGTGTATTTCTCATGTGCGTTGTGTATAAAAAGTGTACTTAAATTCAAATGTAAATATAATATATATATTAACTTTAAAATGTAATAAAGTATAAAATACAGATACAGACTCTTTAATATTGAATTTTTAAAGTTTTACTCAAAGCAGACAACGACCTTAAAGTCAGTTCTCTGCAATTATTTTACAAATTTGTTCACTATTTTATCATCTGCATACTATGAACAGGAAATCTGTGTCATAAGCTGTATATGCAACAATTGTCATAACCATCGTCTATACCCCCTTACACCACTTGCCAGTTGCGGCGAGGTGTTGTCGTTTTGTTTTGTTTTTTTTTTTTTTTGCTTTATGTACCACCGATGGTGGCAGCAACGCTCACTCACTGTGCATAGAATAGTACTTGTAGTGCTTTTGTTTTTAGTATCGACTAAGAAAAACGTGCCATTAACACGTGCAGCTGTGCAACACCACCACAGCCACCAAATACAGAGCTTAAAATGTACATATGTTTCGTATATTTTAAAGGAGGAGGAAAAGAGCATTATTGCTTGGATGCTAGCACAAATCTCATACATAATCTATAGAATGTGAGCGCATTTTGAATTTCAAACTACTAAGAAAATATTCGAACAAAATACTTTGCTGGAGGGGTGAAACATTAAAGATTTGATGTAAAACAAAAGTCATAGAAATCACAAATCCTGAACATACAAAAAATAATAATTATATGCATGACAATAAAGCATAATTAGAATTATCTGATTTCAAATATGGACAGTTTTGTTCAATAACTTGTTACTATTTTAAAGGCAATGCTTTTATGCCACTCTCATAGAAACCCTCGTCACAGTTAACAAAAAAACTGGGACATTTTATTTTCACAAGCTTCTCCTGGGACGAATTTTTCACTGACAAAATCACTCCACATACAAGGAAGATCGCAAAACTGACCGACCTAACAAAAAAGACATAAAAAAGTAGGCAACAATGTTTCCTTATTTTTCAACATAATCTCCTTTTAACTCTATACATATTTTTCAGCGGTATTCAATAGCTTCTATTCCCTGTTCATTATAAGAGTTGTCAAACTCCCTAAAAGAGCCATCGACGTTAGATTCAACCTCTTCATTGTTAGTAAAATTTTAGCCACCGGGCCATTTTTTCAAGTTTGCAAACAGAAAATAGTCCAAGGAAGCTAAATCTAGCGAATAAGGTGCATGATGAAGCAATGTGAACTTTAGTTCCTTAATTTTATCCATCGCAATAGTGAATGTGTGAACTGGAGCATTGTCTTGATGACACAACACTTTCTTTTTCACCAAATGGGGCCTTATTTCCATGACCATCTCATTCGTCACGCTAAACGCTGCAATAAATTAGCATAATATTTGTCGTTGGCGGTTTTTTTTCTTTCTGAAGATAATCAATAAAAATAATTGCAAGCGCATTCCAAGAAACAGACGCCATGACTATGTCTACAGATGGAACCGTCTTCGCCTTCTTTGGACGCAACGCTCCCATTCGAGTCCACTGCTTAGACTATTCGTTTGCCTCAGGTGTGAAGTGATGGACCCATGTTTCATCCATGGTTATAAATTGATGCAAAAATTCAGCCTAATTGCGGTAAAACGTTGCCAACCACCCTACTGAAATATATTCACGACGCTACTTTTGCTCTTTTAAAAGCAAACGCGGCACCCCATTCTAGTC
>JAHXMU010000234.1:342357-373546 GCA_019455685.1 Philornis downsi
CAAGCATACGTAAGGATTTTCAATCACCATTTCCTCCACTCTGTCGTTCTTAACTGCAGTTGAAAACAGCGGGGGAAATCTTCCATTTCATCACGTCTGCCTTTGATTGCACTGTACCGCTCATGTACGAATGTTTTTGATAAAGTAGATATGTCGTAAACCTGCTGCGACAATTTCAGCGGCTCGACATACGGAATTTCATTTGTAACATAAAATTTGAAATTCCGGCATTAAATTCTAATGTGAGCTCACTCAAAAAATACTGGATGGGCAACTAAATTCTCACCGTTTTTCGTATAAAAATGCAACTTTATTATGAAAACATGTTTACAAATTATTCACTGAAAGTATTGACCATCGCTAGCTACTAATTTTTCTCATTTTTCTGCCAAAGTTGGAATTCCGTCATGGTAAAACAGTCCACCTTGTGAGGCTATCCACGAATGTAGTCATTCCTTGATGTCGTCATATGAGTGAAACTGCTGGTCAGTCAGATCGTGTGCCATCGAACGGAACAAGTGATAATCGGATGGCGCAATATCTGGAGAATGTGGCGGATGGGGTAAGACTTCCCATTTCAGCGTTTCCGGGTAGGTGTTAACAGGCTTGGCCACGTGCGGCTGAGAGTTGTCATGCGGAAGAATCTCTTTTTTAGCGCCTTTCCGCGTATTGTGCGCGTTTTTTGCGCAAAGCTTTGCTCAATCGCGTTAATTGAAGTCGATACCGATCCCCAGTGATGATTTTACTTGATTTTAATAGTTCGTAACACCGACCTGGTCTCTCCAAGTACAGAGGATAACCTTCGCAGCGTGAATATTCGGCCGAGGCGACGACGTAGAAGCAGTTGTTCCTCGATGTTCCTTGGCTTCAAATTATAAGAAACACGAGTTCCTTGCTTTCGAATCATTTGTATTGCACGCAACCACTTGAAAATGATTTAGCGGGTAACTCCTAATACTGAAAAGCAAGTTCTACTTGTTTTTGACTTGGATTCCCATCAAGCAATGCCGTCAATTCAGTGTCTTCAAATGTTTTCCATCTTCCTTCACGCGAACGGTCGTCAACATTAAAATCACCGTCTTCACCAGAACCAATCTCGACACGTTGTTTCACTTAAAGCAGCATCTCCGTAAACGTTTTGAAGCTCTCGACGAGCTTCAATCGCTGTTTTCTTCAATTGAAAGAAGAAAATCAATAATTTCCGCATATGACGATTATTTAGCATAAAATCATACATATTCACACAATCTAAGGAATATAAAGTCAAAAGAAAATCACTGTTAACCATATGCCTAAGCTTGACTTATGACGTTTAGGTTATGGCGAAATCGACTAGCACTTACAGCTGGCGCCATCTATTTGCAAACAGCAGGAACTTAGTTGCACACTTAGCATTTTTTGTGAACACAATCGAAAAATATTTTTGAATTTGAAAAATTTACAAAATAGGGGATTCTTCGTATCAGTTGTTTTGTTACTCTCTTGCAAAACAAAGGTTACAAATAGATCTGAAATTTGCAATATAATTACTTACAATTATGATTAACTTCACTATGCGAACGTGAGCCAAATAAATTCACTTTAATATGGTATCAAATTGCGCAAATTAGATTATGCTCGATATGAAATAGAACTGCTGTTCAATCAAGAACTTATCACTGAAACTGGTATCGTAGCAGTTGCTTCACCAAAACCATATTAATAAATAAAAAATTGAAAGTTTCTATACCACGGAATGGCTCGGCTCAGCTTTGATGTTTATTAACGGTGCGGATCGTAGTGCCAAACAAAAAATGAACTGAATGTATTTCTGAAATTTTCAGGATTTGGTGTCTTTTCTGAAGAATTTATTAACGTTGTGTTTCATTTTATCAGTTTCTTTTCTATGGGGCAAGTCATTTAACGGCCCGGCTTTTGAACAATTCATAATTATTTGATCACTTCGCCTGTACTTTAAGAATTTTGACACGTTTTCACGCCGTTTAAATTGTTACAGTATCGTTGCATCAACACTTTCCAGCAATTCATTGTTATTTTTCAATCTGTTTCTATTTAACTCATTCTCTTACTTAACACTACACTATACATGGGGCAAAATATCACAAAATATGTTGCATATTTTTAGGAGATCCGTTTTTTTTCAAGATTTTGATAACATATGACATGATATGGACATATAATTCACCCCCAAACTACTATTGGGAAACTTTTAAGTTCGCCCTCCTCATACTACCAACATCTGCAGTCCTTAATCTCCCACAAATTTTCCAAACACTCGACAATACATGTCTTCTGCAAATAAATACATTTACATATTTCCTTCTCCTGTTGAGCCTTTTAATGATCGCTACCATGAAATGTCTTTACAAAAAATCATCTAATAAATCATATTTGATGTTTGGCTCTTTGACCTTTTGTTCGGCTAATAAAGAAAGAGCTAAAAAATGTCTTAATATTTCCCAATGCCATCAAAAAAACCAAGAAGTCAGACCCGAAACCGTCTGACAATCAAAGAAGAAGAGAAATATGTAAATAAATAAAGAATGAAAAAAAAAAACGCTCATTCAATAAAATGTTCATAATTTAAGCAGAAGAACAAAATCCATCCCAAACGAAACAAAGAACACAAATAAATTTAATGAAACGAAATGAAATGAATGGTGAAGAGGCAAAGGAAACCTATACAAAAGAAGTATGAGAATATCTATAAGAAGAAGAAAGTAGAAATTTAAACGAGAATGCTAATATGCAATAAGAGTAATGTTTAACTTTCCACCAACAGCAATCAAACTCTGACTGGACTACAAGATTAAAGTGTGAACATATCGCTAAACTTCTATATCAATTTAGCTCAAAGTGATTTCACCAAAGGCCAGTATATGAAGTGATTTATTAAAGAATTTTGATTAACTTTTACACGCACAAATCAATAGTCGACATAAGAAACATCCACAATTCATTTGGACGCTATCTAGGGAATGATTTACCAGTTTTACTTATACACGCCTAATATTATGCTTTGCATTCAGGCCATGAGTAGTCTCAGCCCTTGATGTAGGCTATTTTGTGATAAGAATTACCAACAAATTACAAGAAAACTAGATAAGTAATTTTTTGCCGTAACGAGTTTTCGTGCAACTTTTTGCTTTTGTTTCACTTTACGCAACATGTGCATAATTATGGAATAGGCAATTCGTATGTTTTATAATAGAGTATACTTTTAGGATATGCGTGATTTGTTTGCGAGGGTGGTATGAAGGTTTTATTTTTTTGATTTTTGCTGTTTACAGTTGGTTGAAAATGTACATTTGTTACGCATGAAAAATTTTATGTGAAATTGATGTTTCTGTAAGGAAAATGTTGGCAATTTGATCGATG
This sequence comes from Philornis downsi, assembly GCA_019455685.1. Taxonomy (NCBI): domain Eukaryota; kingdom Metazoa; phylum Arthropoda; class Insecta; order Diptera; family Muscidae; genus Philornis; species Philornis downsi. The sequence goes on from JAHXMU010000234.1 coordinate 345,736, forward strand.
CAACCAAATGGATTGATGGCGGTGAACGGAGCTAGATAAGGCGAATTTAATACATGACAAAGGATATGAGGGAACAATGTTGCTTATTTAGGCACTTTTGTACAGGTTGATATGCAAGGGGTTTGTAAATTCTATTAAGAAGTTGTTTTAGAGCGATTTATTTCTTTTCTAAGCTGAGGTCTGCGTTCTAAAAACGAAATTTCTTACTTAATTATGGCGAATAATTGAATTAGTTCCATAGTTGCAAGTTGCTGTAGATTGACTTATTACTTTTTTAGACTACGGTCTAAAACCGAAATTGCTTACATGCTTATGGCTATTAATTGAACCAGTTATCAGTTCCATAAGGAAACGGCATGAGAGTCATTACATGGGGGTGAATATGTAATTCCTTTACCAAATAAAAGTTCTTGATGGGTATAATAAAATCGCTAAAAGGAGACCTAAGTTTGACCGTTTTGGAATATATTGCTGATTTTTTTTCTTTAAAATGCGATATTGTTTGAGATACAGCCAAAAATAATATCTAATCGTAACCAATTTTTGTGGTTAGCTAGAAAGTTTTTTGCAGAATATGTTAATTCTCTGCATATAATTCTTAAGACAGTTTCTAATATTTTTTTAAGAAAGCAAGAAAAGGGTAAGAAACGGACTGCTTACTCCACGAATATGTTGCCTAGTTAATAACATCTCTGTTCTTTCTATCGGCTAGTTCTGTTGGTAACATTTATTTCGAAAATTGAAACACTAATCCCCGGGAACAATTTCTGGATATAATCAAAATTCTCGAATCGTTTGAATGACAATAAAAAAAGTCAAGATTGCGATTTAGAGGAGAGAATTTAAATAGGCGAGTCAAATGTGAAACTGGATATTTTCAGTGTGTGTTCCTTTTAGATCAAAAGTAAATCACTTAATTTTCGAAAGCACTGATTTTCTATTCTAGTTAAGTAAATGTCTTTATGGGTGAATTGCATTCAAAATATAATAGTAATAGCCCATTCGGTGTGCAGTGTAACTCCGCCAATAAAGTAGGCTAAAACCATATTCCTTCATAGTATAACATCCATCTTTCTACTTAAAATAGAGTCTAAATTAAATTGTCAATTACATAACCACTTATTTAATATTTTCCGTACGAAATCTGGTGCGGCTGATAATTTAGTTTATTTTTCAAGTTTTATGAATTTCGTTTTACAATGTTATAGCATCGCTCATTTTTCGTAAAGCATATTACTTCTATGCCAATGGCACATGTATCAAATCTCATACACATATGGTCAAAATAATAAGTACACCACATATATATTTTTTAAAGTCTCGTAGACGAAAACTTATTTAAATTAAAAGAAAAAACAAATGTTAATTTCTTTTGCTATAACATTAGAATTAAAATAAATACTAAAACAATAACAAAAAAATTAAATTTAAAGATTTGAAGATAAGAAAGGTGTGCGCAAGATGGGTGCCGCGCTTGCTTTCAATGGAGCACAATAACAGCGTCGTGAAAATGTTGCACTATAGTTTGGTAGTTTTGGCGATATTTCACTGCAGTAAATCCAAATTTTTGCATCAATTTATAACCATGAATAAGACATGGTTTCACCGCTTCACACCTAAGATAAAGGAACAGTCAAAGCAGTGGACTGCAATTAAAGAATCGTGCAGGCAAAGAAGGTGCTGGCATTGTCATTTCATCTTTTTTTTTTTTTTGGAGGGGATGCGCATGGGAATATATTTACTGATTGCCTTCAGAAAGGGAAATACTATCATCGGCAAATATTACCCTGATTTGTTGCAGCTATTAGCCAATAAATGAGACAATTATGAGAAAAAGGTCTTGTTTCGAAAAAAGTGTTGTTTCATCACTATTCACTATTGCGAAGACCAAAATTAATGAATTATATTTCGCATTACTTCACCACTTATCATTTTGTTCGTTAAATTTCGCTCCCTCGAACTGTTTTCTATTTTCAAATTTGCAAAAATTGCTCGTTGTTAAAAGATTTATCAACAATGAAGAGATGGATATCTGCGGTTGATGTTTTTTAAGGAGTTTGACAATTCCTACACTGAACAGGGAATAGAACCTATTGAATATTGCTGAAAAAAGTGTATCGAGCTAAAGGCAGAGTATGTTGAAAAATATGGAGAACTTTTACCAACTTTTTTGTACTTTCTTTGTTAGGTCGGCTAATTTTGGGACTGGTACGAGGGATACCACAGTGCATGTGGTCATATTTTTGTTGCATATTTTAAGGAGGTTTTGCATAAGTTTTATTGAAAATGTTCTTTATCTTCATGTAGCTGTTTAAAATATAGTACAATTTAATATTTTGTCAGATCATTACAGGAAATTTTTAATGAACTCTATCGACCCTATCCTTCTGGTAGTTCTATTCAAATCGACTGATTATTTTAAATTTAATTTGCTTCCTATAACTCTTCATTCGTATGTCTCAGCAATTCACGGTTTTGAAAAATGTAATTTGTTAGAAAAATCAACGTACTGTTTGTAGCTCTTAATGGATTGCCTTTTAGATGGAAGAAAAGAAAATTGGAGTCGATTTTATTTTCGGAATACACACACGCGATTTTTTAATGAAATTTTCGATGACCGTTTCGCATAAATTCGAAATGTATTTCATTAATGCAGCGTCCAATCTCCTCTTTTAAGACTTGAGTCGTCGTCGGCTTATTCGCGTAAACCATCGACTTCAAAAAACCCCAAAAAAAGTCTAATGGCATGATCTAATCGCATGATCTAGGCGGCCAATTCTGGTCTCCAAAACGCAAAATAACACGACCGGGAAATGACTGATGCAGCAATTGAATTGTTTCTGGCTGTATGACATGTGGCGCCGTCTTGTTGAAACCACATGCCCTCCACATTCATTTCTTCAATTCTAGGCACGAAAAAACTGGTTATAATTTCACGATACGTAAATTTATCCATTAATCTCTTTACAGTTGACTCTTTTGGAGCATTACTGTGACCTCAAATTGATCGCAATTTGCGAACTGTAGCCGCAAAACTTTCACCATTTTGGTTAAACGATTTCACAATGAGAATGAGTTGTTTATTCGTGTAGCGCACTATTTTTACTAACCTCGTACCTTCTACTAGCAAACAATGACAATTGTTCAAATGTCAAACAATGGCACTTCAAATGGCGCCAAATGGTGTCCTGTTAGGACACCCTTTAGTAAGCAATAACGACGTCTTCTGTTAGTGCTTGGTAGATTTAAGAATATTTTGTCTAATTATAACTACATGGAGCCTAAAAGTATGCCCCAAATATTGCGTAGGCCAAATGATTCATGCAATAAAATAATATTTTAAACCTTTTAGCTTAATATTTCCAATTTATCCAATTTATCGTATCCAATTTATCGTCTCCAATTTATCGTGTCACATTAAATGTGTTAGTTTCATATTTTCCAAGAGATTTCCGCCTATTTGTAGTTACCTACTTCATTTTAAACGTAAAAGCAACGCATGGTTACCCTCTTCTTTTCTTTGTTATTATCAGTTGCCAAAAACTTAAAGTTGTTCCTGGTATTTAAAGCTAAACCATTTTAGTTTACCTAATGCGTGTCCACAATCTTATTGCCTCATTTAACGTTTGACCTAAAACGTTTGACCACCTTCCAAAAAAGTCAAATCACAACGAAATATTTGTGCAAAGTGCTTTTCATCTATCCTAACACTATTATTCATAGACGACCCGCTTCACATTTCATTTAGGGGCACCGCACGGCAAAAACGATTCTTAAATGTTAGTGCCATGACCATTGAACCTCAAACATGCAAAAGACCACCTACACCAAACAATTGACCACAACTGGACTATGGGCAATTCGAAAAAAATACTGTCCTACCACAATATAAATACCTTCTAAAAGCAAAACTAACGATGATATGAAAAAAGGAGACACTGAGAGTTTCGAGATTTATATGTGAGAAGGCAATGATAGAATGTTATTATGGCAGACACAGGATTTACCTAGCAGAGCGAAGGGAAAAAGCCGGTATTTAGTTTTACGTTTATGTGATTAAAAACCCATAAGAAAAACTAAGAAAAAACGGCAGTAGAAAAACGCTAAAACAGTTAGAGTTTAGAAGTAAAGGCACAAACATGACAAACATGAAAATATTTGCACATACACACCCAGGCTTTGGTAAAACAAAACATTGGCGAAAAGTAAAGCATACTTTAAGGAGTATAAACAAAGTGGATATTGACCTAGTGATACAGTAACCACGAGCATCAGTACATTGAGCTACTGCTACAGCATACAATCCACATACTTTCGTTCGCTACTCTCTTTCTCTCTCTCTTTACGTTGTTTAGTGTGCAGATTCAGCAGCAACGTGAGCATGAGAGCGTAAGTATCCGGTCTTCACATTTCTATGGTTTATTACGAACCATTATGGTCCACAATTCATTTGCGGCATTTTACTTGTTAACTGTTGGCAAACCCGCTATTTTCTTGCCATTGACACATACTGTTGGTCCTGTCTGGCCGTGCCTGTAGTAAAGTTTGTGGGCTGTATTGTTTTGTTCAGTCCACAAACCGAGTGGATGCCAGAGCATCCTTAGCATAAATCGAAGTTTAAGGATGCTGTGGAATGTGTGTGAGTGTGCTTGAAATATTTGTTGTTGGTGGTGACGTTACCGACTTTTAGATGATTTTATTCGTTGTTGCTGATTTTAGTCCTTTCGTGTCTGCGGAAACGTGCGGTTGTTTATCTCGTAACAAAGACGCGTCGACTAAACGCGGTAATAACTCGGTGAAAGGATATATAAACCTAACCAAGAAACAAACCATTCAAAAATATAGAAACTAAAATATTTTGTGTAAAACGCCCAAAAGTTGGCATCACAAATATCGAGATCGTTGTAAAGTCGGAAATGTTGGAAACTCAAAAAATTTTGCTAAGTACAATATTGTAAAATTTGAAATAATACTGATGACAAGTGAAACGAAAAAGGTATGCAATATGTCGCGTTATAGTGCGAAGTTAAATGTAAATGCCTAAATAAGGGCAACACAAAAATGTTCATAAAATGTGAATGGGAAAGGGAAAAAATGAAGAAGTAAATAACTTAAAGATTTAGAGTCAGATTTAAATTGGTAAATGAGAAAAAAAAATAGAAGAAAATATAAATTCCCATTTTGTCTTTGGGAGTGGGAATATTTGTTGCTTTAGAGGATTTTTTCTTTTGCTTTCCTAAAAGTATGCTATTTATATAAAAACAAATATTAAACAAAATCAAATATTAAGCCAAATATAACACTAAACCATACTTTAATGTGTGTTTATATTTTGTGGCATTGCGGTCTTAACAATACTCTACAAGTACAAATGAATATTAAACCAAATCTTACCAAACAAAATCTTGTGATATATAATCGAAATATAAATATCAACACAAAAAAAAATAAAGCTACGAAATAAATTTATATAGTCTAAAAGTCTGCTCTAAAATGCAAATCTAATACATTTCGAATCTAGAATGTACGTGCTAAATAAAGCTACGGAATAAAATTATATGTGCTAGCCTAAAAGTCTGCTCTAAAATATAAACCAAATATATTTGGAATCTACAGTGCACGTGATAAATAAATATATGGAATGAAATTTAATGTGCTAGCCTAAAAGTCTGCTCTAAAATTCTTATAATTTAAGTTATTTACATATGGGAGGGCAGAATAAGTGAATAACCCAACAATTTTTTTTGTCGCTTGTGAAATTATCTGAATGACACCAATGCTATAAAATTTTTATTTTGGAAAGTGTAAAATCGAATTAGTAGCTCAAAAATAATGATTTTATATGTGGTAGTTTAATTGCCAAACTAACAACTTCAAATCGGGCAAAGAAATAGCATGTACAATTAGAGTAAAAGCTATAAAACAAAAGTGTTAACAGTGTGATACAATTGATATTAATGATAATTTAATTACATTGTGATAAACAAGAATACATTTAAGAAAAAAGCAAAAAAATGTGCAAAAATTTAGTTTTAAATTTTATGGTACAAAAAGTGAAGATAAAGTTAAAAGAGTCTAGCAAATAAATATGATATATGAATCTACGTTGTAAAAATACTTCGGACATCCATTTCTTTTTCTGCAAAAGCCTCTAAAATTATGCGGTGAATATTTGTATAATGCTTATAATAAACTTTTGAACTTGGCCAAAGGATTGCGTAGTCAATTGCATGCATACTTCATGTAGTAAACTAAATGTTGCATAAATGAAATTTAAGATTATTTGTGGGAAATCCCGTCATTTTGGTAACTTTGGCTTCTGTATAAGCTTTTAAAAATGGGCTTTGAAGATAACGTTTTAAAATGCTTGTAACAAAGCTACAGGTTTGATGAATGATGATATGGCTTATATATGGAGATTAGCTTTTTGTAACTTTTCGTTATATCGAGAGAATTTGCAAAACTATTTGTAACTCGATAAACGATAGACTTTTTCTTAACTTTTACGGATACCATTTCTGAATGTAGCATTTGGCTGACATAACAAATAATAACAATTATAGTAATCTGCAGACGAAGTGAACCCCTAATAGTAGGCTATGACAGCAGTATACCGAAAATTTAAAAAAATTAATTTTGATTTGGAAGAATGTAAAAGCCAAATCAACAGCCAGAAAGGAAGCCCAGACAAATGTAATAAATTGTAGAAAAAATTTTATGGCAATACTATGGTATAACTGATAACAATGATGTCTTAAGAATATCTTGTGGAAAGCGACAGATTTTGTGAATATTAGTTTTAGTTTCAAAAATTGAATAAATTTAAATTCTAACTAAAAATATTTACAGCTTTATCTAGAGATTTTACAACAATACATGGAAGATACTTCGATTGTCCACGATGCGTATTATCAAAAAATGCTGGTTTCATTGAGACCAAAAAATGAATGAAATTTTCGCATTTAACACCCATAGGCGACAAATATTTTTCACTTGACTACGAGGTGTCAATTTGTTGGTTGTAAATTTCCGAAATATATGGATTATCATGGTTTTGGAAATTTATTCATTAGGTCGAAAACGCAATGCCCGATAAGATTTATTTTTACTGCATTGCATGTACAATGCTACCTTTTCAATTTATGTTTCTTGCATTTTGAGTTTATCACATTTTGCTAGATAATCCTAAAGGTATACTTAATACTTAACATACTTAATTTATTCTTTTGCCGGGGCAGTAACAACATCTCGTCCATTATTTTGGTGTCTGTGAAAATGCCTAAAAGTAGACAATGAAGATAACATTTTAAATTACGTGTTATAAATCTCAGAGTTTGATAAATGCAGTTTATTTTCAAGGAGTATAGTATTATATAATTACTATATAATAAATTTTTTTTTCTTTTTTTTCATAAATTTCGGATAAACTCACTAGAATCCTTCCTCTGATTTGATAAAAAAATCATTGGAAATAATTTCCTTCTTTATCATGTTAAGATTTTATTTTTGTTCGAGTCAGCTGTCAAAAGGGTGTTCCTTTTCTCAGTGTGTGCCTCTAAAAGGTGTGGTCTTAGGAGAAACCTTTGATTAGGGAAATATTTAATATGAATTAATCCAAAAGAAGGTAGAGGAAACACACAAAATTCAAGGAAAATTAATATTTTATATTGCGAAAGGGTTTATGATTTTCGTTTGTTTTGGGTACGAGAAATTTACAGCGTTTTATTATTTTTATTATGTAATTTTTAACATTTAAGGCTCTATGGTAACTATTTGTATTCGTCAATGACTTTTGAGTAAACTTTATATTAAATTGGAAGAAATATGAAAAGTATTAAAGAAATAACTATGTACAAAATTTGTTGAAAATTACTTGTGGAGCGTAAGATAGTTAACAAGCGGACATTAAACTCATGTTCCGATAGTAGAAGTAAAATGTTGATTGTTAAAGGATTCATATGGGGCTGGACACCCCAATTTTTCGATCTCCTGTTATTTCATAAACTATTTTTGCTTTAGAAACCTTATGAATTGCTAGTAGGCATGGATTTGTGAACAGAAAATCATGCCTTAATTTTAACTCCTAACAATAGGCAATGAAAATAAATCCTTCAAAAATGTACATGAGATGGAAAATGAATGGGAAAGCGGTTGGTGATCGAAAATTAAATTAATGTTCAGGAAGTAAAAATAAAATGTTGTATGTTATTAACTCTATGTGTGGTTGGTACCCAATTTTTGGATTTTCGTATTAAAAAGTTTATGCCAACCTTGCTATGGTGTCCTTAACCATATAAAATAGATAAAAAAAAAATGTAACTTTAAAGCTTGCCAAAATTTGGTAGCTGTTTTGAATATGTAACGGATTTGGTTTTAAGAAATTTTGCATTAGTTTGCTTAGTTTAAACGATGCATGCTGTAAGATTTTCTCTAGCACATTTTCTTATTGTTATAATTTTCGAAATATTTGGCATCAGACAACGTATTGGAGCTCTTAAAAAGCGATTATATTTTAAGCTTATTCCGAGCCGTTTCAAGTTCGAGACTAAAATGTGAAAAGTAGAGGACATTGATTTAGAGTTCTGTAAGTTGTTTTTGAATAACCAGTGTAGTTTGTGGTCTAAGTAAATTTGTAAGCATTTCAAAAACTTTTTAAAATAGTGATGTGATTTCCGAAAAGATTTTCCAAGATATTCCTAGAATTGAACTCAATTCAAAGCCAATTATTGTTTTTCAGATATTCGACATTCTTTGTTTATAAGAACTCAACATTTGAAACTTGCTTATATTTTGTTTGTTAATTTAAATGCTTTTCAATATTAAAGTTTTTAAAATTTAATTGTATTAAATTTCAAAAACTAACAAGAAATTAGAAAGTTCTATAACAAACTTTGCAAACAACGTGTTTGATATCTGAGATATTCTTGTAGGGCAAGAGAAAGGCAGAAAGATGCTTTATCAACCGACCCTATTAGAGCATCTTCGTTAAACAAACCCTTAGGCTATGCAACACATCTTGTGAAATGAATTTTTAATACCTATACACTTACATGTGTGTTATTAATAGCTGTTGATATTGTATTACATTTATGCTTTGTGGAATTCGTGCATAACATATCGTATTTGGCTTTATTTACATTTTTCGCCAGGAGGTTTACATAAATGTATACTCTAACGTTTTACAGGAATTTTCATTCGATCTGAAAATCTGTAGCTAAATAAATATATTAATGGATACAATATTAACGCTGTAAAACACATGATATATTATATACTTGTTGGAAAAGCGACAGATTTTACAAATATACCATATAAAATGGAGAATCTTTAACAAATTATGTTAATCTGAAAAAAAAAAAAATGTTACATGATGCTTTATTTATTTAAGCCAAATATGTATGCTTTTTCCTAAGAGGCAGACAAAAATAAACGTTAATGCCTTCGATAAATTATTGTGAGAAATGAAAATATGTCACGTAGCGAATGTTTTAGGGGGCGATGAAGAAAGTAAGCTTATATATTTTTTTCTTAAAGCCAAAAGGTATGCAACACTTTATATGAAATGGAACTTGTAATGTCGAAAAGTATGAAAGAAAGATTCAATCAATGCAATGTGATAATTTTGAAACGACATAATTTCAAACTTTAATGAAAACTAAGCGATATCCAATTAGTTTTTCTGAAAGGGCGAAAACATATATTTTGCCAAAAAGTGCTGGAAGTCGACCATTTATGAGGTACGCGTTAAAGAGTTGTTAAAATTCTTTGTGTTGTTTAATTGCCTCATCACTCCTCTGTATGGACACGGAAATTGAGTGCTATCTGCCAGTTTTATATTGAGTAAAAATATCGAACAAAAAATTTGTCTCAACTTTTGGAATTTCGTTTGTCAAGTATCTAAAAATTGTGAAAAAAGATTTATGATATATCGATTTTATTAATACCATCTGCATATCAGCGGTACAGTGTATCAAAACGCGGTAGAGTAGTTGGGGAGGATATGCTTCTCTATGGCCGGCCATCAACGTCTTTAACTAAAGCTAACGTAGGCAAAGTTTGAAGCTGATAGGCGCTGTACTTTCTTACAAATTAATTTGTTTAATTTTACATGATTGTTTGAATATGAATCACGTTTCCAAACAACGAGTTTCAAAAGATTTCAATTGCGTAAAGTTCGCCGAAGACATGCTAGAAGGAATCACTTCCTGCCACAAGTTCATAAAACGTATTATAACTGATCATGATGCATGAGTTTGATATACAAACCAATCAATAAGTTTCAAAATAACACCTTCCAACTGTGTCGAAATAGGAAAGATGTGGCCAAAGTCGAACAAAATTCAAGGCAATGTTTACTATTTTCTTTGGCTGTCGCGGTAATGTGCACTCAAAATTCTTGCCAGAAAGTCAGATGGTATATAAAGGATATTATTTGGGTATTGTGGGGCGTTGATGAGGGAAAATTTGTCGAAGAAGTCCAGATTTGAGGATAGAAAACTAATGAGTTTTGCACCACGATAGGGCAACATCTCACAAGGAGGCCTATCATTGTGAAAGAAATTCTGACCTAAAACTCAACAGATATTATAGAGCAACCATTGTATTGACTTAGTATGGTTCCTGTTGATGGTTTTCTCTTGCCAAACCCCAAATTGTTACTTTAAGACTCCTCTTTTCTGTCGAAAGAAGAAAGAGAAGGTGAAAAAATGCTTTTGATTGATTGGATTATTAGTTGACTTAAGTGTATTATTTCGAAAGGGGTCTACTTTGAAGTCGATTCATTCAATTTGAATGAATAATAAATATTTTGTATTTAATTGACCAATTTCCGAGAGCCTATTGACAGAATGTATATACAACATTTTGCCATTAACATATAAAAGAATAAGTTTCGCTTAAAAATTTTTTTTTGAAAATGAAAAAAAGTTGGCCTTTTACTTTTTTAATTACTATGAGATAAGAAAAAACATTTTGCAAAATTCTTGTAGATAGGTAAAAGTGTAATGCCTGATATTCTACCGAATTTGATAGAATTCCTACAGAAAATGCAAAAATTGCTCTAGTATGTTTTTAAAAGCCTGCAGGTTATGCAACAATACTTGCAAAAATAAGCAATTGAAAATTTAGAATTGAAAAAAAAAAACTGAAAAAGTTGGTAAGCCTGTTCGAGAAACATCCATAGAAAGAGAGATCCAAGAAAACAAATTTTGAATTTCAAATTAAAATTGATATTTTGATTTGATTAGATTTTTTTTCATTTGCTAACGTTTTGTGTACCAACGAAGCTGTGAGTTATACAAAATATATGAAATATGCCAACAACAAAACGTCGCAGCGTAAAAACACCAAAGATATTGTGCGGTCAGTGCAAATTAGAAGTACAGGAGGATGAAGGCGCAATACAATGCGATAAATGCGACAAAACATTTCACCCCCTTTGCTGTATGCTAGATAAACGTCAATATGAATATTTGATGAGTAATGAGAGCAAAGATTACATATGTCATTTGTGTAACGAAAGAGGTGAAAAGGTAAGAGATGAACTAACTGATATCAAAACTAAATTGGGTAAACTGGATCAGCTGGATCATCTACAGGAATCGTTGATGTTTATGTCAAGCAAATTTGAAGAAATAATAAAGGGCATAGCTGAAAATAAAAAATTACTGGATGTGGCGCAGAAGGAAAGTAAAATGTTGAAAGCCGGAATAATCGAATTAAAGAAATCGGTTAAATTCTTAAATGATTGCCGAGTGAAAAATGACAGTTGTCGTGAGTGGAATTGCAAATGCTGGAGATAAGAGTGCCGCAGGTGCTGTTTTTGGCATTATTAATGTTGCTGGAGCTGTATTGAAGCCCAAAGATATACGTGATGCATATTTTATAAAAGGTCACGTTAATTCTACAAAAAAGACTGTTGTTGTAAAATTTGCTTACACAAAAGCTAAGCAGAAGGCAATGTCCATAAGGACAAATTTAAACGAAAATGATGCAACCAAGTCAGTTTACCTTAACGACTTTTTGGGTAAAGAAACTTTAAGTTTGCTGAATCACGCAAAAGCCCTAAAAGCCTTTGGATATTGCAGAGTATATGCAGCATCCGGGAAAATATATGTTAAGGAAAGCGAACTGTCAAACCCAAAAATTATTCGAAAGGAAGTCAATGCTTTACTTATCGAAGCTATCACCCACCGAGCCAGAGGCCATAGAACTAAAACTAATGGTGTCCATTTGAGCGATTCGGGTGATCCACAGACGTCATATTTATCGCCATCATAAACAATTAATATTACGTTATTGAAGTAAACATATTTTATATATTTTAAAATTATATGAATCAAAATTTTGATACCAATTCATTTCCATCAAACTCTAATAATGTTACAGAAGTTTTTAATTTTTCAAAAATATTAATATTTTATTTTAATATTTTGATTTTTTAAAACATTTGTAAGGTTTCGAATGTATCCTCATATTATATTTTATATATTTGAAATATATAGAATATTCGACTATGGTAAATATGTTGAATATTTCGAACATATTTAGCAATACATTTTGAATATTCGAAATTCTTAGAGCTTTGAAATAAATATTTTGAAAACTTTAAAATATTACGAAATTTTGAATTCTCATATATTGGATATGTGAAATATTGTTTTGAATATTTTTAATGTTTCAAATGTATCCTCATATTATATTTTGAATATTAAATTGCCAACTGAATTTTTTTTTTATAATATATTAAAAAAATATTATTGTTGATTATTCTATAAGTTAACTGTTAAATTGTTGCTAGCTAGCCTCAATAATGACCTAGAGGTGCTAAGGCAAAATTATATTTTAGCTGTTTACTAGAAAATTGTTAAAAAAAAAAAACTAATAATAAACCTGTTGATCGTTGCAGTAAAAAATAATGGTCTTATTCTAGAAAATAATTTTTAATAATTAACAGCAATGGCATATAAATCCGTTACATTACATAAGTTTAAAGTTTGTTTTATCAAGAATTTTTTTTTTGAACCAAATTACTAAGCTATCATAGAAAAATCCTTAATCACGTATTGTGCAAACGTTTTTTTTCTAATATTAACTCTATAATAAATACTCAAAAATAATAAGTGATGCGCTTGCCCCTGGGCTTTTTTTTATCTCCCATTGAATTAGCAACAAATAATGTCCGTCCATCTTTATACGCATACATAACTGCCAAAAGTATGCTTTACGATTGTTAGATTTTTAGGCAAAACCACTTTCAGTCGCGCCATCAAATCTTTGTAGTTGGTCTTAAAACAATCTGATTTTATTACAGAGACTGTATGCTGTTTAGAAATATAATGTCATAAATACAACAAATTGACTATTTTCCGACTGGTGAATTAAAGTTTCTCAGTTTGTTGTGCTAAAGGACAGCACGAAATTCCATCACACAACCAGCTATGAAAAACCAAATAGCCCAAATTGTTCTAAATAATGTTGTTACAGTTATGCTAACTCCTCAAACTTCACAATAAACGTTTAATATTGGTTTCTTCAGTCTCATAAATAAATAGTTGCCGATAAGCGGCTTTGGGCATATTTAACAACAACAATTTTGGTTTCTGTTGGAATTTTTATCAACCCTAGAGTAAGGGAAAATATTTGCAATTGTGTTCATCACATAAATATTTTTATTTCACACAAACAATTTCCAGCATTTAAAACACAAACAAACATTAAAATTTTAAATATTTTGCAATATCACTTCGCCAATAAATATTCGTTGTAGTGCCTTAAAATATGCTTTAAATTTTGGCGAAATTATCATCATGGCAAGTGAGTTTTCTTTTAGGTAATGTAATGCCGCTTTAAGATATATATTTAATGGTTGCAAATTGACTTTGTGGCAACCTAACCTGTTGTAGGTGTAACGTGAAAGTGCCTAAAGTATTTGAGCAATTTGCGTTGAAGACGTGCCGTGAACTAGAGGTGTTGATGCAAGTAATTTAGTGAAGTTAAGGAATACCTTTAGCTATGCTATGCTATTCGATACAAAAAATTATAACAGTAAATGTATATTCTATTAACTACCCGCAAATCAACAAATCAATGCCTCAGGATGTTTTACTTGTGAGCCATAGTTACCATATCGCACCGATATTTTGCTTTAAGGATTATAAATATAAACATCAAGTTGTTATTACTTTCCAGTTTCCTTACTGTACTTTTAATAAGCAATCACTAAAGGTTTATATCAAATTTGAAGCGAGTCGAAGTTGTTACTTCTTTGTCGATTTTTTCCTTATGTGATATCTTCGAAATAGAAGCTGACATAAAAAATATTTGAAATATAAAAAACCTAAGTCATTCTGAATTATGCAGTATAATCGGATCTTCAAAAAGAAAAGGTGTTTTTATTTCTCAGTATTATCTGCTCAAATCGGTTTTAAGATATATTTGTAAATTTGAAGCAATTTCACGATATTTGTAAAGAAACGAACACAAGGCGCAGCATGGCAGTCATGCCACTTCCCACTTACTTTTTATGATCGAATGTGTGGATATCCAGATGAAATCATTTAAGCCATTACGTGGTGTCGGTATTTGAACGTTTTAGGGAAATTTCTATTCAGCTGCATTCCATTTAGGATCTTTATCTCTACTCCGCTCCCTCGGTTGTGGCTGGATAGTAGATGGAAGCAATGGGAATTTTATTAATCCATTTACACAAAGACAAAGACAATTACGTGCTTAATATTACATGGGAGTTCTTACTGTGATATTTTGGTATATCCTTCGTAGGTTGTACGATATGAGGAGCTAATCGTACTCAATGACGCATTAATTAACGCCTGCTAGGTATGCAATCTTGTTTGAGAATTGTATTAGAAGCAAAATATATTTGCAATAAATTCTCCATTTTGGTCTAAGTTACTGTATTGAAAATTAAAAATTATATTAAAGTGACTTGAAAGCTGTGTGCTCAAAAGTCTTACTGATAGCCAAGCGTAACTTTCAATGTGCACTGACTAACGCCTATTAGGTATGCACTGTTTTGTAAACAAAATTTTTGAATGCTTGAAGGACACAAAACAAAAAGGAAGCTCCTGGATTTATTGGACTAAAATATGAAGTTGATAAGCTGTACGGATAATGACTACTCCTACCACAAATAAAATACTAATACATCTGCTATAAATTGTTTTGAAATGACATCAATTGCTTGTAATTTGTATTTAACTTTTCACAACCTCAAGCTATGTTAAGTGACTTATTAAGATATTCTAAGGAAACATAACAAAGGAAAAGTATGTATGAATACTGCTCTTGAGTGTTCTACTTCTACAAAATTGGAAAAAGAAAATTTAAGGTATCAATTAACACTATGGATTAACTCTAATTTACAGAAACTTATTGAATATAAGGATGTACTGTCAAGACATAAACATGTCGTTGAGAATTCCTTGAAGAGGGTTAGCAAAGTTATAAAAATGGCAAAGCAGATATGTATGGAGTTTTATTATGTTGATAATCTGCAAAAAACAAGTGGTAATATGAAAAAGTCTTGGAATTTTATAAACAGTACTTTAGGTAGATTGAAGAGAACCAATATAGTTTTGAAGGATCCGCAAGGTAATGAATTGATGAGTGATAAGTTGAAAGCAAATCAATTGAACACTTATTTTGTACAGTCTGTCACTAATCTCAGAGAAGGTATTCAAACGCTGTATAGAGATCATTGCAACGGTCTTCGAACGCTTGTTCTTTCCCAATGTCATTTTGCGGTTGACAGCATTCAAAATACAGACGTGCATGAAGTGGTTGCAAATATGAAGGTAAATAAAAGTTCGGGATATGATGGTATTTCCGCAACGTATATCAGAAAATGTTCTGCAGAGATAGTTCCGGCTTTGGCAGACATATTTAATAAAATGCTTTGCAGTTCTGAGTATCCAGATTCATTGAAAGTTCAATACCTAAAGAACTGAATGCAAATACTTTGGCTATGTACCGACCTATTTCAATTCTTTCTGCAATAGATAAAATTTTTGAAAAAATTCTGTTTGATAAACTACAATTTTATTTTGATAGTAATAGCTTGCTGTACGATTATCAGTTTGGTTTTCGAAAAGGCTGCAGTACACAGGAAGCCGTATTAAACGTCCTGAAATGTGTCTACAAGGGCCTAGATGATGGGTTTTCCGGTGTGGCCGGAGTTTTCTTTGATTTTACGAAAGCTTTTGACCTGGTTGATCACAATATAATGTTGCAAAAATTATCCTACTACGGTATTCAAGGGCGAGAATTATTATTATCCAAAAGTTACTTTTCAAATCGTAAGCAGTTTGTTGAAATAAATGGATCAAAGAGTTTAATCAGTAATGTTATGTATGGAGTCCCACAGGGTAGTGGTTTAGGACCACTGTTATTTTCTATGTATATTAATGATTTAATTTAAATGAATCAAACTAATTAAAATTTAAATAAATCAAATTAACGATGTAATAATTCCCATTTAGTTTGCAGTAAATAATTAACATTACGTTTCTTTAAGATCTTCGACTAACTAACTACGTCACGTCAATTTCAAAGTTCAAAGAAGAGTGTGGAACATTGTCTATATGCGTTTGTTTTGCTTCTTATTACAACGCTCTTTGACAGTTGTCTTTCAAACACCTTTCTTTATTTTAAAATGTCAAAATAATTCCATATTTTTTATTTGCCGTCTATTTATCTTACTGTTGTTATAAATTACAGTATTGAAATAATGTTACAAATTACATTCTTTTTAGGTGGCGACTAGAATAGACATCCTTATCTATTAAACGCCGTCCGTTGAAAATAATTTCAGGCGCTTCGATCTTCTGCGCTTCTCCTCCAATTTGTCACACCAAGCTTCGACAATATTTCAAAAGCCTGGTTCTTCCAATGGAGTTTCGGTTGTTTTTTTCTGCGCCGTCCATCGGGTTCGTTGCCGAAAACTTTCCGTGCCGGAGCTTTATATTCATCCTGGACATCCTCTAGTCGAGTAGAGGCACCTTCTCTCTTTTCTTTAAAGAGTGCCGACATTCCAGGTGCATATTCTTAGATCATGGTCTTTATAATGTTTGCGGAGGTCGTTAACATTTAGGGGGGTACGGTTTATTATTTTCTTCGGTATTTTCTTGATAATTTAAATTTAAGATGAGGGGCTTATCAGGCCACTGCATTCGATCCTAGTGTTGGGGCTGCCAATGACCACTAGCCTGGTGAGTAGAGTTTCAGTAACAGTAAGTCGTGAGCTGCTTGGGAAATTCCGCAGAGAGATCTGGTTTCTCCCAGGTGAATAACAATCAGAGGGCCCAACTTTGAACTTCTCCATTTCCCACAAATTACATTAGAGTTACTTAAAAATCCTGATTAAGAATAACCCCTATTAGGCATTTTAAGATATTTGGGAGGAACTTAAGAAAGGCAAAGTTGTAGAGATTGCAAACATACCATATATATATAATATGTAAATATAGTACATATATTAACAGTTTCAGTGAAATAAATATTAATTACGTACTTAATTTTTGCAATCCAAAATTATGTTTGGTGTCATAGTAATTTAAGCGCACATTTTAAATTTTGTAATATACTCGCACATGTGACTACAGAAGTTTTAATCGAACTTTGACCTCTGGCCGTTATGGTTCTTTTATGGAATACCAAATAATTTAGTATCTTTAATCTGATTAAACCGCTACGCTGATAGTCATGTCCGGAAATTAATTAGCATGGCAGTCTGTATTGTTTTGGAGGTTATCGTATTGAAATCAAGTTAAAAATTACAACAATAGTAATTAGACATATATCGCAGACAAAAAACAAAGTGGTATAAGAGCCCATCACTGTAAGAGGATTAAATTATATTTAACATGTATGCAATCATATATGAATGGAATTTTAAGAGTTTTTATAGGTAAATAATTTAAGTTATTTGTATTGCAAATATTGACCTAGTAGAATAATAAAATATTAATTGATTGGAACATTTTCATTTGAATTGCCAAGGCCTAAAGGTATGCTTTATATTTCTAAAGTGTTAATATTTTCAAACTTGAGTTTGTAGACATACCATTATAAGTAAATTATTTAAGTTATTTGAATTGCAAATACTGGTCAGACAAAAAACAACGTGGTATAAGAGCCCATCACTGTAAGAGGATTAAATAGTATTTACCATGTATGCAATCATATATGAACGGAATTTTAAGAGTTTTTATAGGTAAATAATTTTAGTTATATGTATTCCAAATACTGACCTTGTAGAACAAATATGAATTAAATCAATAAAATATTAATTGATTGGAACACTTTCCTTTGAATTGTCAAGGCCTAAAGGTATGCTTTATATTTCTAAAATGTTAATATTTTCAAACCTGAGTTTGTGGAAATACTATTGTAAGTAAATTATTTAAGTTATTTGAATTGCAAATACTGGTCTAGTAAAATAAGTATGAATTGAATCAAAAAAATATTAATTGATTGGAACATTTTCATTTGACTTGTCAAGGCCTAAAGTTATGCTTTATATTTTCAAACCTGAGTTTTAATATTAGAATCCAAGTATATTCTTATAGCGCAGTCACAAACAGCAAGACAAGAAATATATTTGGAATTAGTTATTTATAAATTCAGTAAAAAAATCGGACTGAGAAAGTAGGGGAGACTTCACCAAAAAATTCAGATATTTTGTTAAAAGCCGTTTACATATGCTAGCTTAGTTATGCTGACATATTAAATGACGCCTGAGAGTTATACTATACAAATTTAAAGAAAATTTACACAACATTAATTGAGTAATGCAAATCAGGAATTTTTCTCTCAGTGAAACTAAGATGAATTAGTTGATGTGACTCAATTGTTCATATTTATAGTTGCTTAACGTTAAAGTGTGTTTCGTGTAATATAATATTTGAAAATTTAAAAGTTTAAAGTTTATTTAATGACCTTATATATATAAAAATGTTTAATAAAATATATGTCCAAAATTTTGGAATATATTTATTTGTTTCCATTTGATAAAATTTGATAAAACTTCCAGTTTTTGTAATTCCAAGTAAAAACTTTGAGAGGTTACGATGCGGTGTCAACATGCTTTTTACCATTTTTAATTTCTCGTTTGATTATTTATGTACTTCCCAAGCACGTAATTTGTTGTCCGTTGTCCAAATTATTTCATACTTTTAAGTTGTGTTGAACATAGATATCATGGAAATATTTTTGCTACACATTCTTCGTACTGTTGTACGTTATTCTATTGAAAAAATATTTCAAATTTCATTAGAAATAATTACAAGTTTTTCATTAAAAACCTTTTCATCGGCTAGAGTAACTATTGCACGCGTATTGGGTAAAGCCTATTAGATATGCAGCATTATTTAGATGGCATTTGAAGGTATTTAAAGAAAATGCTTAGCAAAACAAATACTAATTACATTTAAAGCAATTTTTAATTGCAGAACTATTTGTGTTCATTTTCTAAGAATGCAAGTCCATACTAACACATAACATCGCATTTCTCAATTAAAACTTTACCTGTGATCTATACGATTCGTTGTTGAAATGCCAAGTAATGTAGGCATATACGCTAACTTAAAAGTGGTCTGGCTGAGAAATATATTTCAGGATATATATTATATGTAAAATATACCTATATTCTGTTGACAATACTCAAATGTATTGCATTAATAAAGCCTAACAGATATGCAACTGTATGTAAATAAAATTTACAATTTTTGAGAAAAGTTACGGCGATAAAAGCTGTAGAGTTTATGGGATTGCAAAGCAATCAATGATTTTTGTAAATAGAGATTTCTAGTGGTTTTCACTAAATAGAAGGCAATGATGCAGTTCATTTTCATGCACATAACTAATATGAAAACGTCTAACACTGATGTAATTTAATGAAAGGCATGAAGTCGCGTGTAATCCCAAAAGTAGGCAATTCTTACAATTTTGAAAACCTAAGACCAATTAGTATGCTTTCAGCTCTTTTTAAAGTTGTTGAACTTTTGATGCGAGAACAAATTTTAAATTATATTAATGATCAAAGCATGATTGTTTACTTGTAATATAGATTTAGAAAATCCTTTAATGCCACTACTCATTTGCTCCACTTAACAGATACTATGGATGATTTTTTAATCGTAGTTTTTTTATCGAATAAAACTTTCAAATTTGCATTAAATACTACAATTTTTTATTGGAATCGATAAATTGGTCTTAGCTATTTAATTTTTAAAGATAATTTCATGTAAATGTTGTCCGTTGTTCCTTCTCAAAATGTCCATTTGGAAGGTCCAATTTTTCGTCACTTTTTCGAGCATTCCGGCCTGTATTCCACGAATAACGCGTGTTATGTTATTCTGTAAATCTTCAATAGTGTTCGGCTTGTCCACATAGACTAACGACTTGACATAACCCCACAGGAAATAACCAAGAGGCGTTAAATCGCAAAATCTTGGGGGCCAAATCGAGAGATAACCTGCTCACCAAATTCATCCCACAACTTATCCATTGTTTTACGAGCAGTAAGGTATGCTGCACCGTCCTGATGAAACCACATGTCAACTAATTGCAATTCAGCCAATTGGGGCAAAAAAAGATTCCTTGTGGTTGAGTAACACATGCCCAATCGCTGAGAACGGCGACGAATTGACATTTCACGATCGTCATTAACACTGGTCGCTACGGCAGCAATATTCTCTTCGGTACGTACTCTACGCATGTGAGTCGATGGTTTGATGCCCAACAAAGTAAATTTGGTGCGAAATTTCGAGATAACAGCACGAATTGTTGATACAGCAGGACGACTTTGACGACCATAAAATGGTCATATCAAACGATGCACATTTGTCACAGAGCATGAATTTTGATATTAAATTTCAACGATTTGCGGTCGTTGCTTGTTTGTTCGACTTTCAATGATGAAATGGCAGAGTATACTGTACACTTTTCACTTTGGCAGATGACGTTTGAACGCCATTACCAGCCAGTGTTGCCAACCTGAAAAACTTAAATCTTAAAAAATCACCCTATATAGGGAGACCATGAATAATCGCGATTTGGGAGTGTTTATAGGTCTCGATTTATCTAAAGTTGTTGACAGAGTGGACTCCACTAAGCTTGTTTACAAAGTAATGTGTAATTTTATGTTTTATAGCACAGCCAGCACATTGGTTCGTTCGTATTTGTCGGGTCACTCACAATTCGTTTCCATGAATGGTAATATTTCCGATATGTTTAGTGTGTACTGTGATGTTCCTCAAAGATCGGCTCTGGGCCCGCTACTGTTAATATTGTATATTAATGGTTTAGCTGAGATAATTCGCAATAGCTGTTGTTGTCCACTTTTATATGCTGAAGAATGGATCTTTTTTTCCTGGAGTAGTTCAGTAAATAACTTACAATGTAGTATCAATAACACATTGAGTGCTTTAAATAATTGGTTAAACGGAAATAATCTTTATATTAATTGTGGCAAAACTAAAGTTACACTTTTTGGCTCTTCGTTTCAATCTATTCAAAATTTTGACATCAACATTAAAGGAAACAATATTAAGATTGTAGATGAAATGAAGTGCCTCTTCATAATACTTGATAAACGACTAGATTTTCGTGCTCATATTGATGGTGATGATGGTATTGGAGTTTTTTTCGGGAACAAATCTTGGTAGCCTTACGAAAATTGAGAGGATTTTTAATGTGGCAATAAAGTACGTGTATAGTTTGAGGCGCTATAATCATATATGACAATACGCTTTACGGTTTTTACGTGTTCCCTTTAAAAACTTGGTTGAATGCCGAATCATTAAATCATTTTGTTAAAAATTGGTAATATCTGGTTCACCAACTTTACAGCGAAGTAACTTCAGGTTCACTAGATCAACTAGAAATCCACAACTTGTAATTCCTCTTATATCAGGCTCTTCTATATCCTTAAAATCATTTACGGGGTGCGTTTGTAGAACTTGGAATCGGCTCCCTCTGCATCTAAGAAAGTTTGCTTATTCAAATCAAGTTTTCCAACACAAATATATTAGATTTGCATTAAGTGAACTTCAGTAGCCTATTTTACATTATGAGTTCATTATCGACAGTGGGTTTTTATTTTTTATTTGCTTTATAAGTGCATTTGGTTGAGAAAGCATAGTATAAACTTTACTATTCACATTTGAATTTATATCGTTTTTAGCTTTACTTTATTATTATTATGTTTTTTTTTTATATTTAATATTGTATTAAAGAATTTTATATTTTATTTGTGATGTTATATAATTGGTCTTTTTGGCTTTCCTACATCACATCTTGTGTGAATAAATGAAATGAAGTGAAATGAGTTTAGGAATATAAAGGGTGTTCCAACAAGAACGCAAGATTTAAATTTTAAATAAAACACAGATATTGTTTCTCTGGCTGTATGACATGTGGCGCCGTCTTGTTGAAACCACATGCCCTCCACATTCATTTCTTCAATTCTAGCCACGAAAAAACTGGTTATCATTTCACGATACCAAACACCATTGACTGTTTTTCGCTTGACATGCCTCATTTTCATAAAAGAAGGTCCAATGATTCCTTCAGCTCAAAATCCACACTACACAGTGACACGTTGAGGATACATTTGCTTCTCGTGAGTCACTCGAAGATTTTCCTCACCCCAAATGCGACAATTCTGCCTATTGACAAAGCCATCAAGATGGAAATGGGCCTCGTCACTGAAGATGACTTTATCGGCAAAATCAGCATTTTCATGTTGTCTCTAAAATAACCAATTAACGAACTCCCCTCGCTGTCCATGGTCAGTTGGCTTCAATTCCTGAGTCAATTGAACTATTGTATGCATGAAGATGCAAATCATTCGTCAAAATTCGCTGCATAGTGGATTTGGAGACACCAATTTGTTGAGCTCGGTGTCGAATTGAGGTGGATGGAGTTTGAGTGACATCATCACGTACAGCTGCGACAGCTGGTCGAAGGCGCGTTGTTATCTTTAAATCACTAACAGACCCAGTTTTGGCAAATTTATCCATTAATCTCTTTACAGTTGACTCTTTTGGAGCAGTATTGTGACCCCAAATTGATCGCAATTTGGGAACTGTAGCCGCAAAACTTTCACCATTTTGGTAAAACAATTTCACAATGAGAATGCGTTGTTCATTCGTGTAACGCTCCATATTTACTAACCTCGTACCTTCTACTAGCAAACCATAACAATTGTTCAAATGTCAAACAATGACACTTCGAATGGCGCCAAATTTAAATCCTGCGTTCTTGTTGGGACACCCTTTATGAGTATAGTTATTTAACGTTATGGGAGATAAGGGAAAGAGTGTGGTTATCCTATCGATTTTCCCAAATTTTGCCAAGCGTTTCAAAGCAGTGCAGTTGAAAAAGTCTGTGAATTACTGTAGTCTAAAAGATCAAACATCATAGATTGAATTTTTATAATTCGGTCAGTTTACATGGGACCTTTCCGAAGGCGAATGGAATTACAATCCATGTTCTTTATCAGACCTAAGTTTAGCAAACAGTTAATATGTGACAAATTAGACTGAATTTTTGATCTAATAATAATTAAGATAAAATGCTCATTTATATGGAAGGTACTAGAAGGTATGTTGATATCCAGATTTTCTCCCTATTTGCACCAAGCTTTATAAAGTGATACAATTGAAAAATTGCATAGGAAAGATTGAGCTTTGGAAAAATCGACAATTTGGATTGGGAATTGCCAGAAGGGGAGCAACAATGCAACTCATTTTCGTTCTTAGACTCAAGTTTTTCAAGCGCTTGATATTTTGTAAATTTTACCGAATTTGGCGCAACTAGCCTAATAATATATTCGGTAAGTCTGTCATTTTTATGGGAGCTACCAGAAGGGGTATGCCCCATCACCCAAAAATTATGTTACTGCTGCTTAACAATTGGAAATGACATACAAAAAATTGACTGCCTGTGAAATGGGTCAGCTTACATGACTCATTTACAGTCCCTGATTTACGTTAGATATTGTACCACATTGACGGGCATAGCTCAATAGATTGATTACCAATAGATAGATTACTAGTGAATTGGGTCAGACTACATGGCTCATTTACAGTCCCTGATTTACGCAGATATTGTACCACATTGAAGGACGTAGCTCAAAAGATTGGAAATGACATACAAAAGATGGATTACCAGTAAATTGGGGCAGCCTTCACGGCTACGACAGTTATTGTACTACGTTGACTGACACAGCTCAATAGATTTAAAAAGTCATGAAAAACATTTGACGAGAAGATAATTGGTGCTATGAAAGCTTCTTTACGGCTGTTGAATTTTTTGTAGTGGCAAATATATACGTACGATTTATTTATCTTCGTTCCTTTGGTTGAAAATATAATTAAATCAACAATATTTAGATGACTGAAATATTTAGTTTCTCAAATCCAAAAAGTATGCAATATTTTATTCAAAAATAAGAATGTTTAACGAGAAAAAGAAATGACATTTGCAATTGCAAACGGAATGAACCCTCTTCACATGTCCAATTTAAATTTTGTCATTTGAAATGACAGGCATATGATTTCAAGGTGTTCTTTATTCTTGTAAATAATTCTATTAAGAAAATGTCAATATATCCAGGCACTTCATTAAAAGCCTGATAGCTATGCTAGCAGATAATGCCTGAGAGGTATGCTACACAATTTTAAATAAAATATAGTGAAACAATAAAAATAAAGCTGTTGTTACTGCTGATTTGAATATTATTTTAAAAGTAATGTTTTTGCATAATCTGAATATTTAATTTTCCTTTTAATAAAAATGTGATGATTTATTTGATTTGATTTAGTTGCTCATATTTATATTTGCGCACCTTATGTAAATCATTGTTTTACCTCTTAAAACACTTCAATATTTTCAAGTTTAACTTTATGAAATATTCTTTTAATATTTTTTTATACGTTTGACTTTTAACGACCCAAAATATGTACTTTATATTACGGCAATGGCGAGTTTCATTTTAAGAACTATTCTTTTAACTTTTTTTTATTGTTTAACTTTTAACGACCTAAATATCTGCTTTATATTATCGCAATGTAAAATTTCAATTAAGACTGTGAGGCATCATCGGCACGTGTTTGTTATTCTTTGCCACATTGAACTTTGACCATTGACTTTTAAAGCTGCTGTCACAATATTATACATTTGAGAGCAAAGTAGAAAGCAAAGAAACATGTCAATACGTTTTTTGTGTTATAGTACAATACTGTATCAAAATTATGTTGTCAATTTTATTAAAGTTAAATAAAAGTATTTAGTTTAAATCCTGATTGATAGGCACGTGTAGGTATACAATGGTAGGTAGGTATATAATGGGGTTTAAGGATATTTTAAGGATATTTGAAAGAAACATAATAAAGAAAAATACTTCCATGTTTCTTGGCTTAAAATGTCGATGATAGTTACTTTTACAGTGGAATAAATATTGTCTCAATTTTTAATTGATTTAATAATTCGCTTTTTCTAACTTGAAGTTATGTTGTCGCAATTTGAAATACGATGTCGTTTAAACGATATTTTAAGGAAACATTTTAAAGGAAGAGCTTTAGAGCTTATGAGCTTAAATAAACTTTGAAACATTAACTTTTTTTTAAGGAAGTTTGACCTTTGACTTTTATTGCTCATTTTGAAATGTCAAGTAATTGCGTATCTTTCAGCTGGTTCAAAAATAGTCAGTATAGAAACGTACTAGCAACGGGATTTGTATTTGGAAATCTTGTTTGCAACAGCAACATTTCATTAATTGAAATCCGTAACATTGACAGACATTAAAACATATTTTTATAAGAAGATTATATAACTACTGCCTTACAATTGTATATAAAGTAAATTTTTAGTTTATGTTTTTGTGAAATTATTGTTAATTGTTGTTCCTTATATATACGAGGAGTGATAAAAAAAGTTTTTTTTTTTAAATTTTGTGAGTTACGTATGTGCGATTTTCACATTTTTTTTTGTTATGTTGGTACACATGTTTGTTATACAGGGTGGGCAAAATAAGACCTACTACGACCTACGAATAGCGTATTGTAGTCGTTGTTGGTGGTCTCGCGGTAGCAGTGCTTGCACAATTTGAATTTTGTATGGATACATCTTAAGATCCAACTTTAAAATTCTACGCAATGTCCTTCTGGAAATGCCCAATTGGCTGGAACGACGGCGAGTTGAGACAGATGGATCATCTGTAACACTCTGCCGCACAGTTTTCACGTTATCTTCAGTGCGAATACTTCGATGGGCACCTTGTCCAGGACGGTCGGCCACTGAACCCAGTTCCTCAAAACGACCGACCAAACTCCTAATCATGTGAGAGCTGATCTGGAATTAAAATGTTGCTGATATTTACGCTGCGTTAAAACAATTGATCGTTGACAAGAATAGAAAAACTCGATAATTTTAACGCGTTGTGTTGTACTGTAGGGTTCCATAATAAATTTCCAACAATTCGATTATAACCTACAAAAAGAGAAAAATTAATATGTCAAAAAATAAAAAAAGTTATTTGTGCTTAACATTAGTAGGTCTTATTTGGCCCACCCTGTATATGTTGACAATATCAGCCATGGATTGTCAGTTTATTTTTGACAGATAAAAAGGTTAGTCGAGTTTTGGTGTGCTCTTCGATTTTTTACTATTCGAAGTTTGTGTTAAGTTTCGTGTAAAAAATGAAATTAAATATGCAAGGACATTTGAAATGTTGACTGTGGCGTTTGGCCAGTCTACTATGAGTAGAACACAAGTTCAATTGTGGTATAATCGGTTTAAGGAAGGCCAAGAAGATGTCAATGACGTCCTGGATCGAAAAAAGCACGTCAAGTTCGGTCAAATGTGAAGGTTTTGCTCACTGTTTTCTTCGATTGCAATGGCGTGGTGCATCATGAATTCTTGCCACAAGGTCGTACGGTCAATAAGGAATACTACCTTGAAGAATACTACTACCTTGAAGTTATGCACCGTTTGAGCGAAACAATTCGTCAGAAACGCACAGAATTGTCCAAAAATCATGCATGGATTTTGCACCATGATAACGCACCAGATTACACATCGATGCTTGTGTGTGAGTTTTTGGCCAAAAATAAAACCGCAAGCATGCCTTAACCACCGTATTCACCGGACTTGGCCCCCGCTGACATTTTCTCTCTCTTCCCAAAACTGAAGACACCGATGAAAAGAAAGCGTTTTGCTACGATTGAGGAGATAAAAGAAAAATCGAAACAAAAGCTGTTGGCGATGCCAAAAAGCGTGTTTAAAAGTGTTTTGAGGATTGGAAACAATGCTGGCACAAGTGTAGTATATCTGAGGGGGATTACTTTAAAGAAAATGGAATAGGAATTGATGAATAAATAAATATTTTTTGAAAAAATTGAAAATAATGATTATTTTTTGATCACACCTCGTCACAAATTATGGTAAAAATGTTTCAAGGCATTTGGGAAAATGTCTGAGCTTGATTGTACAGATATATTGAGTAACGTCTCAGAGGTATGCTAAGAATTTTAAATGAACGTTTGATGCGTTTGTAAATAAGGCTGGTAGAAGCTCAGCAATCTATTTTTTTGTGGCTGTATGGCTGTATTCATAAATATTATGGGAAAATTTATAAAGCCAATTTTAACAGTAAAAATGTTTCTCAAAACTTCAATACAATTTTATGTACATAATTTTAGTTTTTTCTTCCTGCATTATAGTGATTTTTTTAATTTATCAATATAATATAATATAATATAATATAATATAATATAATATAATATAA
>JAHXMU010000234.1:374218-423607 GCA_019455685.1 Philornis downsi
AGATGAGAAACGCAACGAAATCTCTAAAACTCAAGGTGATACCTGCTGATTTTAAGGCTGTATAATAGAAAATAGTTTCTGGTATGCAGCGATTTTGCTTCAAGATATTATTATGTGTTCCGTAAATGCATGTAGCTGATTTCCCGTATTTTCAATGTTTGTATTTTATATATTTTTCTAAGGTTTACATCAAAAGTGACTAAATTATTTTTATCATTTATCCAAGTAGTTAATAAGCAAAGTATAAAATAACTTTAGAAAAATACTTTACATGTTTCCCTTTCTTATAAAATTTATCCCATATATAAATTACATTAAATTATTTTAAAACTAATAACAAATATTTAATTTTTCAAAGCTAATACTAACTTAATTCATAATTCATAGATATGTTTTCATACTATGAACACTTTAAATATAAATAAAAATGTTTTATTTAATAATATTTTTTATATTATTTATTGCTATTGATAGATCTTCTTAAACGTTTAGATCTTCTTAAACGTTTAGATTCATGTAATATCTTATTATAGCTTTTTTTTTTCTTCCTTACAAAATAACTTTAGAAAAATACATACAGATATTAAGATCTTGCGATGTCAGATTTTCTACTTTATAAAAATTGTTGGAATCACTTAAAAAACGTTCATTAATTTAGGAAAAAATTCAGAAAAAAAATATTTGACATACTTCCGTAAGGTCTTTCTTAAAATTACCTTTCAAATAGCCAAAATAATTTAATTACTGTTAATTGTTTTCTAGTGTTATCCATTCCCTTAGTAGAAAACCGGCAGATTGGCAAGGCTGTCAGCTGTTAAATACTTGTCATCTGAAATGTTATTTATTTAGTGAAAGGCTTGCCCTTAACGAATATACGTCGTTTAACAACCGAAGAACGCGTAAAAATAGTTAAAACATACTACAAAGGCGGTAATTCAAACGTGGGCTTTCAATCGAACAACATTTTCTTCAGCGATGAAGCTCATTTCTCCATTATGGATCGAATATGGATCGTTTAACAACCGAAGAACGCTTGAAAATAGTTAAAACTTCTTACAAAATTGGTAATTCAAATGATGGCTGTCAATCGAACAACATTTTCTTCAACAATGAAGCTCATTTCTCACTTGATGGCGACGTCAACAACCAACAAATGGGATTCCGAAACCCCAGAAGTAATTGCGAAAAAGCCATTGCATCCAGAAAAAGTAACTGTTTGGCGCACTAAGTGATCTGAATGTGTCACTGGGCGTATTTGTTCGAAAATAACGATGGAGGAACCTCAAAATGATCCACTGCTGCAACCAATCTAAAGGCGGTCATTTGAATGACACCGTATTTCGTGCAAAGTCCAAGTATTGTAATGAGGCAGTATATTTACATTTTTTGCAAAGACCAGTAAATCATATTTTATCGAACTATATTGTTTACGTTGAATTTTCTCCATCTTAAAGTACACCTGAATTCTGTGCCTTTAAATTGATATCTGGCCCTTAGTTTAAGCTTTCTTTCCTTTACTGACAATCTTACAAAAATGTAGTATTGTTAGACTGGTTGCCACTTTTCACTTGAACAAGATTTTCAACTGGAAAATAGGAGCAATTATATTGCGTTAAGACTAAGGGGTATTATAATATTCGATGTAGAAAAATATTTTAAAATGAAGTGTGAAGAGCACAGAATTTTAAAATAATATGATGGGTTAGATTGCAGATTTTATACTAGGCAAAATTCGCAAAATCTGTTATAAAATGTGGGGACTCAAGCTGAATATTTGTGATCTATCATGGCTACAGTTGTACAACAGTCCTCTCTACGTACCCTGAGCATTTGGCTCTATGAGTTTTAATATAAAGATAACAATTTCGTCGGAGATTTTGGTTCGAAGACCTAGGTCATAGATTCAAGCAGATTGAATGTCTCCAATGTATGATGTGATAAATTAAATTGCAAAGTAAAGTATACAATTTTTGGCATTTAACTAATAAATCACAGCTTACGTAAACTTGCACCAAAATAACATCTCCTTTTAGTTAGTCGAAGCCGAATTAAAATCTTTGTATGATTTTTCTCTTTTTTTGCCAACCATATTATTCATACAATACTACAATACCCATACAGAAAAATAATATAAGATTCTTGACCAGTAGAGATAAAATATTCGGTTAGTAGTCTCAAGTAGATTTTCCTTGTTTGACACATTTTGATATCATTTTGATTCAAGTTCTTGCTATATACCATCGGACAGCACTAAGAAACCAGCAACAATATTCGCTGGAACAATGCTACAGCATACTTTCAGTTGTAAAAAAATTGTTGAATCTAACATTGAATATGTTTTGTTTCCGTCAATCTACGTAAATTATCTGAGGCCAACGACTTAAAATCTTTATATTATCCTCCTTTTGTTTTAACCGCAAACGGTGCAGAGATTTAGAGCATTAAAAGCGTCTCCAAAAGATAATCAATATTGCTTTGCACCTAAAAGCACTCCTTGCTTTTTTGTCACATTTATTAATATGAAGAATTTTGAACCAAAACCACATAAGTATGCATCAAATAAAAAGAAATTAATCGAAGCTACTCATATAGAATTTATGCTGGAAGCAATAACTGATTTGTAAGGGGTACAGTTTCAGTTCATTAGATTAAGTGGGCGTCATTTGTCCGCAATTGCGTCAAGAGGTATTGCAAGTTCCAAAATCAATTACACTAAACACCGCTTGATTTATTATGGTATTTTATTTAAGAACTGGCTACATCCTAAAGGTATGCAATAAGGTTATATGATCAATATCAATATTTATTTACACCTAAAAACACTCCCTGCTTTTATGTTACATTTATTAATATGATGATGAATTCGAAACAAACCATATAAGTATGCATCAAATAAGAAGAAATTGATCAAAGCAACTCATGTAGAATTTATGTTTGTAGTAATGGGCGATTTGAAAAGGGTACTGTTTCAGTTCATTAGATTGTGTGGCCGCCATTGTCTGCAATTGCGTCAAGACATACTGCAAGTTCTGATATTTGATGCAAGAGCAGCCTATATCCTAAAGGCACGCAATATGCTTATATGATTTCCAAACTGAAATTAAAGTAGTAAGTAGACAAATAGCTTTCACATAAGTTATAACAGAAATAATTCATAATATTTACTTTACTACTTCATTAGGTAGATACCCGATTGTATAACAATATCGCAAAAAAAAAACCATGTGGTAATAATTTAGTAAGAAGGCAGATTTTAAAATACTTATGTTCCTATGTATACTAGATGTGAGTAGCTTGGTGTAAACATATTCTAGGAAGGCCTGCTTTGGATTTTTTTATTTTGTTAGTCGATGAAATCTTAAATTCAAAAAGCGGCAAGAAAAGGCTGACAAATTATTGACCTTACTGTCAAACGGCTTTCACGTATGCAAATATATTTTCGTGGAATTGTTTTGTTTTCAATGAAAATGCCTAAAAGGCATTCATATTTTGGAATATTTATATTCCAATTTATAGTAGATGTAAATAACTTGGTAGAAATATGTTTTATATGTTCGGATTTTTTTTTTTATTTTGTTGGTCGATAAAATTTGAAATTCTTAAAGTAGCAATAAAAGATCGACCAATAATTGACCTTATTGTCAAACGGCTACCATGTATGCAAATATATTTTCGTTGAAATGTTTTGTTTTAAATGAAAATGCCTAAAGGCATTAATATTTTGGAATATTTAAATTCCTATTTGAAACATGTTCAAGCAAGGTTCGCTTTGGATTTTTTTTTTATTTCGTTAGTCGATGAAATCTTAAATTCAAAAAGTGGCAAGAAAAGGTCGACCAATTATTGATCTTATTGTCAAACGCCTACCACGTATGCAAATATGTTTTCGTGAAATTGTTCTGTTTTCAATCAAAATGGCTGAAAGGCATTCATATTTCGGAATATTTGAATTCCAATTTATAGTAGATGTGAATAGCTTGGTGTAATTATGTTTTAGGAAGACATATTTCGATTTTTCATTATTTTGTTAGTCGATGAAATCTTAAATTCAAAAAGTGGCAAGAAAAGGTCAATCAATTATTGACCTTATTGTCAAACGTCTACCACGTATGCAATTACATTTTCATGGAATTGTTGTGTTTTCGATAAAAACACCTAAAGGCACACAATTGTATTCACATGAAATTATTTGACATTTCAAAGAAATAGAAACGTTTTCAACAAGTTAGTATTTTTATATCAAGGAATATCAACGCCTAACACACATGAAAAGGTATTACCGTGTAATTGGTCATGTTTCCAAAGAAACTTTATGAAAGAAAAGTTTGTGTGCAGTACATAATGTTACAAATTATTTTAGTAAATTGAAGAAATTAGTTTTGTGTATACGAATAACGCAATTATTTTCCTCTGAATTTCTAACTTTTACCCAATTCGATTACACTGGGTCACAAATTCGAGATGGTATAAGAAAGTTGGCATGCTTTAAACTCTTGAAATTGGCTCTTCAACAATACTACACTTGCCTTAGATTTTTAATTTAAACATTGAACTTTAGTTTTTTACTGCGCTCTGCCAAAATACGTACGTGGCAGTTAGTACTAAAATGCTTTCCGACATACACATTCTTCATATCTATGTCTGCTGTAAAAGTTGTTGCTGGAATATAACACTCACAAAGTTAAAAAAAAAAACTGCGTCCCTATATTTCAACATACTCGTACAATGTCTGCTCTTTGTGTGTACGCCTAATGATATGCTGCATTTTTTCGCAATAAATTAATAACAAACTTTTTAATGTCACTAGGGATTTTCATAGTCAACCTGCGACAAAGTATCTACACTAAATGTTTTGGTTGATGATATAGTTATTTCAAAGCAGTGAAGCTGTGTTGTTGTTACAGGAATTATGTTTTGTCAAGCCTAAAAGTTTACTTACCTGACGTAATTGACTTATAAAATTGTTTCAAAGGTGACTAAAATATGTAATATGTATGTAAGTACTACCATTATAAGTAAAATGAGCAAAATTATTTACTTAAAGTAACACTGAAATGTCGTTAATGAAATAGTGTGCGGTATTAAAACAATTAAAATTTCATTCCCGAAAATATGCTACGGTTACTGTCACAGAGATAGTGCTTTAGTATAGCGCAAAGAGTTAGAAAGTTGGCTGTAGTAAAGTGGTTATTTTTGTGGGATATTCTCTGAAATAAATAAAAGAAATTAATACAAGTATGGTTGTGAGTTGCTTCTAGTATTCTTTGAAAATTTTAGAGGTTGCCTTTTGTACCAAAAATTTGCTCTGAAATAGATAGCTGAGATATGCAAATGTTCGGCAAGTTTTTTAGTTAATAAATTTTATTGGGAATACTTATAAGAAATCACCTTCCGAGTTCAATTTTCGAATAATCTTTAATCCTTTTTGAAGTAATTTTTCAAAAGTGCGTAACAATTCCTACTGAGATGCTTGTTTTCCGACTTTGCAGTGAATATTTTATATTATCTTATATCCTTTGCTATCGTTTCTTTTATCTATCAAGAAAAAAAGTTTAAGTAAACTGGTAGAAAATGAGTAGCTAGTGAATCAAATATAGAATGGTTTTTAAATGCTGTGATATCGAAAAGTTCAAGTATGTTTGTTTTAAAACATACAAACTATTCTCTCTGTAGTTATTTGAAAAATAGTACATTTTTCAATGACATTAAAGTAATGTCCACGCTTTTTGATTGCATCATTTATCATTCGAATGTCGGTAAACTTCTTGTTTGCATTAACTGCTCAAGAGAAAATTATATGCAATAAGGAGACACCGGATGTCAACAACATGTGGGGTTTCGTGAATACAATACATTGAGAAACAATAGCGTGGCAAGTTTCGCCATCTGTGGAAAGCACACGGAATGTAATGCGAATACCTATCGGCGAAATTCTGAGTAGAAAATAGGAATCTACCAGCAGTTTGAAGTAACATCATGATAGCAACATTCTTTAGCCACCCAATGTTTTATAATTATTTTGTGAAATGAACTTTTAGCCTTAATTTGGGCAAACAAATGGTTAGAAATAGAAACTGTGGTATGATTTTATTTCAATCAAAATTTTACAAATTTAAGAATACGAAAGGACAAAGATGGATAGGCGTTTTACCATGTCTTTAATTCCCAAAAAATAGGATTAATCCTGCAAGATTCTTACTGTTTGTTTTGTTTGTTTTTTGACATCGTTTAGTTATCGTATCTTAGCTTAAGTCATTTTTTGGTATATGAAATCATTGCCAATATCTGTTAAAAAAAGAAAAACATATTTTCAGGCGCAAATAAACAATCTAATTGAAAATGTAGAGGTTACGGATATTATTTGAGAAAAGGGGATTAAAAACCTCATCTTAAACTCCATCTATGCAAGCAAGTACTCGAGTGGAAGTAAAAAGCTCCCTCAAAATCATTCATACAAGATCCTCTAGCTACAAGTGTAGTCGAGCGGAAAAATCACAGCATATTTTTAGGAGCGATAAAAATTTTTGTTAAACTTCCAAATATGTGAAGTTCAATAATTACATTAATGCAGTCACTATTAAGGAAGAAGCTAGCAAATTCTATATAAAATACTTGCCACATCTAAAACTTCAGTGTCCAGCGGAGACCTTAATTTGCTACTTAAATAGCAAAGTGTTGATTTATTTAACTTGAATTTTCCTTTGAAAATTCCTTTGTTTCCTTTGCAAACAATAATTTATTGTTAAATTAATTCCAAGAAGAATACAAATGACTTGTCTTCCGTATAAAATGAAATGAAATGAAATTCAATAATATAATTTTAACAAGAATTTGATAGACTAGTAAATGAAGAAGTAAAAGTAATACAATGAGAGGTTATGGAAACAAATCAGGGATTTCCAGTGAAACTAAAAAAGGTATATATAAATATCCAATTACGGATTCTGAAGTATTGTATTATAACATACAATTTACCAATTACTTTCTATTTATATATTATAATTCACAAAACAAAATATACGTTCAAAAAGTACACCATTCAGAAAAATACTGTACGTCATAATACAATACTTCAGAGTCCGTCATTAGCAACAATAATCAGTAGATTGATATAGAAGTTAGTACGGAACAAACAGGAATGCATTTATGTTTCTATACAATGGTTCTTTGTAAATATTACCTTGATTGATATGCAATTTCAGTTTATCTTTGTATAACGCCTTTCGTCTATGCTACGAAATTTCAATGTAATTGCCCGTTTTTCAACTGTCACCTAAATTGTGGAGTTTATTTGAAAATAGTTGATTTTTATTTAAAATAAAATTCACAATTTAGATGTCATTTTCATTGTTCTCTTTCAAATCATGAACAATTATTTGGGGTATGTGAATACCAAGGAAGCATGTTTTATGGCAGCCTTTTTAAATAAACTTGACCAACGGATAATAAGAAAAACATTAAGGGGAACATAGCAAAACGATATTACAAAAGATAGCAGGAATATGCGAAAGAAGTTTCTTTGGAAAATAATAAACTTTTTTTTCAATGTAAGTTGTATTACTTTTGAGACAGTTGGATCACCTAAGAGACACTAATTGAACAGGAAGAGTTAGGTATGAGTGATTCAATTGGATAACTAAATATTCGGCTTGAAAACTGGCTATATATACATATGTTTTGTAGTAAGCTGCTGTTCTATTTTGGAATTTATTATATTTTTATTTTTAAACGCTACTCATCGTGTATTAAACACACAAATTTAGAAACTACTAAAGATATTTATACAACAATTTGCCAAGCATTTACAAGATTACGTTAATTAAATATGAATGAATACTAATCGTTTATATTACAGCCATTTACATTTAATTTGGTAAACTTATAACGTAATGCCTAACAGTCATTCCGTGAAACTTCAATAAAATAATTAGTTTTTCAAAAGAAACATGTTAATTGTAAAATGCCCAAACGCTTGCCTTAAGAATGCTGTTCATTCTAAATACTGCGGATTTAAATAAATGCACACAAATTGTTCGAATTTTATGAAGGCCTATTCATCAATGTAAAATAAATTATTAAGAAAATCCTTACAAAAGACTTTTTTCAAATGAAAAAAGGAATTTTATGGACAATAACTTATTCAAATTGCAGCCATTAACATTTAATTTTATAACTAACTCTGTAATGGCTAACAGTTATTCCATAGAATTTTTGAAAATAATTTGTTTTCAAAAAAAAAAAAAAAAAAAAAAAAACATTTAATAGTAAAATTATCAAACATTTGCCTTAATTAGGCCTTGCCAGCGGCTTATTGTAATTAAATTAGAAACACACATTTTTAGAATTACACAAATATTAATAATTCTTTCCGAAATGAAAATGAATGATGGAATTTTTGCCTTTCAAGGGGATTTGGGCAAACTAATAAACAAAACATGAAACGAAACAAAGGAAACTTTTTATAAATTTTACCCTTAACAGAGAATAGATATTTGCTGAAAAAAATAGAATGAAGTTTGTACTTTAATGTAGCTTGCAAAGATGGCTTGCGCAAGGAAGATATATTTTAACTTTTACATACGAAAAGTATGCTTATTGTTTATAATAAAACATTGGCCCTGAAGTATGCTATATAGTGAGTGGCTTAGCTGCAGCCCGGTGCATGTTGTGTGCCATCTGTTGGGCCATGTACAATGGTTCTTTATATATATTATCTCGATTGATATGCAATTCCATTTTATCTTTGTATAACGCCTATCGCTTATGTTACGAAATTTCTATGTAATTGCTCGTTCTTCAACAGACACTTAAATTACGGAGTTTATGTGAAAATAGTTGATTTGAATGGTGAGTGTTGTGTGCCATCTGTTGGGCCATAATTGTATCACCACTACTTTGATTGTTTTCTATTAGTCAGCATTAAGAATGTTGCAGGTTGTTTGGAATGCATTTTCACGTAATCAGTGCTAAATAAGCTCATTCCACATTGATTTTACAATTGTATGAGTACAATCTGTATATATTATTTGATATGATAAAAACTTGGTTTTTTTTATCACTTCTAAGTGACGTCTGTATGTCCGCAATTGCCATAGGTCTTTATGAAACTTCCTTAAACTTGTCACAGCTTAATATTGTGCCATGTAGTAGTCGGAAATTGTAAATAGGCTATATTGATCAAGGGCCTTCTCGTTCGATTTTCTTTAAGTTGGCCTACATGAAACATGCAAGACTTATGTTTTATATAAACATAAAAGAGGTCAACATAGACTTACACACACTCTGCGAGTTATATGTCGGTATAAGCAAATAATATTCTACAAAAATGATTTGGTTTTCAATTGAACCTTTTCAAAGTTGTGTGATTTTCTGTCCACATATTCTTTGAAACAGCACAATATACACCTATCGGGTATGCAATATTGGTTCAAATTCAAACTTTAAATTTATCGCTCTTAACAACAAGCTTTCTCTTGACCTTTAGAATGAAATGTAAACCAAGAGCACGCCAGTATATGTGAATGACTCTGTTAGTATTTATAATATCTAAACCCTTTATCAGAAAGAAAAAGCTAAAACACATAAAAACTTCAAGTCAAATTAATCAAATTTGGCTTTCAAACCTTTATAAGATTTAAACCATAAAAGTTGGAAAGAGGTGAATTGAAAATTTAAAAAAAAACTTTATCTTTAAGTCAATCATATGAACGACAAACAAAAACTTTTTAATTTTATATTTAAAATTTGAATTTTAATAGTTAATCTAATAGTTTAGTACTATGATTTTTCTTGTAGTGTTAAAATTTTCTCATTACTTGCACATGTTTTGGTAATAAGTTGGTTTGTGCCTTATCTTTCCTCTAAATACATAATGCGGCTATTTCGAAGTTTTCGCTTTTGACAACAGAGTAGAAGATAACATTTACTTCAGTCGTCCCATGGAAGGGGAATATAAATAAAGATTTCAAGTCTTTAGTTTCCAATACTCTGTTTCCAATGTCTGATGCAATGATGTATGTGAAGCCCAAAAGTATGCTGTGGAGTTATTTTGGAGGATATTTACATTGACTCACAGAGAACAATATTACAGACATTTTAGCTTATTACTCTTCGTAGATTCGAGCAAACTAAACTTCGCCGATGTGTGATGTAACGATTTGTATTATGCTTGAAAGTATGCTAGGGTATTATCCTAGAGATTATTGCAATTTCTTTTTACAGCTGATAAATAGTGAATAGCACAGACTTGAACCAAAATAACATTAAACTCTGCCAGAAAAGAAAAATCTGTTTGAGCCTAGTCTAATATTTTATCTTTGGAAAACGAGAGAGTTGAAGCTTCTTCGTTGTGAAACTTTGTGATCCGACTCTTCTAAACATGAAGAAATTGCTTAAATATACACTTCGAACCCACAGAGAATTGGCAGCGCATGATTTTGCACTTTCTTTGCTATGCGCCTTTGAGTCCAAAGAATATATTTTATCTTAACAAATTCATGCATCGTTATCCTGAAGTTTGGTGTCTCCTTGGTTTAGGTCTTTGGTATTTACCTAATATCAATATCTGCTATCTTATAGTTTTTTTTGGGTACAATTAAAACACTTCATGGGGCGAAGTAACATATCATAAAAGACATGTCAATGAGCGAGGGATATATTGAAAACTGTGTAGAGAAGATCTTTTGCGATCATAAAAGCCTCACTCAAGGTAACGTTTTCTTTATATTCACATTCGATAAATTAACCCTTACTAATTAATTTTGTAAACTTTCCTTTCCTGAAGCATTCCTTTCCATGTGAATTATATTTGCAGAAATGTAAATCAACTTAAGCATTTTATGAAATTCTCATTAGGCTCGAAATTGTTCAACAATTCTGAGCAAGTGAAAACTTGTAATTATAAAATTGTAACACGTTTTCACTTTCTGATATGCGACTGCTACATGTCTACACGTAGTCTGCTACGCAAAAGTTTTGCGAAAAATGCTTCTGTGTTAGCAAAAAAGTGAAACATATTTTAAGGCTTTTACAGTCACCCCCTAAAAGTTAAAACAAACTTTAACCACGGACATTTTTCGGGTGAAATCAAAAAGAAGGGGGAAAAAAACAAGGAAACACATTGAAAGTCACAACGGATCTTATTTAAAAATATTCGGATGTTATCTAGAACAAAAAAAAAAAAAATCCACAGCTAGTGTCATCCTATAAGTATGTCACAATTTGGGAGCCAGACAAGTTAGGTGGCAACATCACATGTGTTGCTAAATTTTGCAAAGCGGTATGTCAGCAGTTGGTCCTTAACGTTTAGGCATTTTTGAGAACATACTTGAAAAGGTCAAACGTAGTCAAGTTGGCTTTTGGAATTCTTGTTCGATTCTTAAGCAAGAAAAAAAAAAACAATGTTAAATATATAATAAATTGTTAGACAAAAAGGATTTTATGCAATGTCTGAGAGTTGAAAGTATGTGCACTATTTGGGATTGGTTACATATTCTCAGGATTTGTGACACAAATTTGGAATCTAAAGATTATAAATTCCTTTAGCCATGCCGGAAGGCTGAAAAGTTAAGCAGCCTATAAATCAAGCATTAAAGTTGGTAAAATTTATAATGGAAGAGAACAATTATAAGTAGTTTTTATATTTCGATTTACAGTAGAATGTCTAGTCAATTTACGGTTATGGTTGGTAAGCATTTGTTGTTTGTTGGGAAGTGTTCCCATTTAAGACATATACTAATATATTAATAATGGACGTAAAAAAAATGTTTTAAAGTGTCAGCTTAAAAGCTTGTTTACGCTGTTTTCGTTCTTCACTTAATGTGCGTGCTGAAGGATTTAGTTGCGATATAAGGCGGCCACTGATAACGAAGGAATTTACTGTTGTTTGGCTGTTAAAGAGAGAATTTTTTAAATTTTCCTTGTGACAAATGGCATATTCACCGAATAACCTGCTCAAATTACAAATTATTGAATTTTGTTGTCAAAATTCGAGCCTTACGGAAATTGGTTTCCTTCCACACAGTACGATTATATTGATATCGTCTTAATGGTTCTGCTGGGAAAGCAATGCAAGCCGTAGTAAGAAAATATGCCCGATCACGACTCAAAGGATAAATTGTTTTCTTTTGTAACTTTCTTGTTTTTTTTTTTTTGGAAATTAAAAATCAAACGCTTACGAAATCACCTGATTTGGGGTTTGTTGTCTATACGAGTATGTAAAAGCTTCAAATTGGACGAATCGCTATGAACCATACATATATAGAGTAGGTAATCTAGAGATTTTAGTTGTTCGTTCAGACACTCCCCTCGAGCATGTTTGGTGAAACGATTTGATTACCCCTAAAATTATGTTACGCTTCTAACCAGATATTCCTCGTCATTTGTTTATATAGCCTTCAAATGGAACAAAATAGGAAAAAGAAATAAAACGTGTTTATAAAAATGTTATCTTTTGGGAGCTTCAAATGTAGAACAATATATAGATTTCAAATCTCACTGGCTTTCGAAATGTAAAATATTCAAAAAATGGTTCTAAGTAGACTTTTCGTGTTCTAATTTATAAGAAACCAGTGGCAACATTCCAAGAATATCAACTATGGACCCTATATGAAACATCGATGTGAGAGAGTTGGAGCCGCTATATTCTCCTCTACTCTAGTTCCGTTGTAGTGGACTAACACCATGATAGTTGTAGACGCTGTAATATATTCCTCTATTCTAGTTCCATCGTGACGCACTTACGCCGCACCTTTTCACCGTTCTCCAGTATTTTCTGAAGTTTCAAATAGGCAAAATACGTGCACTAATCAGAAAAATGTTTTAATTTAGTCCAAAGTACAGGGAAGAATAATATCGAGAATGAATCTAAATTTGACTTCT
Source organism: Philornis downsi (assembly GCA_019455685.1). Taxonomy (NCBI): domain Eukaryota; kingdom Metazoa; phylum Arthropoda; class Insecta; order Diptera; family Muscidae; genus Philornis; species Philornis downsi. The sequence continues at coordinate 387,098 of JAHXMU010000234.1, forward strand.
AAGACATAAAATGTTCGACTAATATATTCAGAAGATTTTTCTTGGTTGACAGATTTTATCATTTCAAGTCCATGACATTTACCATTTTCTTTTAGCAATCCAAGGTCAATGGCAATGAGATCTGGTATAAAAATATTGCGTACTTTAAGGCGCAATATAAACCATTACATCAGACATAGAAGCCATTTAGGTTGTTTGAGGCTACAGAGGTGAGTGAGTCGGCTTTTCTATAATAAAGGCGACTGCCAATTATCTCCGAAATAAAAAAAAGTTACAATAATCATTTGATTTGAGCAATATTTAGTGTTTGGTGGTGTTGGTGGCGTTGTTTTGGTTCAGGTTCATGCTATTTGCTTAATTAACGAAAATATCTGTCAGCATTCAGGCAAAGCATACTTTCAGGCACACATTAATCGTTTTTTCGCTTATTGGAAACATGCCTACCTACAGACAGTGTCTGAGAAAAGGGAATTAAATATTCAATTTGCTTACAGCCAGTATTCAAAATTCATAGATATCAAATAACGTACAGATTTCCAATGTAGCCTTTTCCAATGTAGCCTCCATAGATTCGATCATGTAAAATATTTCTAATGTTAAAATACAATAATTGAGTCGCCTAAATAAGAAAATGATAGCCATTTATGATGATAGACAGTGATTGTTTTTCACAAAAGAATAATAGGCTAAGAACTTAAGACGAAATCGTCTTAATCTCTATCCAACATGAGGAAACTGATAAGATAAAATTATTGCAGGTATTGATGCTTTTTTCTACACAATAATTTCACAAAATTTGTCTTATGGAAATAAGAGTAAAGCATATGGGTCTAGTCATAATAATCATACGGAGGCACAGCATGTTTTTAGGCGCAATAAGATAACTCTTTTAAACATTGATTATCGGGAGACAACTATACCTATATGTAGGTATAGAAAAATGAAACTTTTTCCAAGATATCTTTTCTGTCTATAGGTATTTTACTTATGTATCGTATATTTGTTTTGCCAGTATTTTTCGAACTGTCAATAATTTGTCCGGCCAATGCTAATACGTGTGCGGATTTCGGTGATTATATAATTTATCCTGAAAGCGTGCTGTGCTTTTATGGTGCGTTTGTTTCTAGTAGTTTGCGTTTATTTCTAATAGTTTGAAATGGAAAATAGTGCAAATTTTGCATCAAATAGTGGTTTTCACACTAAACTTTTATTTTTTAAAATTATTTTACTAGTCATAGTTTTTTTAGGTGAATTTTTTTTATCAAATATGTAACACTTTACCTGGAATTTCGATGCAAATTTACATTTGCGACTCACACCGAGCAATCAGATAACAGCGAATTCTCCTAATAAAAGGTGGCACACTTGTGATATTAGAATAGCTAAATCCTAATTCATTGGTTGGCCAGTGACAATAACAAACTGGCCCTACACATTTGCTTGGATGATGTTGTACATGGACACCGGCCGGCAGGATATAAGGCTCAATTGCTAACACAATTAAAGGAAAATTTTTTACTTCAGCTTCTATAAATTTGCGACTGAAGAAATAAAATTCGTTCCCTTGTTTAACCGTGAAGTTTTGCTTTAGTTATTGTTATAGTTTTGGTCAAATGTCCATCTCGCACAAATGCCCATCTCACACAAATTTCAAATCCTTCGCCTTTCACTCTTCCTTCTTAGAAAATAAGTGAAATTTCCTCAAGCTTGATTTTCTTTTGGGTTATTATACATTAACATTTAACATTTACCAGCTTGGAAGATAATCGAAAATATTTTATCATATTTCATGTCTCAATAAATGACCCTCATCGAACTTTGCGAGTTTTGCTTTCCTGGTCCTATTTATTGGAAAAAGCGGGATAAAATATTTATGTTTACTATATTATTATACAACACTGATAGGCTGAGATACAGAAAATGTTGCATATCTCTGAGCGAACCGCAACAGGCTACGATGTTCTTCATAAATTCAATCACCATGTGATCAGGATAGCATGTAGCTGGAAAAACTGTTCCTAATTCAAGTTGAGTTTTATAAATTATGTTGTTAAAAATGAAATTCATTTGCCAAATAGTTTCTTTTTTATTTTGTATTTTATGTCTACAAGAACGTTTATGAATATTTACAATATGTGCCTTGAGCTCATTATCTATATATGTTTTTATGCATAACGTTTTTACGTATTAACTTAAACGCAGTTTTCTTCTATGGTTTGGAATTTAATATGTAACTTTTTCTGCAGGAGTAGAAAATATTTGAGTCGAAAATAATTTAAGGCGGACTATTACACTAAGAATGTCTGATGTATTTTAAATAAAATTTTCAATAAGGACTTTTAATTAAATGGCATTTCCAATTATATTAAATTTTAATTAAATTTAAGTTTTGCATAAGAAGGGTTTTGGCTTTACATATTTGTTGAAGGATGCATGAAATATGCATTAAATTTTTAATATTATTATATTATTATATGCAATACAATTTGGGCCCTTTTGCTTTTTCAATAGTAAATTGATTGCAAATACTCGTAGATTTCAAACATTATAAATGCATATCATAATTGTATGTGGATGCTTTTATAATATTCATGCAAACACGTGATTGCAAATATTTGTTTATAAAGTGTTGTTTATACAATTAGTTGCTAACGAAAAATTTTTGCTGTATAACATAAAGGATTTGTTACAATTATTGTAGTTTTTGCTGCATATGTTCAGGTTAATGAGTGAAAAGTTGCTCTGTTTGCTGATTGCAATATATTTGTCTCTAGATTAAAATCTCTTTGTTATCGAATTGTGTTATAATCAATACATTTACATTTTTTTGTAATACATGGTGGCGCAGCAATTGTGCTACAATAAGAAATTTATCTACATTTTCTTTTTTATTCAATATATTTAATTTATTTATTTTTTATGTATAAAAAATTCAATTTTATTTTTTGAAAATGATAGACTGTAAATGACCTCCATGCGCATTCAAGCATATGCGACATCTGATCAGAAAATTATTCAATGCGGCCTGAATGGTTGGAGTCGGTATCGCTCCATCTTGTTGAAACCAAATACTGTTGAGACGGGAAAAAAACCCTTGAACATCTTTAAAATTCTGGCCCCCCTTGACAGTTACTGTTACATGGTTTTCTTCAAAAAAGTATGGTCTCACAATGCGCTTTGATGAAACTGCGCCCCACACTGTGATTCCTTCTGGCTGTGGTTCCGTTTCATGCAATATTTCTGGATTAGATTCACTCCGGTACGGTAATTTTGCTTCTTTACATTGCCGTTTAAACCAAAATGAGCCTCACCAGACGTACGAAGTGTTTTAAAAAAAATAGGTGGATTTTCAAATTTCGATGACTACGCAAATTCAACTTTCAATTATTATTTTTTTTATGTTGGTACACTTTTCTCGAAGATATATTGACGGTTTTATCCATATAGCATGTTTAGTTTGTTTGTTAGAGGCATAAATAAGACAAGTGTGTTGCGTGTTCGGCGATTTTCTGCTATCGACAAAAATGGATCAAAAAAGTTGCATCAAATTTTTTGTAAAAAGTGTAATTAAGTGAAATGTTGATGTTGATAGTGGCATACGGTGAGAGTACTCTGAGTCAAAAGAATGTTTACAAGTGGTACAAGATTTTCGCAGAAGGTTGAGAAGATGTGAATGACGACGCTCGCTCTGGACGCCCCAGCACTTTAACAACCGATGAAAATGCTGAGAAAGTGAAGAAAATTGTTATGGAGAATCGTCGAATCACAATTATAGAATTTGCTGAGAGTACCGGCATATCGGTTGGCTCATGCCATGCAATCTTTCCGGAAATTTTGGGCATAAAGTGTGTGGCAGCGAAGTTCGTTCCAAAATTGCTAAATTTTGACCAAAAACGACGTCGCATGAACATCGTTCAGGAATTGTTGAATGACGTTAACGATAATCCAGATTTGCTTAAAGGGCCATAACTGCTGACGAATCATGGGTATATGGTTATGATATCGAAACCAAAGCCCAATCGTCTCAATGGAAGAGTCCAAGAGAACCAAGACCAAAAAAGCACGCTAAGTACGATTGACGATAGCTCAAGTACATACATACAAAAGTGCACATCAGAACTGCTTCGAGGATTGGAAAAGACGCTGGCACAAGTGTATTATATCTGAGGGGGAATACTTTGAAGGAGATAAAATAGAAATTTATGAAAGAATTAATATATTCTAAGAAAAATGAAAATTCACCTTATTTTTTGAACACACCTCGTAAACAAGCAATTTATGAACTTGTTGTCTTCTTCGGCTATTTCAATAATTTGTTGACAAAATTCCAGGCGAATAGGCAAATACAGAGGTTTTACCTTCCTTGTAAGGATACAATTTAAGTCATCATGAATTATCCGTTGCTATCACCGTCTGCTAACTCCAATTTGCGCTGATAAGTTTCGAGTCGAAATGCTTGGATTTGCGTAAGTTGACAATGTTACAACCATAATTGTGTTTTGAACCCGAACATAGGCATCTTGATGGCAGTGTCTTTGTGCGATACCTCCAGATTTCATGTTTACCCACTTCATGATGGTCCATCTGCTTGGGGGAGTGCCAACAAACTCCCGCCTAATATTTCCTTGGACGGAATTAAAGGACTGCAACGCATGGTACCGCTCTACTATACAAATTCTCTTTTCGGTATCCCAAATACATATTTTAATAAATCTAAATAGTATTGTAACAAATTAATAAAAGAAAATAAGCCGATTACAAACATTAGAAAAAATTACGTTTTGTGTTTGTAGCACGACTCGTGTGCCACCCTGTATGTAAGTATAGCTATAGTATGTTCGGAATAGCATAAAAGTAGAGGAGGCCTTCCAGTAATTCTCTCCTAATAGCAAAAGAAATAAAATTAAGAAATTTCTTCAAGTTGCGGAAGGACAATAATGGAAAATATATTTCTTCCTAACCAGGCACTTGGAACCAGTAATTACTGTCTCAATTTATACCAAAAGTTATATATGTGATGCTTTGCACCAATGTTGCACGGACGTGATTCAATATAGTCTTCTGTTCTTTCTGTTCTTTATTTTATGTTTAAATAGCAAGCAGTGGAAAAAGATATGTAATTACTAAACTTTTTTGATCAAGATTTTGTGCAGACAACATTTGAAAGCAAAGATTTAGATCTTTCATATGATACTTAGATCTCAAAGACAAGATGTCGCGTTAGCAAGCAAAAATAGACTCTGTTACAAATAAACAAGATAACTTTAACTTGACCACAGAACAATACCACAGCATGCTTTCAGGCATAATATGAATCATTGCAGCAAACATTGGAAAGAGCAACCAAAAAACAGTATCCACAAGTGGTTCACATTGGGATAGGAACCAATGAATTTAATCTGTGTTTGCCTTGGAAGAGATGCTATTGCTTAAGCTGACACTTCAGTGCTTCTGAATTAGCACTCAAGCAGTAATAAAAAACGTGGTTTTATGCTGAAAATGTGATTAATTGAACGATATTAATTGGAAAATATATGTAAAATCCTTATTATTGTCACTATTTTCGTATCCAAGGAAATTATTTAGGCACGCAAGGAAATTCTTTAAAATAATTAATGGGTAATTGGGCAATATGGGCCAAGATGTCAATTTAGAATCAAGCATTTTTGGAAGTGATGAAAAGTAATTTCTCCAAAAGTACTCCAAATTTTGGACAAAATCCTCTAAAACTCATAACCTGAATATTTTTTAAGAAAATTTGCTTTATTCCGTTGATAGAGCCATAATAAAAATAAATTCACAAAAGCGCAGCATACTTTAAGGTGCAGTTCGATCATTGAATCGAAAATTTGAACACATTTTACTTAGGTCGTCTCGAGGAAGGTATTTGTAAAGGGAACATTAAATTATCTTCTTAGTTTTTAGATATGGGGTTATGCAATCGATTCTAGTGAAAAGTTTTAGCTACATTTTAAATACTAAAACTAGATTAAATTTTATAGTTGCGTATGCTGAGTACGTTGCTATGACTGTTAGCTGTAAGTGGAGGTGTTTAACTCGCATATTTTACGACTACAGAATGTTCATATTTTAAGACTACAAAATGAGACCAATCCAATCCTACTAAATACCAAAATAGTTGTATAATAGTGTGCTATATATTTAGGAAAAATTTCAATAATAGCGTAGATTACAAAAATAGTAATACTTTAAAATTTAACTGTTAAATATTGCGCTTCTTTGTTATTAAAAGTCCGGCGTATTCGGAAATTATGTGTATGTGTGTTGCATATCTATAGGCTACCCACACATATTATTAGCTATAGACTTTTTTTCGGCTATGATAACGCATATAATCCGGATTCATAGCATACTAACTAAACAGTATTTGCTTTTGTAGTATATTAAAGTACTCGTATATTAAATGTTGAACTATGAAGCATACATTTGGGATGTAACCTCTAAATAGACACTTATCACCATTGTTGAATTTTAATTGCTGTTACGGTTTAAGGTTTTCAGGTTTAACCACAAAGATGAGAGCGACAGTGCCAGAAAATGAGCACATAAATCTGAGATTATCTGTTGAAAGCTGCATCAACTATAACAGAATGATGTGAATTCATCAGTTTTGTTAGACAACATTAGGTGCTCATTAAAATTTATTTACGAAAACTGATTTGGGGTAATTTATGCAGCCTTTTTTCAGACAGCATAATCTATACATTTCTTTGTTATACTTTAGAGTTTGTTCAGTATGAAAAACAGACAGTAGCATCTTCTAATGTTTACATTTTATTTATGTCGTCTCAGCATCCAATAGTGTGTCAAAGATTGTAGATATAGAACAGCGATAACAAACTTTCAAAATGGCTAGCGCAACTAAACCAGGTTAAGCATTTTACAAATACGACGCCCAGTTGTTTCGATTACTTTGGACTGGTTCCCCGCCCAAGTGCCTAGAAGGGAAAATTGCTTTATAAAAGGGCAGTAAAGTATGAAAAACCATCATCATCATCATCATCATCACCGTCAACTTCATAAAGTTACTGAAAGAGGATGAAATACAAATTTGTAGTTGTACCTGAAAGTCGGTCATTATAATATACAATACCTACGCATATAGATGGGTGGTGTGTTTGAGGGTGCACCCTGAGCGTACATAAAAGTACAGGAAAATGCTTTTAAAATGTTCCATCGGCCAACCGATTCAAGTACGTCTAACTGTTATTTATATGTGTTGCCTGGCAGAATGAAGGTAAAGAGCTAAGTAAACATTTGTTAAACCCAGCTATAAGAGTATGCCCATGCACATAAATGTACATACAAACGCCCAAGGTTATGCAGCATTTATTAAACACTATAAAAGCCTTAGTCTATGTTTCGCTAAAAAGCAGTAATTAAAGTTCAGGGAATATTACAATGATGCTGCCTTTTCTCTCCCACTTCTTTCACTACAGCGTTCTGTCATTTTCGTTTTCTACTTGTTTGATTTTTATGAATGTCTTCGATGCTGCCTCTACCTACCTCTACATGTTCTTACTTCTAGAGTATACTTTTAGCAGTCTTTTTCTTTGGTGAAAGAAAGAAAAAAATAAAAAAAAATAAGAAAAAAACAAGCAAACTAAAACAGCAAGTGTGCAGCCACTAGTAAAGTTTGTGTTTTAATTATATAACTAATTTCGAAAATACACGTATATACATATTTGCCATTTTTTCTGCTTTCTTGCATTTGTGCAGTTTTATGCTTTCTTTTTTCCGGGGTTCCTTTAACTCCTAACGCCATGCAACAGCTTGTCATGTTTAATTTTGTCCTTTGCAAGAATTTTTTCTTGTGCGCCAAAGTAAATGAAGACAATGAATGCCGGGGCAAAGAACGTAGCGACATATAATAAGGCCAAAACAGCAGAGTTTACTGTACACTTTAACGTCGCATTTTGAAACGTGAAATGTGCTGGTAGCACAAGCTGGGAGTATTTGCACGTTTTAATTATGCTAATGTGAAATTGTGTTTGTTTACGGTTCAAAATGTGCCACTGAGATCCCTTAGTACATACTACACAATAAGATTCCAACAGCCAGCACCTACAAGTGTGCAATGATAAGTGTTAAGGTAAAGATAGGGGCAGACAGGTGGCGGCAGAAGCAATTGAACCTCAGTAGTAGTGTGTTAATAGTTGGTAGTTTTAGTTGTGTGTGTGTGTGTGTGTTTGTGTGTCCAATCCATTCTATATCTGCTTTATCTTTATTACTTAAGGCCTTAGAAAAACGCCAACGCTTCAGAATATACTATGTATAGTAGCATAAATTACAGGTGAAAAGGGTTTACCTTCCACGTTACTTTTAATTACAACAACTAAGGTTATTCATTCGTTTGCCGTTGCTTTTGCACGGTTAAATAAACATTTAGGTCAAGTTTACTGCACGAGAAGGGGTTCCATACAAAAACCCGCTTCTATTCCATAGCATATCTTATGGGTTATTAATTAAAGACTGGCGTACGTATACACTCTCGTATTCCATTTCACAAATATTTGCCAAAAATTCCTTAAGATATCATTTAATTTATTATATTGTATTTTATTTGCATATCTGTGTATTTTATTAAGGATTTATAGATTTGCTGAATTTAATCTCAAAAGATTTTTATTAAAATCCATAGCATATCTTAAGGGGAATTAAGTGCTAATATGCATGCCGAAAGACATTCAAACGAAATAGTTCTACGGTTTAATTAAGAATAAATTCTAAAATGATGATTTTATCAATGGATTTAATGAAACATTTTTGACTTCAAAGAAGAATGTTTGAAATAAAATCAGGTTAAGAAGTGAGTAAGAGACTTGGCAAAAATTAAAGATTATTTTTTAGACAATGTAGTATATTTCAAGGGATCAAGATAACTTGTAGCAAATTACACAAGACAAAGAAGGATATTATTCTATATGTTATAAGATTAGACATTAAATAAAATAACTTATGAGATGTGAAATATACCCAAACTTATTGTTGATTAAGGTTAAGCTTCAACAATTAACAAATACTTTGCGTACAGCTCATATCTAAGAGAAAATTACACATCTTTGAAGGGAGTGTGCTAATGTGATTGACAGTCTATTTCGAAAGTAATAATTGAATCTAAAAGTTCTTGGGAGGTTAAATTTTTAAGGCTTTGCGTGAGAAAATACAATAACTCATTTTGAAGTTTAGCAACTGATGAGTATATAACGATGCAGAAATGCCATTGAGGACTGCCAATATTAAATAAATATGATACTTTGATAAAGATTCTTAGCTGTCACAAAATGAATGGTTTGTGGGAAAACCAGTCGCCTTTCTCAGGTAACTTTCACAGTTATCTGCAACTTCCGATCAAATGATTTAGTTGAGCTCACAAAGACTTATCCCTATAGTGGTTTCGAATCTGCCAGTCTAGCAAGGCTGTCAGCTGTTAAATACCTGTCATCTGAAGTGTTATTTATTTAGCGAAAGGTGTGTTATATACGAATATGGATCGTTGAACAACCGAAAAATTCGTAAAAATATTTAAAACTTACAAAAAAAAAAAAAAAATGGTGATTCAAATGTGGGCTTTCAATAAAATAAAATTTTCTTCAGCGATAAATCTCATTTTTCAATCGGTGGCTACATCAACTAGCAGAATTATTGATTTTGGGGCTCGGAGAACACAGAAGTGATTGTGGAAAAGTCATTGCATCCGGAAAAGATGACGGTTTGTTTGCATTTTGGTATGGAGATGTCATTGGGCCGTATTTTTTCCGAAAACTACCTCAAAAGGATCCACTGCTGTAGTCAATAAAGAGGCGGTCATTTACAAGTTGCCACTGTATTATACTTCATATATAATGGCAGGGCCCAAGCATTATAATGAAATAAAAGTTTCATAGAAATCACAGCTTTATGTGCGTTTTATTCAGCTTTACTTTTGAAACTGAAAAATGGATTACCCTGTACTTACTTGCTTGCGTAGATGGTGACTACAATTAAAGTTATAACATATTATGCATATTCGGCAATTCCAATTTAGTACAACAAATTTTGGTAGTATCAAAGAAACCTAATCTTTTCAACGCAGTTTTGGTCATCCTCTTTTGGGGACGCCCAACGAGTTCATCATAGAATACCACAGCAATCGCCATATTTTGATGCACTTCAATGCATTATGATGGCAATTTCAGAATTTGAGATTTAAATAAAGCATATGATCATTGTTAACAATGGTGGATTCATATTTATCACTGAACATTTTTCTGTCTGTTCTGTTCTTGATTTTAACCTTGCTTAGTTCAATACTTATATTTCTTGAGTCCTTTTCAACGCCTGAGAAGGCTGCAGTATCATGTCGTGGCTCTCTGCCAATGTCAACGTTCACGCGGGTATCCAAAAGAGAACACCCTTTATTCATCACTTGATTTTAACATTGCTTAGTCCAAAACTTACATTTCTTGAGTGCTTTTCAATGCTTGAGAAGACTGCAGTATCATGTCGTGGCTATCTGCCAATGTCAACGTTCACGCGGGTGTCCAAAAGAGAACACCCTTTATTCATCACTTGATTTTAACTTTGCTTAGTCCAATACTTATATTTCTTGAGTCCTTTTCAACGCCTGAGCAGGCTGCAGTATCATGTCGTGGCTCTCTGCCAATGTCAACGTTCACGCGGTTATCCAAAAGAGAACACCCTTTATTCATCACTTGATTTTAACATTGCTTAGTCCAATACTTACATTTCTTGAGTCCTTTTCAGTGCTTGAGAAGACTGCAGTATCATGTCGTGGCCAATCTGCCAATGATATCGCATATCCAGTTTACTGCAGATTTCTTCATAATCATCCCCACATCCTTAATATTTGGAGAAAAATATAACTCTCATACAGATACTGCCTGGACTGAGCAATCAATTTCAACAAACAAAACATCAACAGTATCAGGTGCTGTTCCAATATATATCGCAATAGCTGGTAGTAGCGGATGAATCAATTCTGGGAGTTTTCGGGGAAAAAACAATTTTATTTACATCCGATGAATGGATGTAAATAAAATACGAACTATATGAGCTGTATACAAGCATCAAAATGGTCAAGTGCATGCATTTATTGGGATTGTGAGTCTCTGGCAAAGAAGGACGATGGATAGTAGATAAAAATGTCTGTTCTAGTCGCCACCTAAATACGGAATTAAAGCTCAATTATGTTATACTTCATGGAAATAAAGAAATATAATCAACTTCAACTCTGTGAGTGAGAAGCTGATTGTAAAGAACCCCATAGTTAAAGCTCATTGCCTTTTGATATTTAATCTAACAGAAATGATAACAAAATGCTATAAATAGTTGGTTCTACACTATGTTAAACATTCTCAGACATAAGAAAATTGCTCGAAGAAATGAAAATGAAAATGCAATTCCCAGGGATTTACTAAATTTGTTGATACCGGTATGTATTTCTTGAGTAAATGTCTTTTTGAGACTTTGTATATTTTTTTTGAAGACCGAACAATAATCTATTGCTATTGAAATAATTCTGGAACCAATAATTGTTTTGGGTTAAAATTAGTTGCAGTAAATTTGTTTAACATATAAGCGTTATATTATGGTAAAATATAATTCACCTAAAAATATGCCACATTTTTCAAACTCTGACTTGAAATTAAAAGTTTATAGTGTAATTAGTTCTTTTATTACATATTTTTTTAACTACCTAGTTAAACACTAGTTTAACTAACTAGTTGATAAGGTTAAAATAACTTACCGCAGTTAAATTCGTAAGGATAGACCGTGACGTGAGCTGAATTTATAACAAACCCGCCTAGCAGCACACCATGCGCTATATAGGGATTATAAAAATATTACTTTATGTAGCGCTTAGATATAATATTTAATCTTAGATCTTCTTTTAGGCATCTTTCTTATATTTTAGTCTGAATTACATATTGTAAAATTATTATCCCAAACTGAATTATCTAAGTCTCTTAAAGAGTATAATAATTTCCTTCTTTATTTTTTTTCTTCCAGATTTCATAGCAAGTTGAATGGATTATAAATCGTCTCGTAATTGAACTTTAAATCGTTTCGGGTTTAATACGTTCAGAAGCGTGTCGTGTGTCGAAGAGTATCGGTAGAATACGAAGAGAAAAAACGTGCGGTTAATTAAAAGAAATTTCCACTTCATTTGCATTGCAAATTTAAATCAATCATAAAGTAAAAGCAAAAATGATTAAAAAGCTGGTATAAATTAAGAATCTAAAAGTACGTACAAATTAACTATTTGTGGGTGAACCCAAAAAATCTTCAATATCAACAATAACGGCCAAAAAAATGTCTGCAATCTTAACCTTAACCATTCTCTTTTAAATATTAAGTGTACAAAATTAAGCCTAAAAGTGTGCCCTAAAATTTGTAATAGGAAATTGTTTGGACAAAGTTTTTAAGTGGGGTCAGTGAATTAGGAATATAAAATTGGTTTTATACAACGAAAAAAAGGAAAACGAAACTCGTTAACATTGGCTGTCCTCATAGCCACTCGCTGGCCATGGAAACATAGCCCTAATTTCACACTTGACTAAAGACTTTCAGCCACCAAAGCAATTAAAGAACATCACACTACCTAAAAAAAAGCAGTGGTGGTGGGTCATGCATGAAAAAATGGCTGGAAATAACCAAAAAATGTTTTATTAACTGTATAATATAGAAAACACAACCACAAAAAAAAAAACAAAAATTTTTGCCAACCAAAGTGATGTTCATTAAATCCTCCAAACACAGGTGGAAGGATATTTTATGACGCTTGCAAAGTTCCAAAACCATACTATCATAATTCAAAATCTCAAACGCCCCAGAAACGCCACCCTTTAACCAAGGTCAAACTAAAACAAAAGTGCTGTACTTCCTAAAGGAAAGCACAAAATACAAAAAAACAAGTTTTCTCCTTAAAGGAACATAAAAAAGTTTAACGAAACAGAAAACGAAAAGTGCAAAAAAGTTTATATTCACATAAATTGAAATTACAGTAAATAAGCCTAGAAGTAGGCTGTAGGAGAAATTGAAAAAACGGTGAAAGTATAACAAGTAAACGAGAAAAAGGGAAAACAATTCTCTATACAAAACTTAAGTGAAAATAGCCAACCCACAAGATTTCCGAGAATTTTTGTTGAAAGGTAAGTTAAACACTTTTTTTTCACTTCAATATTATATGTATTAAGTGTGAAATTTGTTGCTATTGCAGGCATACATTGTTTTATGTGTCCTGCTTAAATATAGCCTATATTTTAGGGGGCCTTTAATTGCCTGCCCAAAAATAGAATTCATTAAGTAAGTATAATATTGAGGTTAAGGTGGGAAAATTTTGTATTAAACACTTTGTAATGTCTACAGGCCGCAAAGGTGTAATTGCGGGTTTATAATATAATAATACGGTGTATTTGCACAGCTTTCCCAACAAAATTTAGAAAAAAATATGAAAGTTAATTAATATCTTTTAAACTTAAACAATAATTGCCTGTAAATTGTAATGGAAGGTTGTGGGCATTTAAAAGAAAAATATTAAAATGTTAAAAAATAATGAGTTGTAAACTAGAAAAAGCGATTCCTAAAATTAGTAATGATTAGATTGATTTGTGGCAGAAATTCAAAATTTTGTAATTTGAATTTGTTATTAATAGTTTTTGAAAATTCTGCTTGGCCATAAATATTTATCTATAAACTGTTATCAGCTTTTTTATTGCCTAAAAATAATTTCCGCAAAGCGATACTCAAACTACAGACCTCAGTTAGTTTTAGCTTTCTACGTTCATTTATCCGCAAGTTAACGAGGTGCGTCCAAAAAAAAAGAAAGGTCAATATTCAAATTTCGCGGGCTACGTACATTCGACTTTCGATTATTATTATTTTTTTTTATGTTGGTACACTCGTCTCGAAGGTATGCTGACGGTTTTATCCATATAGCGTGTTTAGTTTGTTTGTGAGAGGCATAAACAAGACAAATGTTTTGCGTGTTTGGCGATTTTCTGCTACCGAAAAAAATGGATCAAAGAAGTTGCATCAAATTTTGTGCAAAAAATGGCATTAAGTGCTCAAAAACACTTGAAATGTTGACAGTGACATACGGTGAGAGTACTCTGAGTCAAAAAAATGTTTACAACTGGTATAAACTTTTCACAAAAGGTCGAGATGTGAATGACGACGCTCGCTCTGGACGCCCCAGTACATCAACAACCGATGAAAATGTTGAGAAAGTGAAGAAAATTGTTATAAAGAATCGTCGAATCACAATTATAGAAGTTGAGGAGGATGTCGGCATATCGGCTGACTCATGCCATGCAATCTTTTCGGAAATTTTTGGGCTTGAAACGTGTGGCAGCGAAGTTCGTTTCAAAGTTGCTGTATTTTGACCAAAATCGACGTCGCATGAACGTGGGTCAGGAATTGCTGAATGACGTCAACGATGATCCAGATTTGCTTAAAAGAGTCATGGCTGGTGACGAATCATGGGTATACGGTTATGACATCGAAACCAAAGCCAAATCGTCCCAATGGAAGGGTCCAGGAGAGCCAAGACCAAAAAAACACTCTAAGTTCGAACAAATATCATAGGTTTTGCTCACTGTTTTCTTCAATTACCACGGCTCAGTGCATCGGGAGTTCTTACCATAAGGTCGTGCGCAAATAAGGAGTATTATCTTGAAGTTCTGGGCCGTTTGCGTGAAGCAATACGAAAAAAAACGGACGGAATTGTGGAAAAAAATTCACTGCTTTTGCATCATGATAATGCACCTGCTCACTCATCTTTACTTGTGAGAGGTTATTTGGAAAAAAACAACACCGTCATCATGCTTCAGCCACCGTATTCACCAGATTTGGCCCTATGCGACTTTTTGCTGTTCCCAAGACTGAAGAGGCCTATGAAAGGGCAGTGCCCATATTTGACTCACCACTTTTTTTATTAAGTTTTAACTATTTTTGGACGTTCTTCGGTTGTTTTGTAAATGACCACATCTGTAACGCTTCCAGTCTCTTAAAATGTCTTTATAATCTTGCCGTTTCCTAGCACAGTAGGTCGATTAAAGGAAAAGTGCCCATAGTTGACTCACCACCTTTTTTTTTTTAGTAAGTTTTAACTATTTTTGGGTGTTCTTCGGTAGTTCGTAAATGACAAACTTTTCACTAAATAAATAACACTTCAGATGACAGGTATTTAATAGCTAGCAGCCTTTCCAGACCGTAGGATACCCACTAAATGGATAACTCTTTACATGTTTCAAATATCCAATGTAACCGTTATTGTCGCTATCCTCTGCCGTTAGAGAAATGCACATCTCAATTTACAAGTTTCTCATTGGTTGATAGCAGCAGTGGCCATTTGTTCTGGATAATAATAAATTTTCGTTTCTTCTCTCCTCTGAAATCTCCAGTTTCAAGGGTTTTATTGCCTCTCAAGAACGTTGCAAATAGAAAATTCCGCCAAAATTGTACAATTTAAGATTCAGTTATTTATTGTGATCGATAATTACTTTTTTGATTCCTTCCTTTGCCTATTTATCTATTGAAAACATGGCCTTAATTACGTCTGATGTTACCGTCCATTAGTTGTCTGGGGAAAGTACAACTTATTTCCAGCCTCAGATGTCACCTTAAAATTTGAATTGTTTTTATTTTATCAAGATTTTAACATTATTCCTTTTACCATTTTCTTCCCCTTCCTTGTTGTGGTCTCTGAAAGTACAAATTTCTATACATTTTAGCTTTAGCTGTTCGATTTCGATCAACAAGATAGAAGATTTGCCTCTTTTTATCCTTAAAAATAGCAATTTTAATAAATTCATTCGTACCGCGTTAGGAAAGTACGGGTACCAACTTCTTCCATTCTATATGTATATTTGACCATTTGATCTACTCAAAGGTGCCAGTTTTGTCCTTTTTAAAATAATTTAATTTAATTTATTTATTCAGGATTGTAATTTTAGGCCTTAACCAATTGCATCTTATATGGGAAAAGGTGTAAAATATGTAAAATTATTTGCAAAAACCGCCTAGACATCTCTAACTGCTGAGAACGTGGTGGAAGTTTCGGGGTTTTCCTCAATGGCCACTTCATTTCGAACTGCACGAGGTCTTCCAGCACGCGGAAGATCACAGACAGTCCCTTGTTGCCCAAAACGCTGAAACAATCGGTAAATTGTTCCAGCGCTAGGAGCATTTCGAACATGAAAGAGATTTCGGTGTAATCTTAATAATCGAATGCTGACTTTCAAAGTAAAATTGAACAACTTTGGTTCTTTGTTCTGTGCTGAGCTTTTCCATCATAAATTTCCCAAGTATTATTTAGTTAATTCTGTAAAGAGACGAAAAAAAGACTTAAACAAAAAATGAATTCACTGATCAAATCTTAACGTTACTTATGCGCCACTCTATACAACTTTACAATACTAATGTCAGAAAAGTGTTGTGTATCTTAATAGCATAAAAATATGGTTTACAATATCACAGTCTATTTCACTTATTAGAATTTTTCACTTTGTATGTTTTTCGTCCTAAAATACGGAATTTACGGCTATTTCATAATAAAACGAAATTTAATAACAGTTTAAATGGTAAAAGCTAACACCTATCACTACTTATTTTTAAGGTTTAATTAACTTAGTAATTGAGAAACTATACAAGTAATAGCTCAAAAAAAAAAAAAAAAATAATAATAATAATTTTTCTCATTCAGAATGAAAAAAAAAGATAGTCAGCAAACTATCTGACCTCAATATCAAAGAATAAAGGGCTCAAGCGAATAATTATAGATGAGAAATATCATTGAAATACGCAAGAAGTCTCTTTTTGTAGATGTTTTGGGATGAAGAAAAAATTTCTAATGTGTTTGGAAGTTTGTTAAACTGTCTGACTGCTCTTCGTTGGAAAGATCTGCTCATATAATATTTTGTGTTATGAATAATCAATTGATTAGTGCGAATTGATCGAGTAAATTTCAATAATTCTGCAAGGAACATCTACGATTGATTTTTAGTGGACTTTTTAGGAAAGGAAAAAAAATAATTTTTCTCGTTCAGAATGAAAAAAAAGATGGGCAGCAAACTATCTGACGGCAATATCAAAGAGGGAAAAGGGCTCAATCGAATAATTATATATGAAGAATGTCATTGAAATATGCAAGAAGTCTCTTTTTGTAGGTGTTTTGGAATGAAGAAGGAATTTTTAATGTGTTTGAGAGTTTTTTAAGCTGCCTGGCTACTCTTCCTTAAAGAGATTTGCTTATACAATATTTTGTGTTATGAATAATCAATGGATTAGTGCGAATTGATCGAGTAAATTTCAGTAATTCTGCAAGAAACAGCTACAATTAATTTTTAATAGAACTACAAAATGAAAGCAACGAACGAGTAACTTTAAAATTTCGAAAAGAACAACCTAGAAATTGTATCACAAACGGAGACACCTAGAAATTTTATCACAAACGGCGACACGTTTCGACACAATTCGATTAAGACAGAATAGATAACGTATAGCACGATTGAAGGACAACTGAATTTTTCGATACAATAATTTAAATGCGACATTATTAAACCACGTACTAATTTTCGTTTAAAGCGTACATGAATCGGAATTATTAAATCAGAATTTTATAACTGCCGAAGGGTCATATTCAAGCGCGAAACTACTCTATCAGTATGCAAATCAAATGAAAGCTTATCACCAATTACAATGCCTAATAGCTAGCCCATTGTAACACAAATTTAATTCACATGGATGGGAAGCAAACAACATTTCTTTTGTCTTAGACAGATTCACTTTAAGTTCGTTTGTGGACATCCACAGAGAGAAACTTTGGAATACATCCCTAATTTTGGCTTGAATAACGTCATTATTGCGATAACTTCCATTGAAAAGCAGCTGAACATCATTAGCATACGCAAAGCATAAACAATTATCCAAACTACTACCTACAGATCATTTAGGTATAAAATGAAAATCATAGGTCCAAGTACTGAACCTTGCGGGACACCACTTCTGACTGGCACTTCGTTCGACGTCACACCATTAAGGCACACGCATTGCATCCGATCACATAAATATGAATACATAAGTTTGCATGCATTTCCCCCAAAACCATACAATTGCGACTGATGTGATCGACTCTGTCAAAGGCTTTTTCTAAATCTAATGAGATCAGAATACTAAAATTGTGGTCGTTAACATTGACTTTGATAGATTCTGTTAGGTCCGTCAGCAACATGGAAGTACCTCGCCCCTGCCTAAATTCACACTGCCCATCATTTATCAGTTTATTGCGAAATTTGGTCCTTCAGCATGTATTCTACTACTTAGGAGAGCACGGGCAATACAGTTATTGGTCTTAAATTTTCAAACGCACTATCACTGGCTTTCTTTTTAATTGGGAATATTTTAAAAATTTTCATTAACCTTGGAGAAGTAATCAAATAGGAGTAGAAGAACAATCTCATGAAATTTCAATTTTTTTGATTTTAATTTTTAGCCATCGTCCCTCAACGTTTGACTTGATGCAGGAAAATACTACAAACAATTCAAAGGAATCAATACAGCGAAAGGGGAATGCTCGTTCATTATATAAAAATGGCAAAAAATTATTTTGATCACCAACTACGTCAAGCTGGTTGCTCACAAAAAATTATTTAAGTCGTCGACGTCGTACAAATTGTCGGAATTTAAATTTCTCTTATTATTATCAACTAGTCCATTATCACGAATTACGTTCCATAAACATTTCTTATTTAAACAATTAGAAAATAGCCTCGAATGTGCTCACGCTTTAGCCTTCTCTTAATGGTTTTATTCCGATTTCTGACTCTACAGTAAATTTTCCTATTATTCGTTAAGGTAGGGCGCATGCACTAAGTCTCTCAGCGATTGATGATAGCGAAGTAAAGGAGACTTTAGGTAATTATCTAAGCATATATCAAATTTATCCCTTATTATTCTTTGCTATTGTGTACCTAATATGGAAAATGTATATCCCATAAAGGTTGCTCTCAGAAAAGAATGTCGGCTATTGACATCCTCAAAGAAGAAAGACAAGATATCCTTCTTTTAAAAGGGAATACGAACTTGTCTTCTTTGAGCAATGGTGGTTCCTATAAAGAAGACCTGCTACAGCGTTTGTAAAAAAAGGGTTGTAAAATGAGTTTCGAGTTTTTAAGAGAAGCTCTATAAGAAACAAAAGTATAGGATGACGCATAAGTAACGCTAAGATTTGATCAGTGCATATATTTTTTGTTGAAGTCTTTTTTCGTCTCTTTACAGAATTAACTAAACAATACTTCGGAAATTTATGATTTAACAGAACAAAGAACCAAAGTTGTTCAATTTTACTTTGAAAGTCAGCATTCGATTACTCTGATCATATCGAAATTTCTTTCATGTTCGTAATGCTTCTAGCGCTTCAACAATTTGCGGATTGGTTCAGCGTTTTGGGCAACAAAGGGCTGTCAGTGATCTTCCGTGTGCTGGAAGACCTCGTGCGGTTTGAAATGAACTGACCATTGCTCAAGTGCAAGCAAGTATTGAGAAAAACCCCGAAATTTCCACCAGGCGACGTTCTCAGCACTTAGAGATGTCTATGCGGTCCTTGCAAAAAATTTTACATATGTTACATCTTTTCCCATATAAGATGCAATTGGTTCACGAGTTAAAACCAAATGATGCATAAGAACGCATTCAATATAGTCCGGTTTAACATTACTTATGCGCCACCCTTCATAAACAAATTGACATTTGAGCGCAAAAATAAACATACCTCTGACACGCGCTAAGAGTAATTTGCACCTACTTTTCTGAATTTGTAATAAAAGTGCAAAATTTCCTCTTATAATCGGCGAATAGAAAACTATGACAATTGTCGTTCATCTAATTTAATCAAATTTTGGATTGAAACTTATCGCACACAATTTAAGAAGGTTCAACAAGCGACATGTTTTGTCTGTCCATTCGATTATCAGTAAAAGGGATATTTCTTGAATACAACCTTTTAACGAAATACTTTTATGCATATACGTTTGTTCGCATTTCACATCTGTTTGGCATTTCTTACCGTACTTAAAGGCGTTGAAGGCATTGCAACAAAATAGCTAATATCCTTTCTGTCTTGTACAAAAACAGCTTTAGCTGAAAATATACATAAATAACCTAAAGGCGTGTTATTTTAATGTGTTGAAGAAGAGCATGAAATAACATTTTCTATCAAACTGAAAATGCTGAAAAAATTACAGCCAACACATTTAAAGTTTGAGCTAGAAATATGTGGGGCGCTGGAAGATGGCAATTTGCGCTGACAAAGTGCCTTAATAACACGTAAAACACTTAGAAACATGTTTTAAACGACTCAGCGTAGTAGAATTTGTATATGATATGGTTAGAATTCCCGTGGTTATTCGCCAAATTAGTAATTACTTTTGAAAATGAGTATACAAAGTAGTAGCAATTTTGTTAAATGCCTAAAAGTATGCAATTATTTAATAATGTAATTAACAGACAGAGATATGCAACAATAAACGTTAAGAGCTTTTTACCATACTGATTAGTTCACAAATTTATTATAATTTTGTGTTATATTTAAAACATAATTCCTTTCGAAACGCAAAGAATAGGTTTTGAAAACTTGTGTATGACGTGAAGAAATTAAGGTAAACCAAGAGAATAGAAATTCTAATGTAAAATTAATTTCATTTCATTAATTAAAACTTTAGAAAGACCCACTATCGGTAGATACGGTGGAAAAAGTTTGTGTATGGTGGATGATAAGTAGAATACGTTTCTTTGTTGAAAATATATTGAATTTTAGGACATACACTATCTCTGATTTCAGATATGTACAAATTTCGTAGAATTTTGGTGTTGGTTCTGGCTTTAAAAATGTCTCAGAGAAATCCTTGAAATATTTTATAAAATTCGAATTTTTTTAAATTTTGAAAATGCCTACATATATTGTGTTTAATTCGAGAAAACTGAAATCATTTTAGGAACGTTATAAATATAAGAATGGAACCTTTTAAACATATATTAGGAAATAATTATAAGGAAAAGTGTTGCTATCTTCAGCAAAGACCAGATGTTAATTGCGTATACTGATAACATCAATGAGTGAAATCCGCGAGATGTTACTGCAGCTTTCTCAAACAAGCAAAGCCGGTCTGACGGTAAACGGTGACGACACCAAATTATTTGCTTCGGCTAATAAAGTATCTAGTCATTTTGAACACTGCCATTTAACTGTGTAGCTATATTAAGGTAAGGCCAAAATCTGTTAGCATAAATGTATAGCCTACTTTAGGGAGCAGCTACATAAATCCTCCGGCATTTCACTGAGAAGTGAGAGTTAACGCTTCTATTACATCTAATTATTATGTTGTGGTTTCAGTATTTTATTTTTATTCAATGATTGGGATATCTGTTTCAATCTATTCAGAAAATTATGTAGCCTAAACAGAAATATCATAGATTGCAGAATTCTTAGTACATCTGAAAGTTTGACACAATTTCTCTTTATTAACAACCTTTAGCTTTTTATCACCTTTGATTAATTTTGCCGAAATATGACGAAATTATTACAAGGCTACTACGATACATCATATCGTCAACTTTTTACTTAAGTTCTGTTACTTGTCATTATGAAATTTTAAGAAACCAATACAAAATTCTATTATCATAATGGCAAAACAAGCTTTCAGATGCAATTAAATCATTTCATCGACATCTTGTTTGCAAACGTTAACGGAGGATATCTGAAGACAGCGAGAGTGAGAGAGAGAGAGAGAGGGAGAGAGAGTGAGAGAGAGAGTTAATGCTTTTATTTCATCTATTCTTTACGCTTTAATGTAGAGCTAGTTTCGGTGCAGATAAAAGTGTTTACAATTTTTATTCAATGAACTTGATATGCCTAAAGGTATGCTTTTATTTCCCATTCGAATGCCCGCTTCAATCTATCTATGAAATTATTATTGAAAATATCACAAACTGCAAAATTCTTAGTATGTATAATATTAAACTATATCACTATTTCTATGTGTTAAATCTACCCAGCTATAGGCTCAGACTATACCACTAATTTATATTTCCGAAACATTTCAAAACTTCTGTAAAACTACAACAATACATTGCCAAATTTCCCATACAGCTTACTGCCTCAGCTCTCTTAACATTCAGCTTTAGTATTGTCAAATGCTTTTCACACAAGTGTCGTTAAATACTTACATAATCTAGTGTCTCCAGGTTCACCATACATACCGACACCTTGTTGAAGGCATTCATGCAATGTGTAAATTCAATTGTCAGGTGTTGTAGTCGAATAATGTTTCTATGCCTAAGCAAAAATGTGAGTATGTGTGTGTGTGTGTGTGTGTGAATGTGCTATACTATGTACATTTCATATACTTTACGCTTAGGTTATTCCAATAATAAATTAATTTCAACAACATCAATATGTTTACCATGGCTCAAACCTCAAACCCTTTGTTAATCCTAGAGACAAATTATATTTCTGACAAAACATTTGGGTGTTTTGGCATTATGAGTATTCTCAAATCCTAAAAATATGTTGTGGTTATAACCCTCTTCAATACCTTTCAGCGTATGCCTTAATGCATACACTGGAAAATATTTTACACAATGGGGAATTAGAAAATTGCGAAGCTGTAGTGTTCTTTAAATGGATTGTAAACAAATATTTCTTTAAAACTTCATTCCCCAGAAGAGTTAAATCATTTACAAGGATTTGGGTTTAAACCTCCTATAGTACAGTATTGTGTATGTGCCTGGCTATTCATTACGTCCTAATGTTAGGCAATACAAATTGTGGGTTGTAGAGGAAAACCTCAGGTTCTTGGTTATTGAATACAGACAATTTGAGAATTTTACTATTAATAAATTTGAAGTATTAAAATTTGTTACGTATCAAAGTGGTATCAGAATATAATTTGTGGCTGCGGGATGGAGAAGGGTTAATAAGGAGAACTTTTAATACATGAGAGGCATTTTATAAGTAAAATTTTTAGAATACTTGGCGGCATTAATAATGCCTTGTGGTGGTATCTGAAAATTACTTGACTACGCAGGAATTTAATCTGTGTCCGAATGACCTGAAACCAAGCTGTAGTAATAAATAATACGTTTAGCTGGTTGTTTACAAAGAGTTTTTGTTTCATCTTAGAAAAAATGTTCAAGTGGTTGCAAGAATTTTTTTGTATGTGGAACACCATCGAATTCGGCATTATTCAAAAATTAGATACATAACGCACAGGCAAAATAGCAGGCTTAGCACTCTTTCAGTGGAAATTAAATCAGTTTGTCGAAATTTGGCGACATTTTTCTTGCTCAAACCCGCGGAGATTATCAGAGAAGTGACCCTATTTAACTAATTTTCTTTTGTAATTTCTATCTAATCTCCGGGGATAATACTAGTCTACAAAATGTCTCCTTGGGATGAGAATATACATCCTACGCCTATTTGCAAAAATAATTTTGTTCCTATCGATACGAATACTTTCTGAAAGCATAATATATAGAACTTGAACCTAAACCTAAAATGTAAATAGACTGAAGACTTCACTGACTCAGATAAATGTTTGATTGTATTTGATTTCGTTTCGGTTCAAAAATATGCCAATATTTACTAGCAGGAAAGAAAGAACCCATGGAGGGAAATAATGTAGAAGCTTCAACTCTTTCATCGCAGCTACTGTCCATAGGTTGGAGCAAACTAAATATTTTCAATATTTGAACCAGTGATATATGTTTCGCCTGAAACCATGCTGCTGTGTTATTCAAGAAGATGTTGCCTTTTCGAGCCGAGATAAAGAGGATTGAAATCTCTGTAAATTGTTGCCCCCTTAGATAGAGTCATAGACGAAAATGAAATAATCTCTTTCATGTCAAATACTCTCTGCAGGTTCAAGCATACTAATTGCCTCCAATGATTGTAGCAATAATTTACATTACTCCTGAAAGCATGCTGTTATTTTTTCTAAATGGTATCAGCATTGGCTGTTTTTTGCTAAAAAATAGTAAGTTATAGGGAATTTGAATCAAAATAACAAAACAAAAAAAAAAATCATTAATTAAAAAAATAAAAGTTGAAGCTATTCAGCGAATATTTTATCGCCTGAAGTCCATATGGATTTAACAGGTATATGGCAAAACCACTAGGAATGACATTTCGCTCTTTAGAAAATATCTCGATAGTTTGGTAAAAGAACTAAACTGCGCCTAAAATTATTCTGCGACTTTAAAATTATATAGAAACTTGCACTTGCTTCTTGAGACTAAAGATAAAAACTACTATAGTATGGACTTTAATCGAAATGATATTAAACAATAATATGTCGAAATTGAAAGATAAAGTTTATATTTTTGATAAGTGAGCGAGTTTTGTGGATACATACCCCTATCATATCGGTTTAATATGTTTCTTCGTTTTTGAAGCAGTTTGCCACCGTTTTTCAGATAGCCTGCATAGTTTCTAGCTCTGAAGTGATGTCAAATCTTCGTTTACTCTCTGTATTTATCGGCCCTGTACAATTTGCAAATTTCGCAAGCTGTTGATTTGGATCTTTATAGTGAATAGTTATGTACCATTTTGTATGCTGCATAGCATACTTTAGGGCGTAATTTAATTTTAATTTTATAAAATATTGTGGACATTTTTCATATATAATTACATACGGAAATTCTATTAGATTAGTAGAAATAGTATTGAGTTTTGCCATAATGTCGTAGGAATTACTGACAAATAATGTATAAATTTGTCTTCGATGTATTTTGAATTTCTTTTTGGCAATTTACCTTATGCTGGCATTCCTTGCCATCCCAAAGAAATGACAACTGTTGCTTGCATAGATATTTTTTGTGTTTTTCTTCAGTTTCCATAAAGTTTTCACAAAAAATTCCAAAAATAATCTTAACAGCTATTCCAAGTATGCAGTAACTTTTGTGAGCATTCTTCGAGTTGTTTCTAATCCTAGCGCAAAAAAGCTAAACCTTCGACATCGAAGGATATCAATACTTAGTTGTTTATTGAAAAAGTAATAAACTTTTTTGGTGCTAGTAAAGAAAAAACAAATCTTGAGTTTTAAGAGGAAAAAAAGCGGCAAAGTAAATCCTGTCAATGACAAAGAAAAAAAAAAAAAACGAGTGAAAGCAAAAATTTTATTTCAGTAAAGGTTAGAAATAGATTTATGTTTATGTTGAAGACTTCTTAGTCACTTTTAATATTCTTTGACACTCTCTGCAAAAACTAGTTTTTATTGCTTTTATTACTTCTTTATAAGTAATAATTTTAGTAGGAACTTAAAACATAGAAATTTATGGAAAATTTAAATGGAATAACAAATAATCTTTTTGAGAATAAAACAGTATATCATAAAGCCACGATTTTCTTTACAAATGGCCATAATCATAAAACTGAGGCACGACAACATACATTTTTATGGGCTTATTTTTAGTTTAAACTTAAGAAACTATCTAGGAGAAAAGAAAAAAAAAAACGTCGCCGAACTTCTATAGAAATTAAAAGGACAAGAAAGGGCAAACGGAAGCGGAAGCGCAAAAGGCCTGAATATACTCGTACATACTGGCACACACATACATGCAGAACCCGCAACACAGGTATTTCGAAGCGGACGAAGGGTTAGTGACTCTTAGATTTACACCCACATTTCAACTCTTGTTTTGGTCTTGTTTTCCGTTTTGCTTTGCTTTTCCGTGTTTCAACAATTATTCGGCAATTTTTCCCTCAACGATAAACTTTAACAAAACAACGCGACTCCAAATTACAAACCAAAATCTGGGCAAACTTTGTAAAGAGACGGCAAAACAAATATGGATGATAAAGCACGGAAATGAAAGCACAATATGCTTTTATAAACAAGAAATGGATGAAACTAAGGCAAAGTTCTTTTTACCGGAAGTTCGTTGTGAATAGAATATGAGCGATTTGCACAGAGGGCAAGTGCAATGATTGGAAAGTTGAAATCTTGGTTGGATGCAGTGTATTGCATGCTTTTGAGGCTAGTTGAGCAACTTAGCTTGAGGGAAGCGTAGCGAAAACAGAGTAATAAGAAAGTTACAGAAAATATCATGTCTTTCTTAGGGATAGGGATAGACATTTAATGTGTTTTAATATAGTAAACTGTAATAACTTTAATTGCCACCCTAAAGTAGGCAACAAATACAGCTGTGTCCGTGAAGGTAGGCCAAGTTTTAAGACGGAAATAATTATTAATTAGCGGAATTTCACACATTTTCTTGGTACTTTAAAGCAAGGAAATATTATTTAATTTTTTTTTTATATAATTCTACTAAGTTATTAATTAAGAAAAGCTTTTCTGTTCTCCGGATGTTATACAGTTCATGTGATATTTGTCATCGTAAATTTTCATATTTCATTGTAATCACTCTTTGTGATTAACTGTTTATTATCTTTTGACCCAACCAAGCGTTATTTCCTGAATGGTAAAGTTGTTATGTCCTCTGCAATTTTGAGCTATTAAACAGCCAATCAATTTTTTTTTTGTATATTACATTAATAGAATAAACTATTACCTTGTAACCGCTGCCAAAAAATATGCAATAAATATATCATGCGCATTGTCTTTTAAACAATATCAGAGATTAGAATGATATTACAGAATATAATTTTCATGTTTAAAATTCTTCATGCAATCTTTATGCGATCCAGGTTCTAGAAGAAACTGGAATTTTGAATGCAGCTGACAACCACACCTTAACATGATCTAAACTGGCTCTCAAGTTCTTTTAAATCATGCCATTTTCGTTTAATAAATATTTGTAGCTCAACTAATAATATTACTCCCATAAGCAGTCATTCCTGCCGAAATTATTGCATCTATTAGATATGTTTAATATTCTTTCTGTTGTCCATATTCCATATTTATTGTTCATGATGGCTTGCATTTAATGTTTAATCGTCTTTATTCCTCCCAACTCTAGTATTTTGTTTTTCTTAATAGATCCTCTGTCTTAGATTGACGACCAAGTTCTAAAGATGCCAAAATTGATAGGAATTTGTCTAACACAATAGAGATGAAAATGTGTTGCTATTTGTTTTACACTTTGGTGCTACGTTTAAGTGTTGTCGACTTTTTGTGGTTATTTGTTTTATAATTGCTTGCATACTTTGAGGCATTCAACCAAAATTACTACTCGTGTTTCCATTTATCTTTAAATACTTTCTACATATTTTCATCCTTGTTCGTTAAGTAACTTAGGCTGTAAAGTATGGAGTGAATGCGTTTAATAACTTTCAAAAGTTAGAAAAAACATAAAAAATATAGAACAATAGAGAGGGAGGAAATGATAGATAGGGAGAGAGGCGATTGCTTGAAGCATAGTGTTTTCTTTCGAATATTCTGCATCTTCGTCTTACAGCTTTATATTAACCACTCAAACTTTAAATTTGTTGAATGTTTTCTTTATTGGCAGTCTAATAGCAAAAGTTTTTTTGTATTAATTTTTTACACATTGAAAAATGTTGCCGGAAGTATATTCATTTCTTTCTGTTCTTCTCTTATCCGTTTATCAGTGCCTGTTTTGTGGGAAAGTGGTTTTATATCCTAACTTAAATGCTCGACAAACGCAAAAGGACTTTCAGTCGAAACCCGGATATGAAATTGAAAAGCTAAATATTCAAAAGCAATTTGTAGCAAAATGAGATTATGTTGTAAAGGCCATATTTTCCGTTTATCAAGTTGGCAGCCAAACGCGATATCTGCTGACATGATAAAAATTAGGTTTGACCAGGAGAGGGCATTTTTAAAACTGATACGACAACAGACGTAAATGCTACCGTTGATGATAAAGAGATGTTATATCATTATTGCTATTGTTGAAATTAAATCATGAATCACGTTTATTCAATGAATTGAATTACGAAAAGCTTGTTTTCCAAAAAGAATAAACTAAAATATATTTTCCGTTGTTTAGGAGCAATGCTAAAAACAATAAATAAAGAAATGATATTTTAATATAACGACAAAATTACGCCGGTGCGTTTCTTTAAGGATGTGGCAAACTGAATTTGGTAAAATAATGAAAACATACTGTAAGTCTGTGCTTATATGTTATATCTAACCGCATATTGAATAAAATAACTTCAGTACATTGAATATTCTGAGAACACTGAACTTGATGAATATTTTGATATTTTTAAATATTTCAAATATTTTAAAAATTTTGAACATTTGGAATATTTTGAAAATTTTGAATATCTTGAATAAGAGTATTTTGATTATTTTGCATATTTTAAGTGCGTTGAATATTTTGAATATTTTGAATATCTTGAATTCAATATCTTGAATATTTTGAATATGTTGAATATTTTGAATACGAGTGTTTTGTATATATTGCCTATTATAGGTATGTTGAATATTTGAATATTTTGAATTTTTTGGATATTTTGATTTATCTTAAATGTTTTGGATATTTTAAATATTTTGAATATCTTGAATATTTTGAACATTTTTAATATTTTGATTACGAGTATTTTGAATGTTTTGCATATTTTGAATATTTTTAATATTTTTGTGACCTTGAATGTCTTGAATACTTAGAATATTTTGAATATTTTGAAAATTTTTAATTTTTTGCATATTTTGAATATGTTGAATATTTTTAATATTTTGAATATTTTAAACATTATAGATATTTCAAATATTTTGGATATTTTGAATATTTTGAATATTCTGAATATGTTGAATATTTTTATATTTGATTAAGTTGAATATCTTGGATTTGTTGAATACTTTGAATATCTTGAATGTTTTGATTATTTTGAATATTTTAAGTACTCTGCATATTTTGAATATGTTGAATATTTTAGGTATTTTAAACATTTTAAAATTCTTTAATATTTAGAGTATTTGAATATTTTAAATATTTTGAAAATTTTTAATATTTTAAATAGTTTTAATATTTGGGTTATTTTGAATATTATGAATATTTTAAATATTTTGAACACTTTAAATATTTCGAATATTATGAAAATTTAAATATTTAGACTATTTGAATATTTTGATTATTATGAATATTTTGAATGTTTTGAATACTTTGAACATTTTTAATATTTCGTATATTTTCAACATATTGAATATTTTTAATGTTTTGAATATCTTGAATACCTTGAATATTTTGATTATTTTGAATATTTTAAATATTTTAAATACTTTGCATATTTTGAATATTTTGAATATCTTGAATATTTTGATTATTTGCAACATTTTAAATATTTTTAGTATTTGAAATATTTTGCATATTTTGAAAATGTTGAATATTTTAGGTATACCAATATTTTGAATTGTTTAATATTTAGAATATTTGAATATTTTGAAAAATTTTAATATTTTAAATAGTTTTAATATTTGGAATATTTAAAATATTTTGAGTATTTTGAATATTTGGAATATTTTGAATATTTTTAATATTTTGAATATTGTGAATATTTTGAATATTTGCTATTTGAATATTTTGATTATTATGGATATTTTGAGTATTTTGAATATTTTGAATATTTTAAATATTTTGTATATTTTCAACATAATGCATATTGTGAATATTTTGAATAGTTTGAATATTTTAGACATATTATATATTTTTAACGTCTTGATTGTTTTAAATATTTTGTATATTGTAGACTTTTTGAATACTTTTTAATAATATTTGCAAATTGCTATTTGTACCCTTGACAATAAATTTAGCTACCAGGTTGAATGTTGGATCACAAGGGAAATATTATGAGATAAACCTAAAAATTAGTTGTCAGGTACGCAAGATTTTTTTTTTGACCGAAAACTTAAACAAAAACTTTCTGTTTGAGAAGCTAAAAGTAAGAATAATTTGGCAAGGAATTTCAAACTACAGTCGGTGGTGAGATATTATAGAATAGCACAATTTGATTTATGTTCTCTGACTTCAACCTTATTAGAGTTTCTACCTTCTGCAGTGTACCGCCATAAGCATATATAGGTAAACAATTCCATGGCAGGAGTTTGCTGAAATTATGCGCGGTCGGATTTTTGTCCTTTTGACAAAATTTTGGCTTTTTCGTAAATATCTCAATAGGCACGCAAAATGCTTTTATCGGACGACATATTTATTTATAACGTAAATACAAAATTTATGTTCATATAAGATGGTGGTAGCATCTCATGGATCTAATGTGAAACGATATAATTGTTATATCAAAAAATTGGCT
This sequence comes from Philornis downsi, assembly GCA_019455685.1. Taxonomy (NCBI): domain Eukaryota; kingdom Metazoa; phylum Arthropoda; class Insecta; order Diptera; family Muscidae; genus Philornis; species Philornis downsi. The sequence goes on from JAHXMU010000234.1 coordinate 417,357, forward strand.
ATTTACCTTTGTTTGTAATGCGGTGCAGAATACAAGTCCTTGAGAAATTACGTATTTGAGAAACTATGCTTAGTAGAACTTCATTCTGCTCTTGGATTACAGAACAATTTATTGTGACGATCTTGATTTGTCAGGCCGTTCTCGCTAACATTAATCGTCTATAACAGAATGAGAACGGAATTCCGTGTGCAATTTTTTCGAAGTTTAGGATCAGAAATTCGGTCACGTAGATCGTGCGATAGGTTGCCACCTTATCTTTGAATGATTTGTTTAATTTGCTTGATAAATCAGATTTAAATGCAGCATTTGCCAAATAATATTACACGTGTTGTTAACGAGATACCAGCCGTTATGATTGTAAAAGTGATTTAAAACATGCCTTCTCAACTGATTCACTTAGAGCGTAGTCTTCGCCAACATTTTAATTATATCGTTGTGAAAAATAAATGACAGGTTTTTAATTTATCGATTTTAATAAACATTTCTTATTCTTTTTTTCTCTAAATTTTCAGTATTTTTTGCAAAATTAAATATTTAGAAAATCACCCGATATGTTTAGAGTATTATAAAAATTTCAAATATTTTGAATAAAAGGTTTTTTGTTACTTAACCAAATAACATTTGCACTATTTTTAACAAAATATCAACTGAAAAGAAATTTTTGAGCCCGTTGAAAATGGAAAGCTTTTTTTTACTCTACAATTATTTTTCGTAATTCCCTGTCATATTTAATGTCTAATTATGTTTTGAGTTTATATGGACTTCCTAAAAATAATATCCCGTGATGCCATTTTTTTGTCATAAAGAATTGCAGATAATATTTTCCTTCAAATTTGATCGTTATTCAAACCTATTATTGCTTTCTTTAAGGAAGCCTAAACATATGCTCCAAAATCCAATCGCAAACGTACAAAATTTTGCAGCTGTATATTTCATGTCAATAACGCTTTCAATGGCAACTGGCCACGTGATGCGCTTGTAAATGGCCTACATATAACAACTAACTGCATCATAAAAATCGAATAAATGTTGTTATGCCCAAAAAACAAGCGGAGTTAGCACAAACACGTTCCCAAAATATTCAAACATTAACATTTCGGCAACTGTGAATTACACCACCCCAAAAGTATGCTTTGAATTACATATTACCTACTAAAAAAAAGAGAACATGTACATATTGAAAACCCCACAAGCTTTAAAACAACACTACGGTGTGCAAACTTTTTCTGAAATCGATAAAATCAATTTTTTTTGCAAGGATTTGCTCTCAAACATTTTGCGGGAATAAATAACAAAACAATAATGTGAAATATATCTCTCAAGGGGTGGACATCTGGGTGCCGCGCTACAAGTGTTGCGGCAATGCAAAACAAAACTATAAAATACAAAAAAACATAACCACAAACAAAACAATAGATTCCCTTAGCTCCACAATACCGCGCTAACAAAGTTTTTTTTAGCCTTAAAAATACAAATAGCAAAAATAAAAATCGAAATTATTTTGAGTAGTATAAATCCAGGAAGAGAGAGATAGAAAGAGAAAAAGAGAGAGAGAGAGAGAGAGCGAGAGAACGCTATACATGGAAAACTAAAACAACAACAAAAAAAAAAAAACAACCAGCAAAATAACGACTGCAATACGGCGTTCATAATAAAACAACGGGGAAACCGCCCAAAAGGAGGCAACTATTCCAGTGAAAGAAACAAGCACACATGTTTTACCCAAAATTTAGGGTATAAAAGTCATGTTGTTTGCAGGCACAACAAAAGCCAACAATAAATCCTATTTGATAGATTTTGAGATTTAACCTCATAACGTTGCCTCATGTTCTCTGGTCTGGTTCTCCGCCACTTGGCCGGAGTAGAAAGTGTTAAAATTTCTTCACTTACCAAATTGTTTTATGTGCCCAAAATACCAAACACTGTAGGCACGCGACGTCCAATTGAACTGGCCAATTGAGAAAATGAAACGATCCAACCATCTCAGGCCTAAAGTTAATCATATTTGGGGCAGGCCGCCACGTTCGAGCAAACGTTATAAATCATGTGTAAAGTGAAAATACATAAACCATTCCCGGTCCACACCAAAAACGTGCAGTGAATTCCAAAAATTCAATGACATTCACTTGGTGACTTGCTGAGCATGAGAGCTGCCATTGATACTTCCTGCCTCAATAAGCTCCTATATACAACGCCTAAAACAAGGCAACACTTCATTTGTTGTTAAATCAACGTTTAAGATGTTTCAACAACGCTTTGTTCACGGAACAAGCATTGTTTTTCTAATTATGTAGCTTTCAGAGAGATGGGTATACGTGGCTACATTAGAGTTAACCCAAAATATCTAAACAATGAAGTCTAGAGCGTGGCGCCAAAACTTTTCCTATCCTGCGGGAACCTTTAAACAATTCTAGTAATTTTTTCTGTAAACCCTCTAAACTTTGCTGTGTTACTTTTTGTCTAGCTATTATGGGGGTGTGTTGGAAAGACTAACATTTTATTTTACATGGCTTTCGTTCTTCCACAAATGACAACAAACCAGCTGACCCTAAGGGTATGCTACACTTTAGTCATAGCAATTGTTATTTTGTGTCTATTTTCTTCGAAGGAAACTTAGGAAAAGTTTATTATCATTTCCTTGTTGTTAAATTAACACAAGAGAAAAATATTAACAAAAGAAAATTAAAAATGTCTTTCATTTTAGATTGCAGCATATTTTTGGTGTTAACAAGCAAAAGTAATTTAGAAACATAATTTCTTTGGTTTAAGGTTTAAGGTCAGCATTATTTTACGATTTAAAAGAAGAACGTAAAGCAAAAAGGAAATGAAAAAACAAACAGAAGGTTCGTTGTTCTAACTTTATTGTTTAATTCCTCCATAACTTCTTGGTTTGCGTTTGAATCGTAAATTTAATATGATGTGTTGACTGGTAGCAAAAGAGTCGTTGCTCTGTTATTGAAATCCTCGATCTGATATATCAAAGAAATAGTTGACGCTATTACACAAAGCACTTAAATTTTGAAATCCAACATATCATTGTGTCTTATTTGCATACTCACATTTTGAAACTAATTTAAATTATCGTTCATCTAGTTGAAATTTTAATATGCTATAAGCAAGCACTTAAAACTATTTCTAGTAAATCTCATTTTTCTATTTAGGCGTTTCTGTATCATATAATAAGTCCCCCTTCCACCATATTCATATAGATATATGTTCTACAAGATTTAAAGTAGAAAACAATGAGAATAGGAATATTTCCTCCTCTCCTTTGTATTTTGTCTAGACAAAATTATCTCTACAAAATTATCCATTTCGTATTATCCTAAAATGTATGATTTCCTAAAGAATTTCCTATGGAATATAATACGTTCAACATTGAGCTCTATATAAAATAATGTATTCTGACAAAATTTCCGCTAAAACGTTTATGTAGCAATAAATTCCGGCTGGGGGAGGGCTATTGAATAAATTTAGCCCTCCCCCAGCCCCCCTTGGGGGGTGCTAAACAAGCTCTGGGCTATGAACTTTCACATTAATTGCTTATTCTAATATTTGTATTTCGCTCGAGTTTCTATAGAAAATAATGAGGACAACAGAAATTTAATAACACCAGATATGCTGTAGGAAGTACTGGGTTTTAACATATATTCTATTCAATGGATTCCATCACATTTTCTACAAAAAATTATGCGTTCCACCAAATTGTCCTGTAGACAACAATAGGTCGCAAGGGTTTTTCTACTGAAAATAAAAGGTTCCAAGAAAATTGTCCATAGAAAATAAATGAAAATTGTTTATGGAAAGTAAATGAAAATTGTCTATGAAAATACAGGAAAGTTTTCTATAGAAAAGCCAGAAAAGTTTTCTATAGAAAAGACAGGAAAGCTGTTTATAACAAAGGCAGGACATTTTTCTATAGAAAACACAGGAAAGTTTTATACAGAAAATATAGGAAAGTTTTCTAGGAAGGAAGTTTTTCTATAGAAAAGACAGGAAGGTTTTCTATAGAAAACACAGAAAAATTTTCTGTAGTAAAAACAGGAAAGTTTTCTATAGAAAAGATAGAAATGTTTTCTATAGAAAAACAGGAAGGTTTTCTATAGAAAAAGCAGAAAAGTTTGTAGAAAAGACAGAAAGTTTTTCTATAGAAAAGACAGGAAGATTTTCTATGGAATAGGCAGGAATTTTTCTTTAAAAAACATAGGATAGTTTTCTATAGAAAAGGCAGGAAGATTTTCCATAGATATGGCAAAAATGTTTTCTACCGAAAAGACGGGACGTTTTGTTTTGGAAATTATAGAATATTTTCTATAGTTAAATACAGGAAAATTTTCTATAAAAAATAATGCGTTCCACGAACATTTTCTATAAAAAATAATGCGTTTCACGAACATTTTCTATAGAAAATAATGTGTTCCACGAACATTTTAAATAGAAAATAATGTGTTCCTCGAACATTTTCTATAGAAAATATTGTATTCCGCAAACATTTTCTAAAGAAAATAATGTGTTCTACTAGCATTTTCTATAGAAAATAATGTGTTCCACTAGCATTTTCTATAGAAAATAATGTGTTCCACGAACATTTTCTAAAGAAAATAATGTGTTCCACTAGCATTTTCTATAGAAAATAATGTGTTCCATGAACATTTTCTATAGGAAACAATGTATTCTACAAACATTTTCTATAGAAAATAATGTGTGCAAATTATGGATTCCACGAAATGTTTTTTTGGAATTATAAGAAATAACACGTCTCAGGAAAATTTTCTACAGAAAATACTAGTTTCCTAGAATATTTTCTACTGAGAAAAATGTGTTGCATAAAATTTTCTATAAAAAATGATGTGCTATGTGAAATTTTTTATTGAAAATAATATTTTTCACTAAATTTTCTTTTGAAAATAATATTTTCCGCAACATTTTTCATGGTAAATAAGATTTCTATAAAAAGAAATGTGTTCCAAAAATTTTTCTTTGGAAAATGTGTTCCTTAATGTATCGTATATAATACATACTATATATGCTATAGAATATTATTTGTGTTATTTTCAGCAGGGAAATGTTCCACCGAATGTTCCATAGAAAGTATTGCTTTCCGCCAAAGTATTCTATGGAATCTAAAAACTGCGTATTTACCAGCGTTTAGGATGACAACGCGTGGAGTTCTCTAGAGCCTTAAGGTTATTTCATTTATTTTTTTAACGAACTTTTAATCTTCAAAACTATTTATTTGAATTTTCATTCTTCGGCGACATTGGCGTGTCGTCTGCATTTATTTGACAATGTAAAGCCGCCATAGCAGCTGCCCTGTCTGCCAGTGAAAATCTGTGTTAAATGTGGGTATGCCCTTTCTACATGCCTTGCAGGATAATGTGGCTTCCTTGCCATTCTGTAACCACAGCAATTATTTCTTTTGTGATTGCTTTTCTGCACTCGCTATTTGTTTTTCTCTTTGTGCCGGCGGTTCTTTTTGTAGCAATTTTTCATCGCTTGAGCCTTTTATTTGTCCAATACAATATCGTTTTTGCCTGTTAACATTCCGTTTCTCGTGTCTTTTTGTTAAGCTTCATTTTTCACACTTATAACTTATCACTTCTCTTTCTCGTGCCCCTTCATAGTATACTTTTGAACCCCCTCCCCCCAACTTCCAATTCTATCATAAATAAAAGGGGCTATGTACATGTGTGGAAAATATAATATGCGAATGCCTGTACGCGAGGCGGTTATGTTAAAGCGCCTAAAAGTATGCCACGTTTTAACACATATTTCGCCTCCGCTGCGAGCTCGTACATTAAACTTCATGTTGAATTCCACTTCTGGTGTTAAAGGGAAAATATTCCTTTTGGCGGCAGTGGTGTGGTGGTTCTGGTGCCCTTCTGTCTTTTGAATATGGAACAAAATGTTTGTTTGGCTGCCTTTTTCTGCATGTGTGAGTTAATGGTGTTCGTGTTATTAGTGCGGGAAAAATTATGTTTTTATTAAAATTTTTCTAGGCTAAAATTGAGCGGTAAAGGCTGGTTAATAGAACACATTGTCATTTGTTTTCCCTTTCACATACTATATATTTGAGGGTATTTTAATAACAAAAGAATCTCATGTGAATGCTTTGGGGGTATTCATATTAAACAATTGAATTGCTACAAATTACAGCATACTTCTGACAGTTGTTTCAGAAATGTATACTTATGACATTGTTGTGTGGGGTCAAATGAGGGGAGGTTTCTGCAGATAATAATAACATGGGA